>BSBM01000261.1:0-65000 GCA_027924585.1 Larix kaempferi
TGAGGTTCAAACCTCTCCTAAAAAATCTCCTTGAGTGCGATACCTGAGAAGAGGTTTGTACCTCGGGAGATTTGATCCCTCGAGTCAGCACTTGATAGAGCCTAGGATTTGGATCTAGGTTGGTTTCAGTGGTGGGAGGTGACACAAAACTGGAGTTTGATCAGCATTGTAAGGAAGCATTGTAAGGAACAGGTTAAGTTGAAAAACAAAGATACATTTTACAAAGATTATCATAATGTAAGTAATAAGTATTTAGGATTGAGTAAATTGTTAAACTGGAAAATAGAGAAAATTCACCTATGATCTTGTTAGTCGAGTGTTTTTTGATATTGTCAACCATAAATAACATTTGTATGAGGGAGATCTTGTAAGTTGAGTGTTTGTCTATATTGTCGGCCATAACTAGCATTTTTCTTTAACACAAAATAATAAACAAATAAAAATTATATGTCGCTCAATAATTAAAATTAAAAAGACGTGTATTTTCAATTGGAATTTTTAATTTTTATCAGCGATCAAAGTAGCAATTCAAGCTGTAGTGTGCAGCTCCCCGTATCCACTCTGATCCTTCCAACTACTCTCCCGCGACCTCCTCGTGTCCTGCTCATCAGCAGCCCTCCTCTGCTATGAATATTTATTTAATATTATTATTTATTAATTAGTAGATTATTAGGTTATTAGTGAAAGGGCGTAAGCCCTTCACAATGTTGGATCAAGCCCTATAAAAGGAGATCTTATTGTATCTTTTTATATCATCAATCAAAAATATATTATTCTTATCTTATCCAATATGAGAGTCGGATTCGACTATTAACCTAGTGAACGGATTCGTTCACCGCATTTGGTATCAGAGCCAGCCGTTCTCAGACCTTGCTGATTCTGGCTTTTAGCCATCCATCTTGGAGCTTCTCCAAGTCCGGCTTTTAGCCATAAATATCAGAGTTTCTCTGAATCGGGTTTTGACCTCCCTTCCATCCACTCGTCCTGCTCGCCCCTCCCTGCCCCTCACATCACCACTTCTCACATGCTCACGTGCCCAAACCACGTTTCATTTTCACCCTACCCTCCTCTTTCCCCTCACGCTAACACCACTCTGCACACATCCACAGCCACCAGATCCACGCCTTCCCTCCATTCACTCCTCCTCCATCGCGTTCCCCCTCTCTGCAAGCTCCCATCTCCCTTCCCTCCTGCGCGCTCTCCTTCTTTCCCTTAATTCTACCTGCAACCTCCTACATCATGCACCTTGTCTTCTCCCTGCGCTCCCAACCCTCTCCCCCCTGCGCTCCTGCACACTCCCTGCGCCTGCCATGTCCAGCAGACCCCCACCTCACATGCCATCCATCCTACTCCACGCGCTTCCCTCTCTGCACACTCCAACCCTACGTCCTCACCCTCGCTGCACCCGCCTTTCATCCTCATCAGCCCTCGTCGCCCACACTGCTCCACACGCAGCCTCCCCCCTCCCTGCGCCTTCTTCCTCCCACCTCCATCTCCCCATCCCTGCGCCTTCTTCCTCCCACCTCCATCTCCCCAGCCGTCGGCTCCCTCACGGCTCCTTCCTTTAGCCTCAGCCTCTACCGTGCCCTCCTCCTCCGTGCATCTCCTGCGCCCTTCCCCCTCCACGTGCACCCTACCTCTCCCCATTACCATTCCGCCCTCTCCAACCCCCGCCACCATACTGCACAACGCTTTCACCCTCGCTGCACTTTCCCCACACCATCCCTACCAGCCACTGCGCCTACCTCTATTCTCCTCTCCCACCAGTCCTCTCAACCTCTATTCTCCTCTCCCACCAGTCCTCTCAGCCACCGGCCAATCTCATTCACGTATCCAGCCCTACACACAAACAAAAATTATAATATTATAATATTTCAAAATTTTTATAAATATATATATATATATATATATATATATTATTATTATAAAAATAAAAATATATATATATATATATATTATTATAAAAATAAAAAATAAAAGTTATTGTACAAGGTTGGGAAAGCAAAAAAAAAAAAAAAAAATTCCTCTTCTACAAGACCTATGGCGTCATTCAATGAAGAATTGATCAAGCTTTTTGAACAAATTAGTAAGGATATAATTGAAATAAAAAATTCTATTAATAATTTAACACTTACAGAAAACGAAGATGTATGTGAAAATTCCGTAGAAGAAGCCACTAAAACTGAGGTAAAAGAAGAAGATGTAGTAGACCATTATGTCAACCATGATGAAAGTAATGGCATTGATCAAGATAATATGCAAGACAAATATACCACACATCCTATTAATAAAGAAACCAACAACGAAATATTTGATAAGGAGGAAGATACAAAAAACTATTATGTCAACCAAGAAGAGAGTATGGATCTTGATCAAAATTGCAGCAAGAAGCAAGCCAATTATGCAGTCAAGCATCTGAAGGAAGCTGTATGCACAAAGGAAGAAAATACAAAAGAACTTTTGATAAAGACTAAAGAAAAGGGCAGTAATGAAGATCAATACATCAACAAGAATGTCACATACATAAACACACGAAGAGAAGATGTCATCATAAGGACCGCTATTAAGAACATCAATAAGAACAACTATAAGGTTAATCGGAATAACAACATGAAATAGTTATTATGGGACAGTTGATCGAGTCTGTTCAATCAAGAACAAAAGTAGTTAAAAGTAACAACCAAGAAAGCAGTAAAAACATAAACAAAACTTCACCAAATATAGATTTAATACAGATTCTGAAGCAAAAGAAACAAAAGGAAGCAATGGTCGTAATCAAAATCGCACCTCTCAGGTCATCAGTGCGACATAGAGCCAGAATAAAAGACGACATTAGGAAAATACTCAAGCTTTGAGGACAAAGCTTTCCTAAGGGAAAGGCAATGCTATGATATTTATTTAATATTATTATTTATTAATTAGTAGAATTATTAGGTTATTAGTGAAAGGGCGTAGCCCTTCACAATGTTGGATCAAGCCCTATAAAAGGAGATCTTATTGTATCTTTTATATCATCAATCAAAAATATATTATTCTTATCTTATCCAATATGAGAGTCGGATTCGACTATTAACCTAGTGAACGGATTCGTTCACCGCATCCTCCCCTCCTACGCAGACCTCCCCACCCCTCCTTTGCGTCCTCCTCACCTCCCCTCCTCCTGCGCAGCCATCCTTGCCTCTTCTCTCCTGCGACCTCCTCCCCTCCGACCGCCTGCACCATTCGCCACCATCACCTGCACCATTGGTTGCTTGCCCCATCCTCCCGCCATCCTCCTCCCCTCCTCCCACCATCCTCCCGCCGTCCTCCTCCCCTCTGGCCGCCATCCACCTCCCCTCCCATCGCCCGCCTACACCATTCGTCGTCACCGCTTGCCACCATTGGCGGCGTGCCCCGTCCTCTCGCCATCCTGCTCCCCTCCTCCCGCCATCCTCCTCTGACCATCCTCCTCCCCTCGTGCTGCCATCTTCCTCCCCTCTCACCGTGACCTACACCATCCTCTATCCGCCATCCTCCCGCCGCCTGCACCAATTTAAAATATTGTTAAATTTATATTAAATTTTAAATTATGTATTAATATAGATTTAGATTAATATAATTTATATATTAATTTACATTTATATTTATATTTATATTTATATTTAAAATTACATTTAAATATAATTTTAATTTTAATTTATAGTTTAGTTTAAATTTGAATTAAAATATAAATCAATATTTATATTAAATTTCAACTATATTTTAATATTCTTTAATATTTTTATCTCCACTAATATAGTTGTATAATTAATTATATAATCTTTATAAATAACAACATTATATGCCTTTATGTAAATCTTTACACAGGCTATCTTCATATTTATAGTTACATAGTTTCTCAAATAGTTGCGAGTGATTCAAAAATTACTTGCCTAGCCTTCCATAAACTATTATATAAAAAATATTTACACTCAAAGATAGAGGAATTTTAAAATGCTATGCATATTCAAACATGTGTTGTTTTCTTATTCAAACCATAAGGTACATTGTAAGGTTTTTGATAACATTGTTAATATAACGCTCTAAAGTTGTATATTTTGTAGCATTTAAAATGTAAATTTTACTTAAAAACCAAGAATTAACATTTTAAACATTCAAATTCAACAACTCTTAAGTTGTTATAATTTTTTATTTCAAACACTATTTATATTTACAATGAAAGTTAATTATCTAAACTACATGAAATTATATTAAAATTAAAATTATAATATTATTAATGTTAATTTTATTATTAATTATTTTTATTAAATTTTATTATTAATATTAAAAGTTTTATTAATGTTAATGTCTTATATTAATGTTAAATGTTTTTTAAATATTAATATCTTTTAATAAATTAAATTTATTATTTATTCACTAAAAACTAAAACAAATTATAATGAAATAGTTAATTACTTATTTTTATAGGAATATGAATACATTTCTTATACTTTTTAAATTTCATTATTTAATTATAATATTAAAAAAAAATTATCTTACTATTATAATTAAAATCTAGAATGAAAAAATAACTAACATTTCTTTACACTTAAAAACTTAAAATAAATAAATAATATAAATTAAATTAAATTGTATCATTCATTTTATATTTAAAATAAAGAATAAAAATCAAATTATTATCCATAGAAGAAATCCATTATAGCTTAAATGTCCTTTATGCATGAAGTATGCAAATTTTAAAGGAATATGTAAATTTAAGAGGAGTCTTTTGAGATAAAAGTATGAAACATCTTCCCATGTTTTGAACTAAATACTCAATCAACAGAATATTTAATTCAGTCATATTAAACTTCAAACTTTTTCAGAAATTTCAACTACAGGACTGTTGCATATGGAACGGGTTAAAATTTATTAAACCTTCATCTTTGAATATCCATGACAATATGATAACTGGTGCGAAGTACTATCTTGTCGTTGAATGAATAGGAGATCAAATGGGTATTGAGATAAAAAGCCTCTCATATTTTATACTAATGAGCGTCGATCCCAAGAGGGTTCACTAGTATGCCATCCCGACTTTGTCATCGGAGCATTCTCCAATAGTCATTGAAGCCTTTTACATTAGTTCCCCACCGCTGTCTACTTTGAATCCACTACTTACTTTGAATCCATCAGAACATTGCATGTTTTTTGTCCGCGGTCCTTCCTATCCCTATGGAAGGGACATTCGCTGCGGGGCACCGCAAATTTTCCACTTGTTTATCTATGTGTTGAGAAGTTATTTTATTAATGCGATTGCAAGATAGGTGTGATTAATTATACATAGATAATTATCTTTGAGTTTGAGAATTATGATGTTTTAATTAGAGGTAAAATTAATTTAGCACTGGCGATTATTTATCTATGCTTTGAGGAACATGTGTAGAATGAATAATGATCAATGTATTAATATGTTTGATCAAGGCATTTATCCATATGTAGAATGAATAATGATCAATGTATTAATAATAAACTAGAAGTAAAATTATTTAGTAATGCCTTGAGAATGCATTTATCTATAGTTATTCTCAATGAATTTAATAATAGATGCTCTGTTTTTTATTTAATACATATATTGTATTCTTGGAATTAATTCATGTGATACATTGGAGCATACATAGCATTCTTGAAAGTATTATCTATAATGCACTCTTGAATATATTATATTTTTGGAATTAATTAATATAGTTATGGGAATATATATATATATATATATATATACTTCAAATTAATGCATTATTGTATAAATTGATGCCTTATGTATTCTTGTATATATTGTATATGGGATTCCTTATTATTCTTGTCAAGCAGCAACAAGGGACTATAGAAATGGCGTTGCGGGAATTTGTGTTAATCTTCACATTTTCCAACTAGTTTTAATCTAAATTTTTTGTGAAAAATTCGTCAATGCCCAATCAGTGAAATGAATGCCTTATTTGGCCTCTTTTCGAGGCTATTTCATATTATATTGAACACTTACTCCACCTAGCACCACGTCCTACCACGAGCAGCTTGCTGCTGCAACAGTTGTTTGTGGTGTGTGGTTTCCTCCACATGCATCGAAAAGCACTGCAAGCAAACCACTTAATTGACACTGTATGGACGGCACGTGGAATGCTACATGCCTCCTCCCCAATTCCATATGCCTATCAACTGCACCTATTTCCCACCATGCATGAGAAGGAAAGAACCTACTTAAATATGCGAGTGAGAGAGAAGGCCATTCTAAAACCTTCTTCTACGAGAGGCGTTCTCCTTCTGCTAGTTAATATTAATGAGGAGTACTAAGGAGACTAATAGTTAGAATACAATTGCGAAGACCCTATGCAACATAATGGATTCCTGTGGAATTTATATATATATATCTATCGAAGAGATATTCAACCAGTTACAATATCTCGGTACCCTCCCTCAATTGTCAGAAACAAGTTAATTACTCCATCGCTGGCCGCCAAAAATTTCAAAAAGACAACAACTGCCCAGATTGGTGAGTACCCAGTTTTTTGAAGAGTTGCCACCGCCACACTACCTTATTCGAAAAGGAAGCCACCGCATTAGCTCAAATTATTAAAACTATGAAGAGCCACTATCATTAATATATTTTGACGCTGCAGAACATGAAGAACCAGGTCAGTGTCATTTCTGAAGGGCCAACACAGTTTTCATTTTGTTAGTCTGTAACAGCCTATAACAGAGCATTTATTTCTATTGTGATAATTTTGTATCGAAGGTTTAATTGCATTTAATGTATGATTACCCTGAAGCACTATAAATACTTACCATTGTAATCGTGATTGATATACAGAGTGAATGAAATTTATGTTAAACCCAGAATTTTTCGGTGTGTTTCTGTTATACTCTGTTATTTGAGTTTGAAAACTCATATTCATTTCTGAAGTTAGTTTGTTGTAGCAGCTTAAGAGATTAATGTTATTTTGAGAGTTAATTATATTTAATTGTTATTATACAAGTTTGTGAACATAGGCGTCATCATAACGTAGCTATAACAGTCAGCTGCAACACAGCTGTAGATGATTGTTAGTTGAAACAGTGCGCTGCAACAGTCCTGTAGGTTAAATTTCCGAGTCTAGAAGTTCTTATGTGTTGCTGGAAGTAAAAGCAACACCCCCCTGCCTTCCCAAAGTGGTATCAGATCCTGGTTAATTCTTCCTTCTCATTTATGTTTAAGAGTAATTTGGAATTTGGAATTTAATTTGTGATGGCTACTAACAGCATTTTAGTGCAGCCACAAATTCCTGTGTTGACTAAGAGGAATTATGACACATGGATTATTAAGATGAGAACTATCCTGCGTGCTGAGGATCTTTGGGAGTTTGTTACGATTAGCTATCCAGAGCCAGCTGATCAAGTTGCTGAATTGCCTCTGTCAAATGTTGAGCGTGTTCTTTTGAAGGAGAATAAAAAGAAAGACAACAAAGCTCTTGGCCTTATTCAACAAGGCCTAAGTGAATCCATATTTCTGAAGATATCAAATGTTGAGTCTTCGAAGAAATCTTGGGACACTCTTGAAACCTTCTATCAAGGTGTGACCAAGGTGAAGAATGTTAAGTTGCAGAATTTAAGAAGGGATTTTGAGAATCTGAAGATGAAAGATATTGACACTCTTGATAATTTTATGACTCAAGTCATGAATATTGTAAACCAGCTGAGATAGTATGGTGAAGACCTCTCAGATCAACGTGTGATTGAGAAATTGCTGAAATGTTTGCCAAAGAAGTTTGATGCAGTGGTTGTTCCAATTGAAGAATTTAAAGATCTCAGTCAAATGCACATTGATAAGCTGACTGGTTCTTTGATTTCTCATGAATCAAGAATGAACAGGTATGATGACCCTCCATTAGAAAATGCTTTTAAATCTCAGTTACATGTTACTGGAGGAAGAGACAGAGGAAGGTCTAGTAGCAGAGGAAGAGGAGGTCGAATTGTTGATCATAGTGACAGCAGAAATGATTTAGAATTTGAAGAGAACTTACAACAGAATACTCCTAGCGTAAGGGGGAGTAGCATCAGAACATGGTAGCCAAGAAATCAAAGGTATGATAGATCTAAAGTTCAATGTTTCTATTGCAATAAATTTGGGCATTTTGCTAACAAATGTTGGAAGAAGCAAGCTGATACTGGTAAGTTGTTTACACACATTACAGAGGAGGCTAAAAATGAAGAGAAAGCTATGTTTTTGACTTGTAATGTCACCCAGGAAAGTTCAAAGGATATATGGTTCTTGGACAACACATGCAGCAATCACATGACTGGAAATAAGGAGTTATTTCTAAATCTAGAAGCAAGCATTAAGTCTAAAGTTAAATTATGTAATGACAGTAAGGTAAAAGTTAATGGTAAATGTGTGATTGCTATATATGCCAAGAATGGTAAAAGAAGAACAATTCATGATGTTTATTATGTTCCTAGTTTAACGTTTAATTTATTGAGTGTGGGACAATTGTTAGAGAAGAAGTACAAAGTGTTCTTTAAGAACAATGTATGCACATTTATGACAAATATCCAAGTAATCAATTGATAGCCAGAGTAGAGATGACAAAAAATAGAATGGTTCCACTAATTATGAAGAATGATTTGAATAACACTTTGAATGCTTAAAAAACTAAGAGTTTAGATCAATCATGGTTATGGCATTTGAGGTATGGCCATTTACATTTTGGTGGCTTAGATTTGCTACAGAAGAAGCAGATGGTAAAAGGGTTTCCCAGTATCAAGCAACCAGCAAGCTCATGTGAGAGCTGCATATTGGGAAAGCATCATAGAGAGAAATTCGTCTTTGGAGTCTCATACATAGGAAAAGCACCATTGGAGCTGGTACACACAAATTTGTGTGGACCAATGCAAACACCTTCTTTGACTCGTAATGTTTATTTTATGCCTTTCATTGATGATTTCAGTCGAAAAAATTGGGTGTATTTGTTGAAATAGAAATCTCAAGCTTTTGATGTGTTTAAAAGTTTTAAAGCTATGGTTGAAAAGGAGAGTGATAGAAGTATTAAACTCTTCAGATCATATAGAGGAGGTGAGTATATGTTGAATGAGTTTGTGGAATTTTGTAAATATCATGGAATTAAAAGACAGTTTATTGCTCGCTACACTCCACAGCAAAACAGAGTAGCAAAATAAAGAATCAAACCATTATGAACATGGTTCGAAGTATGATGAAGGAGAAGCATCTTTCAGATGACTATTAGGGAGACGTTGTTACCTATGCAATATACATTCTAAACAGAATCCCAACTAAGAGCATGAACGATCGAGTTCCACAACAAGCATGGAATGGTAAGTGTAGCAACATATCTCATTTAAGAATTTTTGGTTGTATAGCTTATGCACATGTACCTAAAGAGATGAGGAGAAAGTTAGATGACAGAAGTCATAAATGTATTTTTGTTGGATATAGTGAAGAATCTAAAGCATATAGACTCTATAATCCCATCACCAAGAAGTATGTCATGAACAGAGATGTGGTGTTTAAGGAAGAAGAAGCATGGGATGATAGCATAGATAAGCTGGTTGCAGAGGACGTTGTTACATCTCATGCAGAAGATGAAGAAGATGAGCATGGCATACATGGAGGGCAGTTAACTCCACATACCGCTACACTACCAGCAAGAACACCTACCAAAATGCCCAGAACTCAAGAATGTGGTGAACCATCAAGTGCTGATGGACGACAAGGAACGGGATCAGAGGTAAGTAATGAATCAAATCCTACATTAGCTTCATTAAGAAACAAAGTTAGAGGTCAGAAGATGAGAATCTTACGAGAAATTTATGAAGAAAATGAAGAAGTAGATCAAGTTTCAAATTTTGCATTGATAGCATGTGATCCTATAAATTTTGATGAAGCAGTTAAAAATGATGTTTGGATAAAAGCAATGGATGAAGAAAATTGATGCCATAGAAAGAAATAATACTTGGGATCTCGTAGATTTGCGTGATAATAAAAATTGTATTGGTGTCAAATGGATTTATAAGACTAAGTTAAATGCTAATGGTGAAGTTGAAAAATACGAAGAAAGACTTGTACCTCAAGGGTTTAGTCAACAACTTGGTATTGATTATAATAAGACTTTTGCACTTGTATCCAGACTTGATATGGTAAGGATGGTATTAGCTATTGCTGCTCATAATAAATGGTATGTATATCAAATGGATGTAATGTCTGCATTTTTGCATGGATCTTTAGAAGAAGAGGTTTATGTGAGACAACCTCCTGGATATGAAATTGGACATGATGACAAAGTTTACAGATTAAAGAAAGAACTGTATGGATTGAAGCTGGCACATATAGTTTGGTACAACAGGATTGATGAATATTTGAATAGTGAAGGATTCAGCAGAAGTCCAAGTGAGCCAACCTTGTATACAAAGGTAAAACACTGATTGTTTGCTTATATGTTGATGATTTTATCTTCACTGGAGATCTTTCAGTAGATGAGTTTAAGAAAGCCATGAAAATAGTGTTTTAGATGACTGATTTAGGAATGATGAAGTATTTTTATAAATCAAACAAAGTATGCAAATGATGTACTGAAAAGATTGAGAATGATGAATTATAAGCTAGTTGTAACTCCAATTGCAACTGGTACAAAAGTGAGTAAGGAGGATGATGGGTCAAATGTTGATCCAACGATGTATAAGAGACTCGTAGGAAGTCTCATGTACTTGAATGCAACAAAACCTGATATAGTGTTTGCAGTAAGTATGATTTCAATATTTATGGAGTCCCCAAAGAATACCCACTGGCAAGGTGGAAAGAGGATCCTAAGATATATTGCCAGAACAACAAATTTTGGTATCCAGTATACATCAACTCAAATTTTAAGGTGACTGGATATACTCATAGTGATTTTGCAGGTTCTACAGATGATATGAAAGATCACATATGGATATGTATTCAGTTTTGGATCGGGATAAGTAGCATGTGCTTCAAAGAAGCAGCCCATAGTGACACTATCCTCTGCTGAGGCAGAGTATGTTGCAGCAACAACAGTTGCATGTCAAACTGTGTGGATGAGAAGAACTCTTCTCATAGATTCCTGCATTGAGGGTTTAGTGAAGAATTCGGGAATAATGCGGTGCCCATTGTGAAAAGTCGATGTTTCACAATGGGCACTACGTTATTCCCGAATTCTTTAGAGAAGAACTCTTTCTGAGTTGCAGCATGAACAAGATGGACCAACTCATATTTTTTATGACAACAAATCAGCCATTGCACTATCAAGAAAGCGTGTCTTTCATAAAAGAAGTAAACATATTGATACAAAGCATCATTTCATTTGAGAATTGATAAACAAGAATGAAATCAGTATGGAATTTTGTAGATCAGAAAATCAGTTTGCAGACCTATTTACAAAACCTCTAGGGAAAGAGTTATTTGAGTTTCATAGTGTTGATGTATATGTAACTTCGGAATGTATTTCACATATATGTATATTGTATTCCTATAGAGATGGTATTATTCCTCTATAAGGAAGTGTCGTCATTTATATTGTAAGTGTCGTAACTTATACTTGATGGGTTATGAGACCACCTTGTTTGGGGTCGGCCCTGTATAAGTCATGTGGGTCAAAGGGTTATTAGACCACCCTATTGGGGGTCGGCCATGTGGGTCAAAGGGTTATTAGACCACCCTATTGGGGGTCAGCCCACTCAGCATTATGTTATGTGGTTAAGTTAGAGCCGACATGAGTTAGGTAAAAAGGCAAGTCAAGTCAAGTATAAATAGAGTGCGGGAGGCACTCTATTTACTCACTCACTTCTCACACATGCTCTCAAGGAGGAGAGGCGCACTTATGGAGGAGGAGGATTGCTGCTAGGTTATGGCTATCTCTATTGGTTGGTTGTATCATTGCTCTATCTATCTCTGAGGAAGTTATTGGGGTTTTTCACCTTTATGGTTTTCCCCAAGTAAATCTTTGTGTCTCTTGTGTGCTTGCATTATTGTCTCCATGATTGATATGATGTAGATATGCTGTACATGTTGTTCTCTCAGTTAAGATCCTAGATCAGATTGAAGTAAATTCAGAAAATTTAACATGGTATCAGAGCTAGCCTGAAAGAAGGCATGATATGGCATGTATGACACTTGTTGCACTTACGATGCTAGGGCTTGATATAGCAAAAACCAGTCATCGTAGCACTTTCGCTATAAATCCGTTTTGGCGAATTTTTCGGATCTGAAATTGTTACAGGCCGAAGATAAGATCTCCAGGTATCTTGTCTCCAAAGGACAACCTCTAATTCGTTGTACTTTGTGATTTATGATCTGTACAATATAGGGTTTCTGCCTCTTCCAGATCTGAGTCAAAATCAGGTGATCTTGGGAAAAAGGTCATATCTTGGGATAGGAAGCTCCAAATGAAATTTCGTAAAAAGTGACAGGTAGTACACAGTCTGTACTATCTCAGAAAACTTTTTCAGAGGCCGAAGTTGAACCAGTGACACATGGCACGCCGTACAATTTCGCTCTCCTGTTTTATCCCAAAACAGGTCACGTTGCGACATTTGGCATAACTCTCTCTCAGAGAGTCCAATTGAGGTCAGATCTGTCAGGATGGAAAGGTAACAGGCCGAGCTATCTCAGAAACATTTTTCAGAGGCCGAAGTTAAAACAGTGACACGTGGCACGCCGTACAAGTTCGCTCTCCTGTTTTATCTCAAAACAGGTCATGTTGCGACATTTGGCATAACTCTCTCTCAGATAATCCAATTGAGGTCAGACCTGTCAGGATGGAAAGATAACAGGTCAGGCTATCTCAGGAAACTTTTCCAGACCCTGTGGATCAAAAATTTCGGAGTTACATCAGAAGCAATCAGGTACATATTTCTGTCAAAATAGAATTATTTTTTTGGTACCTTCATTCATGGCTTCCGGAATTTAGGGCTTTGGAGAAAGTTTGAATTTTTGTAATCGGAGACCACGGCTGGATGCTACTCATCAAAATAGAAATTTAGAGACCAAGATCAGAATTTTTGGTTGGGCAGAAGGCCGGGCTTGATTAGACCCTAGTTCGGGACTTTGATCAGAAAAGTGGAAAATTAGGGCTTCTGTAAAAATGGGAATTTTTGAAATCTGTGACCACGGCTGGAAGCTCCTCAGAAAAATAGAAGCTTAGAACTTTGGATCAAACATTTTGATGGGGCAAAAGAGTGGGCTTCATCAAACCCCAGTTCAGGGTCACGTCCAGTGAATCCGGAAGTTTCAAAGGCAAAATTGAGGAGTGAAACTTTGCAGTTTTCAAATTCTGAATATACCGGTTTGATCAGCTCATCAAGGCGCATATTTCTATCCTTTTGGAAGTTTGAAATTCAAAGTTTGAATTTTTGGGGTTTCTCTGACAAACCCATATCCAGCTCCAAGTCCAGTTCTTGCAAATCAAGTGGATTGGGTTAATCCTAGAAGAAGATGGATTGATCATCTACATGAGTGAAGAAGTTCCTGTTTCAGAGGGAGATGAGGCTAAGGCCTTATATAAGAAGATTACAAGCGATCTCGACAGGTATGACTCATCGAGGTATGTTTCGATATTTGTCCATAATTAAGTTTATGGTATGTTTGTCTTCATGTTATTACGGTTAGTACAATTTTGATTTTTGATTTGTCGTATCACCTTAACAAAATTATGAATGCATAATAGAAGATATTCATTGGTTAGGGTGTTGCCACTTGTGATTGTACTAATGCATTATGATGTTGTATGAGGTTTATGTTGTCTACTAACATGAAAGGTACACCAAGAAAGACAAATCATGTTCTGGTCCAAGAACATATGGTCATGATAACATGAGGACAAAGATTCATCCATTGTCATGGATCTCATAGAAGATCCATTTACGAGGTATGTATAACTTGGTTTTGTAATGGATAACATATGAGACATGCAGGTTACTAGCACAAGTCACTGAAGAGAACCAAAAGACATTATGCGGGTATGTTAGACATAAACTAGCTAGCATGCTAATTCAGGTATGTTTTTCCTATATCAAGCTAGAATCCTACCTTGGGTTAGGATTTTATACTATTGTTGATTATGATTATTCATTGAAGTTAGTAATCATGGGTTTAGGCATATTATGCTTTTTACTTTAATGATATGACTAACCAGAAAAGTCCTATGGTCAAATAGGAATATAAGTAAAATAATATGTCTCTTATATTGATTGATTTGACTAACCAGAAGAATCATGAAACCATAGGTTTGATTAGTCATGATTTTATGCATATTATATCTCTTCTCTTGATTGATGATATGACTAACCCGAAGAGTCATAGCCTTGAGTAATTACAGGTTTAGACATGTTATGTTTCTTATGATTTGACTAACCATAAGAATCCTTGAATGCTAATGCTTATTATTTCTGTTTGAAATGATCATGACTATACATGCTTGAGATTATTGTGTTTTAATAGTATACTAATGAATGTATGATTTTATATGAGATCACAAGGACAACACATTCATGATACTAATAAGCATGCATAGGGACCAAGGATGAATATGAGTTCAAGAACAGGTAATTCAGGAAGCAAAGATCAAGAGGGAGCACACTCTAGTTGTTCCTGCAAGAAAGCAAAGGAGCACACTTCAGTAGTTTCTGCAAGGATGCAGATATTCAGAGGGAGTTGATCATCTCTCTACATCCCACAACAGAAAGGTGTAGAAGAAGCTACTTCAGATTAGGACTCCAGCAGCTCCTGCAAGAAAGCGAAGACTCAGAGGGAGTCCACCCAACGAACAAACAAAGATAAGTATTTGAATTGTCATTTCTTAAATAATACTGTTCAATAAACGTATATACTGATGTTCCTAGAATTAGGTTGTGTATTATGCATATTAGAATAAATGCATTGATTAACAGTATACTCCTAATATGCATGGGTAAGTGGCCTATGGAACTGTACAACATTCCATTGCTACTTATCTAGAATGAAACCTCTTTGCTGACATGTTGGGAGTTGTGCACACTCTTAACAAAGTTCTGGTAGAGATTGGAAGGCATCTAGAAAGTTACGGAATATGGATAAATGTTGTATTGAAGCATTGGCTAAGATAATTGCATGACTGTATGGCATATTTCTTTATGTGTAAGAATTTGTTCTGAAAACTATGAGATGTTTTCTAATCATGCAATTTAACTTGTTGTGTAGGAAAGATCGTATGCCATCTCCTACAAAAGAAGAACTACAACATTTGTTCCAGCAACAAAGATATATATTGAAGATATTGAAGATATTGAAGTTCCCAGGATCTGGGATGAAGAAATGAAATGCCATGATCCGTCGATCATGAAGAATGATGTTTGGGATGTAATCCCAAGACATGAAGGGAAGTTTGCTATGACTTCCAAATGGAATTATCAGATCAAGCATGTTGCAGATGGCAACATTGAGAAATATAAAAGTGATGAAATAGAAGATGCACCAGATGGATTTCAAGACAGCATGGTGTAGTCACATATATGTGCAGAACTTGGTATGGTAGGATAGACAGCTTTCTATCCATTTTGGGCTTTACCAAGAGTAAAGCAGATTCCAACCTTTTCTACAAGGTTGAAGAAGGCAATCCAGTGATACTACTTTTGTATGCAGATAACCTGTTTGTTACAGGTAAATATAGATTGATTGCCGACACGCAGCGGAAGCTTTCTGCCAAGTTCGAGATGAAGAACTTGGGGATGATGCACTATTTGTTTTTGGCATGGAGGTGTGGCAGAGTGCAGATGGAATCTTCCTTGGACAAGGGAAGTATGTAGTAGAGATCCTGAAGAGGTTCGGGATGATGGACTGCAAGGATATGGCCACACCTATGGCATCGAATCTAAAGTTTCTATATGATGCTTCATCTGAGCCGGTTGATGTCTCTTTGTATCGTCAGATGATTGGGTCCTTGATGTACCTGACGAACACGAGACCAGACATTTGCTTTGCTGTGAACACATTGAGCCAGTTCCTGACGGATCCGAGGAGTGTTCACCTGGTTGCTGTAAAGCATGTTCTGAGGTACCTGAAGGGTACAGTGTATTATGGGCTCAGGTATGAGGAGAATCAAATGTTTAATCTGCAGGGTTATGTTGATTCAGATTGGGATGGCAGTGCTGCAAACAGGAAGAGCACATCTGGGTGTTGCTTCAGTATGGGATCAGGTGTGATCTCTTGGTTTAGCAGGAGGCAGTCCTGCGTAGCACTCAGTACAGCTGAGGCAGAGTATGTTGCAGCCTGTTCAGCTAGTTGTGAGGCAGTATGGCTACGGAAGCTACTGTCTGAGTTATTTGATCTCCCGTTGGAGGCTACTGGTATCTTCTGTGATAACCAGAGTTGTGTGAAGCTGTCCGAGAACCCAGTGTTTCATGACAGGTCGAAACACATAGAGATCAAATATCACTATATCAGGGATATGGTGCAGAGAGGAGCTGTGAAGCTCCTGTATGTTGCGACGGACGAGCAGATTGCAGATGTGCTGACAAAGCCACTAGCCAGGGTGAAGCTCAAGTACTTCAGAGAGAGGCTTGGCGTTCTTCAGATCGAGGACACTTCGAGGAAGAAGTGATGGACACATTTGCTGAAGCCATTCCAAGCATGTTGGAAGGAGGATCCTTCACATGGCTGTGGATGTAAGCGCTGGATGATGAACATCAGGATGATGTTCTGGTTTCTGCTTGGATATGATCAGTTGGATCATTTTCATGGATGTATGTACGCATCATGTTGGATGCTTGGATATGATCAGTTGGATCATTTTTATGTACGCATCATGTTGGATGCTGGATATGATCGGTTGGATCATTTTTGGATGTATGTACGCATCATGTTGATGCTGGATATGATCAGTTGGATCATGTATACGTATTTTGTATATGCATCATGTTGGATGCTTGGACCATGTATCTGTATATGTATCAGGTGGATACATTGTATGATCAGGTGGATCATGTATGGTGATATGTATCATGTATTTGTATTTGCATCAGGTAGATGCATTGATGATCAGGAGGGTCATGTATGATGATATGTATCATGTATTTGTATCAGGTGGATACATTGTATGATCAGGAGGATCATGTATGATGATATGTATCAGGTAGATACTTGGTATGCATCAGGTAGATGCATTGATGATCAGGATGATCATAGATGACGAGCTTCAGGATGTTGCTCCAGATGACATGCAGCAGGATGTTGCAGTGATGATCAGGATGATCATAGATGACGAGCTTCAGGATGTTGCTCCAGATAACATGCAGCAGGATGTTGCAGTGATGATCAGGATGATCATAGATGACGAGCTTCAGGATGTTGCTCCAGATGACATGCAACAGGACGTTGCAGTGATGATGATCAGGATGATCATGGATACATCAGGATGATGTATGGTGAGTATCAGGTTGATACTCTGTGGCCGTGGATCAGGTTGTGTAGATGAGCATGTAATTCGGTGCCCTGGGAGATTTGCAGATGGTCTTTCGAGGTTTTGCCTATGGCATGTAATTCGGTGCCTTGGGACATCTGGCAAATGCTCTTTCGAGGTTTTGCTCTGGGAGGACATGTAATTCGGTGCCCTGGGAGATCTGCAGATAGTCTTTCGAGGTTTTGCCTATAGCATGTAATTCGGTTCCCTGGGATATCTGGCAGATGCTCTTTCGAGGTTTTGTCCTATGGCATGTAATTCGGTGCCCTGGGAGATCTGCAGATAGTCTTTCAAGGTTTTGCCTATGGCATGTAATTCGGTTCCCTGGGATATCTGGCAGATGCTCTTGCGAGGTTTTGCCATGACCACATGTAATTCGGTGCCCTGGGAGATCTACAGATAGTCTTTCGAGGTTTTGCCTATGGCATGTAATTCGGTTCCCTGGGATATCTGGCAGATGCTCTTGCGAGGTTTTGTGGTGAGGTCACATGTAATTCGGTGCCCTGGGAGATCCTATAGGTAGAGCTGTGTGCTCGTAACAGCCTGGGATGCTCTTTCGAGGTTTTGTGACGCACGTAAAAGTCCTGAGGATTCCACAGTATGGCCAGTGATGACGAAGACCTGCAGGTGGTGGGCCTACATCCAGTATGAAAAAGGACTGGCTCTGTAGAACTTCCTATGACGAGTAGATTCAGAGATTGATTGAGATAGCAGCAGCAGTGACGATGATGATGATGACTCGATGACGATTATCTAGTGACGATGATCTAGAGAAGATGACTTGTGCTAGAAGAACTGTGCTGAGAAATACCTTCCTAGTTAAGAGGGAGTGTTGATGTATATGTAACTTCTGAATGTATTTCACATATATGTATATTGTATTCCTATAGAGATGGTATTATTCCTCTATAAGGAAGTGTCGTCATTTATATTGTAAGTGTCGTAACTTATACTTGATGGGTTATGAGACCACCTTGTTTGGGGTCGGCCCTGTATAAGTCATGTGGATCAAAGGGTTATTAGACCACCCTATTGGGGGTCGGCCATGTGGGTCAAAGGGTTATTAGACCACCCTATTGGGGGTCGGCCCACTCAGCATTATGTTATGTGGTTAAGTTAGAGCCGACATGATTTAGGTAAAAAGGCAAGTCAAGTCAAGTATAAATAGAGTGCGGGAGGCACTCTATTTACTCACTCACTTCTCACACATGCTCTCAAGGAGGAGAGGCGCACTTATGGAGGAGGAGGATTGCTGCTAGGTTATGGCTATCTCTATTGGTTGGTTGTATCATTGCTCTATCTATCTCTGAGGAAGTTATTGGGGTTTTTCACCTTTATGGTTTTCCCCAAGTAAATCTTTGTGTCTCTTGTGTGCTTGCATTATTGTCTCCATGATTGATATGCTGTAGATATGCTGTACATGTTGTTCTCTCAGTTAAGATCCTAGATCAGATTGAAGTAAATTCAGAAAATTTAACACATAGGAAAAACATTAGGGTTTGTAAGCTGTAACAGAAATCTAGTATTTCAAAATTTTGTTTTTGAATGTAGTAATTAAGGGGGAGAATGTCAGAAACAGGTTAATTACTCCATCGTTGACCACCAAAAATCTCAAAAAGAAACCAACCGCCCAGATTGGTGACCGCCCAGTTTTTTGAAGAGTTGCCACCACCACACCGTCTTATTCGAAGAGGCAGCCACCGCATTAGCTCAGATTATTAAAACTATGAAGAGCCACTATCATTGATATATTTTGATGCTGCAGAACATGAAGAACGAGGTCAACAATCGTATGTCATTTCTAAAGAGCCAACACAGTTTTCATTATGTCCTGTAACAGAGCATTTATTTCTTCTATGATAATTTTGTATTGAAGGGTTAATTGCATTCAATGTATAATTACCCTGAAGCACTATAAATACTTACCATTGTAATAGTGATTGATATATAGAGTGAATGAAGTTTATGTTAAACCTAGAATTTTTCTGTGTGTTTCTGTTATACTCTCTTATTTGAGTTTGAAAACTCATATTCATTTATGAAATTAGTTTGATGTAGCAGCTTAAGAGATTAATGTTATTTTGAGAGATAATTATATTTAATTGTTATCAGAGAAGTTTGTGAACACAGGGCTCATCATAATGTAGCTGTAATAGTTAGCTGTAACATAGCTGCAACAATGTAGATGACTGTTAGTTGAAATAGTAAGCTTCAACACAGCTGCAACAATTCTTATGTGTTGCTGGAAGTAAGAGCAACACCCGCTGCCTTCCCACATGAATGACCCCACAAGTGCTTTTAGAATAAGGTTTTTTTTAGGATGTTGATGCCTAGAGAAAGTATAAAGGAGTTGGAAAGAAGAGATTGGAAGCTATAGGAAGAATTGGATTGCCCACCCGCCTGCCTTGCAGATCGCTCTCGACTAGCAAGCCAATTGTCTCATGTGATAGTGGATTTATAAATAGGTGTGGTGAAAGTGTTATACCCTTCACCAATTCCATCCAACCGCTTAAGCTTGTCTAAGCATACAAGCATACAGGGCAAACGACAAAGGGACTAGGAATTTACTTAAACCCGGGGCAGAGGGAGTGCTTGTGGTTACAGTACCATAAAGACCGGTTTCCAAAACCATCTGAATTTATGCTGGTTATTGGTAATCAACCATTACTGTTTTTTGTTACAGCCAATTTAAACAATAGCTTGATTTTCACTGTAGGAGTAGATGTACTAGAAAAAAAATCTAAATACTTGCAATCATATAGTAAACCCAATACAAGTATGGTGCATCAAATGAATTATTGTCCTTCCCTCCTGCAAAGATTCTTCCATCAGGTGTTCATCGAAGCATTAAATTCTCTTTCTATGTGTTGCAAGGAAAGTACAGCTAAAACACCATTGGCCTTAAATGAAAGCTGGGTATATACATTATCATAGTAACAACCGCCTTTTTTATGTCATGAAAATAATGATTCTGTCTATTTATTTATGTCATGAAAATAATGATTATGTCTATTTTGTCGCAGAATTATGAGATGTTGGAGAACTATATGGGAACCATGAGCATGCGAGACCCTGCATATCCTTTGTCTATAGTTGTAGGTTGTTTATATATTTTTGGTTGTTTAAAGGAACTTGGTTGTGATCTTCAAGTTCAAATGCGGGCATGGAAGCTACCCCTAATAATCATGGTGAAAGAAGTGATGATGAGCTGCTTTGTCGTATCAAAAGCAATTGTTAAAACATGGCCATCAGGATCTTTAAGTGATTTTACAAGATCAATAATGGTGGTTGTTGGCTTGTATTAAGTATTTGTTTTGGATGAAGGAGGAATCAAAAGCCTATCCCTATCCCAAGACAAATTTTTTATCAGTCGACATCTCTATTGGATGCTGATATTGTGCCTCAGAACAACCCAAGGGAGAAACAGTTGGTTAGTAATCTTGTGCAAGAGTTGATTGATTTTGACTCATTATTGGATGCATCTATTTCTGGAAGTCTTGGTCCCTTGGAACAAAAACAAGCCATAGAAAATGAGTTTCATAAACCAGAAAATACATTTTCTGTATTCGGAAAACTAGAAGAGCTTATACAAACAAATATTTTGAACTTTAGATCAGAGACCTCAATTATGGACACACCAAAGTGCTTGAATGAACTGAAGTTGAACCAACAATTGAAAATGGATTGAAACATATTAGTTACTAGCAAACGTTTACTGTTGCTATTTGTTTTTAAATCTCAATGTTATGACTTAATGATACCTATTTATGCAGTTATAGCTATCTTTTGAATCAAAGATAGTTACTGTATGTATGAGGCTAGGTTATAGACTCACGATTTGGTGGATTTCATATTGGTTAGTCATGTTATGTCATAGGTGCTAATGAAGCATGGAAATTGCTCTTATTTCCCTAGGAAATCTAGTCCTTAAGAGAAGGGTAAAGATGGAGGAGGGATGCAGTTACTCCCACGTTGCGTGGCTTTGTCTATGCCTTTCTTTCCTGGAGAATCAAACCACTAACCCACCCTTGCACCTTTAAAAGTAGTAGGACTTGCATGACCTGTGTGAAGCCGAAACATTCTGTCTTCCATGGTGCATTAAAGACACACAGTCTTGATAGCCGGCTCGAGGCTGAGTACATAGCAAAGAGGAAGTACGGTTGCTTTCCCCAGTATCAATGAATAAGGATAATGCTTCAGTTGATATGTTGAAAAGAGAGATGTAAACTATTTTGTTGATTCAAGGAACTATGCAATATTTAAAGTAAGCATTACTGGATTGCATGTTGGGTGACATCTTTGGCATTTGGGGCCTCAACCTGGAGAATCCGGAGATGGAGAGCAACAATCTGACGGAAATTTTGACATCGTTTCTTGATAGGAATTAGTCGTGCGTGATCCCTTGAGCTATTCAAAATCCCTTATCCTAGTCCCTCAGCTGATGCTTTTGACTTGAAGGTCCTTGATTCGACTCTGGAGGAATCCTAGGATGTAGACAACCTTATCGCAGACAAGGCTAGCCTCAATATTTTAGTCTCATGCGATCACCAGTTTTTGTATTTTGTGTTTTTCAGCCCAAAAAATCCTACTATTATTATTTATATATATAAAATAAATAGTACAACGATGAGTCAAAATAACACAGTTTCGGCTAGAGTCCAAAACCATATCAGTCTTGTCAGATACAACCTCCAATACTAAAAAAAACCTTATAAACTCTGCAACAAACTATTAAAAAATGGTCATCCAAAATAACCAATAATCGAAAAAGTGAACAGTACCATGAGATTCCATCTTGGATTCCAAGAATTCCTCCCAAATCAACAAACCTTCTTTAATATCCAATGCCAGCTTTGAAAGTTTATCCTCCATAGAGTTGTTCTCCTTGTAAATATGTTGCAGAGAGATGATAGGACAAAGATCAAATTCATAGCGAATTCTATTGCACCAATGAACTAAAGATGTCACCTGTAATTTGTAATCACCCATGGCCCATTTAATAGTGACACTAGAGTCTCGAAAAATTTTAACTTATGCCAAACCGAAGATATTGTTAGAGAATAATGGCGAAATGCCGTGATTAGAAATATTTAGAAAATAAGTGGTTCCAGATCCACTTCTATCGAAGTCTATTGAAACGATTCATTCACTATAAATGTAACCTAATTTGCAAATAATAGAATATAAGTTTTGTGTGGATTATCTATCTAATGGTTTCTCTCATGTTTTTTGAGTTGGTATCAGAGCCCGACTGGCTTATTTCCCTCATGGGAGTGCCCAAAAAAATGTGAGAGCTGTAGTAGCTGATTTGATGTAAATAGGCGTGTGAGTTATCTGTGTGCTTGTTATTTTATTTATGTGCAAATAGATATGTTGTGCAGATCTGTAAACAATCTGGCCGGTAGATAGTGCATAACTGAGAGAGATCCGAAGAGAGGAGAACGCAAGGAAGCTGCAACTGTGAATGAGAATTTTTCCCAATAATTTACTCGCCTTCCCCATCGTATTTTGCTGAAGCCACTGCCTTGTTCAATTTTCAATGGAACAACAACGCATTCATTGCAGAGCTGAATGAGATCAACTCCCAAAGACCTGGGCGAGATCAACTCCCAAAGACCTGGGCGACCAAAGTAGTGTTGTAAGAAGGTTTCCAAGAGAAGAGCAGGAGAGCAAATTCGTTGCCTGTAAAAAGAAGCTGCCCACGTTAGCGCTCCTTGGCATTTAAAGAGAGATCCGATTAATTTCTTTCCCACGAGGAAGGATTCGCCCATCGAGAGTCATCCTGAAAAGATCAATTTACATTAGAAGATCTGCTGCCATTGAGGAAGAAAGCTAAACCTCAATCATAGTTTCCTTATCAGATTTGAATTCAAGAAGTCAATTCACTGCAATTTAATTCTATTTCTACTGCTTGTGCATTATGATGTTTTACAGCTTCTTATCTATATATTAGCATTATTTTCTTATTGGGTGAGCATCCTCTTTCCAATCCGTGAATAGCTTGTGTTTCTTAATGAGATACAGTGAGCTATGTATGTCAGCAAGAACACTATGTTGCCTCATGGAGAAGAAAGAGTTTATGTGTGTTTGTTAGTTTGTGAAGGTCACTTGTATGACTATCTTCTGGATATGTTCAGTATCTAAGCTATGTGTTCAACAGATGGAAGTATCTCCATAGAACAGTTAAGTTACTTGATTACTTCTTTGCCAAACTCACCGAGCTATGTACTTTGGCATAGTTAAGTACTCAATAATGTTAGTGAGTGCAATTATTTTATTGATGGTCAGAACCGTTGCAATTCAAATGAGTCAAATAGGAAGCTGGAAGATGAAGTGAAGAAAGAGCTCAAACCGTGAGACTTCAAAATGGGTGTAAATGCTGATGAAGACCAGACAAACAAAGATCAGAGTTCCATAATGTTTGTATTGTAAGAATCACATTTCTCCATTAAGGGGAAGTGTTAGAGAATAATGGCGAAATGTCGTGATTAGAAATATTTAGAAAATAAGTGGTTCCAGATCCACTTCTATTGGAGTCTGTTGAAACGATTCATTCACTATAAATGTAACCTGATTTGCAAGTAATAGAATATAAGTTTTGTGTGGATTATCTATCTAATGGTTGCTCTCATGCTTTTTGAGTGACATTAGCCACTCTGATTATCATCCATAATGCCAACATTTCAGCCTTCATATTAGTTCATTTGCCACAATTCATCATGAATGTAAAGTAATGATCTTGATTAAGGAAGATAACACCACCCACAACACATTGACCCAAAACTGCAACCCCATCAAAGAAAAATATAGACATGTCCACTTGAAAATTCAATATCCCAACCTTCCTTTGTTTGCTAATCACCAGTTTTTGTTGTCTAAACAAATCATGATTTTTTTCAAACTTATTATTTTAAATTCATTATCCTTAAACATAGGGTTCAAAATGTAGCTATGTTTATGAAAATAATGGAGGCATATGCAGGCTGAGAAGGCATATGCGATACGGGAGAAACAGAAAAGGGAAAAGATAGATAAGTTAATCATTTATATTGATTAAGTTCTTCAATGACTTCTTGACTTGTATATTTCTTATTTTCAAAGATCCTAGCTATGGGGAAGATGCTTCGGATAAGTCTTATTATTTATTTTTCTATATTGTTCTATTACTTTTACTCATACTCAAAATTTATGTATTTTTCGCCCATGTTCACTCCGCAGGTTAAATGAACGATCGAGGGTTTTAAGGTAGTTAGTTTGTTATTTAAACATTGAAAACTGTGGTTCAAAAGTGACTCCTTTTTCCTTTTTAGAAGGTATTCTTGGCCAATATTCTAAATCTTCATAGGTTTCAGTTAGTTAGGAAAAGATCTTTCTCCTTTGAAGGGAATTTTTGGTTTTAACCCATTATTGTAATCTTTTGTGTCACAAGCTCATAAAGCTTTGATCTCTCTGTCTCATACTCAGTTCTACAAGCACGAATTTTATTAGCTTTGTTTTCAGTTTACTTCCAAGCTAAAACAATAATTAACTATAATGTGTTTTTAATGTGAAAAATAAAAAAAATTAAAAAGGTAGCATAACTTTTCTTATAGCTTCTTTTAGTAAGTTAAATTATTATAATAAATAAACCTTAACTCACAAAAAAATTGGTAAATTTTAAATTATTGTAATAAATAAGCCTGAAGTCACGCTGTGAGTGGATAACAAATACTTTCAATTTTGTTTGATGGTTTTTTAATCTTTTATGGGAATAAACCATATATTAAAATACTTATAACCCCTTAATAATGTTATAGGTCACAAGTATTTTTCATTTATTTAAATATATTATAATGTCTTCCGTACAAAATTACAATATATACATACTTTAACTTCCTACCTACATATTTATAAATAATATACTTTTCATTATTTACTATGTTTTGTAGTAATTAAACATACTATGAGGTTCTTAATTTATACTTGTAGTTTATTATAGAATCTCCAATTTATATTTCTCTATCTTTAATAAAGACAAAGTGCATGCATGTGCCTCCTTTTCATTCTTGAGAGCTTCAATTTGTAATATTTTTAAATAGTCATATAACCTAATTCTAGAACAATTTTTCGATAGCTGCATTATACAGATATCAACTATATTGTATCGTTTTAATCTGATTTTATACAATTTCTACTTACACATATAACTCAAAAATTATATTTATTTTTCCGGTATTGCATACAAATAAAAATAATTACAACAATAATAACATTACATATACGTATTTATTTTTTAGTTCTCTTTGCATGCATTCAATATGCCACATTTATAAAAATACTTACAACAATAATAGCATTACATATATGTATTTATTTTTTAAGTTCTCTTTGCATGCGTTCATTATGCCACATTTATTCCATAAATACATAACATGAATAACACAATAATTACTTTATTTAAAAATAGAACATAAGCATCATGGATATAATACCTATCTATACTTTTTATCTATATATCGAAACCAGATTTGTGCATAGAATAGATACCCTTTGTGAATAATAAATTTAAATAATAATTAAAATTGGGAAGAAATTACAATAGCTTTTATTATGATACTGCATATACATGTCTACGTAAGCCGTAACAAAATATGTGGAGGAACGTTGATGTTCGTTACAGAGGTTAAAAGTTCTTTGTCATTATCTTTTTTATATAAATAGCAGTCTTGAATGCACATTTTAAGACAATCCTGAAGGAGGACCTGGGCAAGAAGTGTAAGCATGCTTATGTGTTCTGATATTCCAGAGTTTTGTTTGGGTGTTAAATTATACTTGTTAGTTTTCCAATTTGTTGTTACACCCTTAACTCTTTTCCAAAATTCCATTTTTGCTTCCTACTATTTTTCCAATGTATTTACAGAGTTACAGAGATATATCATTTCTGTAATGAGCTGATAGCTAATATGCAGCGGTTCTGTCAAACACTCAGTCATTCTGCAATGTCAAATCCAAGTTTATGTATAAATGAAAATCACTCACAAAAGACTAAAGAGAGATAACCCAAGCTCTGTAAGAAAAATAGAGATGTAAGAGTGAAGAGAAGAAGAAAAGTTACTCTATTTTACAATGATAATATATAAGTCTTTAGTTTTATGTATTCATTCTCAAGAATAAGTCTTTTAGTCTTTAGTTATGCAAAGGTAACTTGTATGAAGTGTGAAGTTAAGAATTTCCGGCAGCAAAGTTCACTTGGGCAGTGGAGCGCAGGTCCTAAAGAAAAGAAGAAAAAGAAAGTATTTATTTACCCCACAGGTGAATCAATTCATTTTTATTGCATAGGTTGCATGCATTTTTTCCCTTGATTTGGTATAAGAGCTTGGTTTACGGAAAGTAGAAATTGTGTTTACAAAAGGGAAAAGTGATTAAGAATGGCTTCCACTTCGGGTAATTTGCAAACTCACTCCGTTATTTTCTGGTAAAAATTATGAATATTGGTCTCTAACTATGAAAGCTTTGTTTAGAGGTCAAGATGTACAGGAAATAGTCCAGCATGGCTATGCAGAACCAGCAGATCTAGCAGCATACAACAATCTCACACAAGCTAAGAAGGATATTCTGAAGGAACAGAGAAAGAAAGATGGAAATGCGTTATTCTACATACATCAAGCAACACATGAATCAATACTCCCAAGAGTAGCAGTAGCACAGTCAGCTAAGGAAAAGTGGGACTGGAAACTTCATATCAAGGCTTGAACAAGGTGAAGACTGCCAAACTTCAAATTCTTAGAATAGATTTTGAATCTTTGTCAATAAAAAATACAGAGTCAGTAGAATCATTCTACACTCATGTTAGTGGTCTGGTTAATCAAATAAAGTCTCATGGAGAAACTTTAAGTGACCAAAGGGTTGTTGAAAAAGTTCTTAGAGTTCTGCCAAAAAAATTTGAATCTTTAGTTGTGACCCTAGAGGAAAACAAAGACCTTTCCACATTTACTATTAATGAGTTGCAAGCCTCATTACTCAATCATGAACATAGAATCAGCGGTTCAGATACATCATTGGAAGGTGCATTTGCAGCACAGTCATCCATAAGTCGTGGAAGAGGCATAGAAAGATCAAACTCTAGAGGCAGAGGATGAAGTTCTTACAGAAGAGGTCGCAGCAACATCCCTGTGCATGTCTCTGGTAGAAGCCAGAATCAGACTCCTAGTCAACCAAGTGGGAAAATGTATGATAAATAAAAAATTCAATGTCATTACTGTAAGAAGTATGGACACTTCGCATATGAATGAAGGAAGACACAATATGACCAAGGAAAGCAAGGTGAAGCTCAGTCAAGCAATAGCAGCACTCCAAACAGCTCACTGTTCTTAGCATGTGCATCTCCACTTGAATGCAATGTTGTCCAAGAAATTCCAAATGACATATGGTATTTAGACTCAGGCTGTACCAACCATATGACTGGTAATTTAAATCTATTTTCTAGTCTAGATAAATCAGTTCAAACTGATGTCACACTTGGAAACGATATTCAAGTTACTGTTTTGGGAAAGGGTACTGTTGATATTCTAACCAAACATGAGGAGTAGAAATTTAAGCCTGATGTTTATTATGTTCAAGGTTTGAAGCATAATTTGATGAGCATAGGACAGCTAATGGAGAAAGGTTACAGAGTTCAAATGATAGGAAAGCATTGTGTGATTAAAGACAAATATCCAAGCAATCAATTAATTGCCAAAGTGCCAATGACAAGCAATCGCTTGTTTCCTTTAAGGATAAGGCCGAACATAAAAGGAAAAGCAACTCAAGTTGTCCATGGAAGTCAGAATGAAAATTATGAAGCTGCGTTCAAAGCAGAAAGCAAAGAAACAGACAGTCACTGTGACAAGGAAGAAAAAGAAAAAGACAGTGCAATGCAAGCTGCGTTTCAGACAGAAATAAAGGATGAATCTTGGTTATAGCACTTCATATTTGGACATCTGAATTTTGGTAGGCTGAAGCTACTGCACATGAAAGACATGGTGAAAGGATTGCCATTGATTGAAAAGCTAGAGAGAATTTGTGAAGGCTGTATTTTTGGAAAACAGCACAGAGAGACTTTTCCAGTCGAAAAGTCATACAGAGCTCGCACACCACTTGAAATTGTGCACTCTGATATTTGTGGACTGATGCAAACACCATTCATGGGAGGATGCACTTATCTTCTCACGTTTATTGATGATTTCATAAAAAAAACATGGTTCTATTTTCTAAAACACAAATCTAATGCATTTGGTTGTTTTCAGCAGTTCAAGGCTCTCATGAAAAAGCAGAGTGGTTACAACATCAAGATATTAAGAACAAATAGAGGTAGTGAGTATGTTTCAAATGATTTCTTAAACTTTTTCAAAAATCATGGCATACAAAAGCAATTCACTGCACGGTACACACCGCAGCAGAATGGTATCACAGAGAGTAAGAATAGAACCATCATGGAGATGGTGCACAGTATGTTGGCAACCATGCATTTGTCAAATAAATACTGGGCTGAAGCAGTGGCAATTGCTATTTACATCATGAATCGATGTCCGACGAAGAGCCTGAAGAACAAAGTTCCACAGGAAGCATGGATAGGTATGAAACATAGTGTTTCACATTTAAATTTTTTTGGTTGTGTAGCATACGCACATGTTCCAGATGAGTTGAGAAGAAAATTAGACAATAAAAGATATAAATGCATTTTTATTGGGTATTCTGAAGACACAAAGGCATACAAGTTATATAACCCTGTCACAAGAAAAGTAATTATCAGTCGAGATGTTCAGTTCGTAGAAAATGAAGCATGGGATGGAACTGTGGAGAAGAATGTGAAAATCATGTTACATGTTGAACATGATGACAGCGCAGAAGATGTGGTTGAGACTCCACATGTAAATTAGAACTGTGTAGATCTGTCTACTCCCAGGACTGCACAACAAGTTTCAACACAAGCAACTCCGACATAAGTTGCAGCTCAAGTAACTCCGACTAGCACATCAAGTGTGCAACAAACTACATCAACCAGTTCGCGCAGTTCAACACCAGCAACTCCGACAAAGACAATAACTCTGCGTGAGATATATGAGTCTGGTACACCTAATTCATTCTCATGTTTTGCATTATTTTCTCAGGTTAATGATCCTCTAACATTTGAAGAAGCTGTTGAAGATAAATTTTGGGCACAAGCCATGGATGAAAAAATAGAATGGATTGAGAAGAATCAAACATGGGAACTAGTTGATGTTCCTAAGGACAAGGATGTGATAAGCGTGAAATGGATTTATAAGACCAAGCAAGATGCTAATGGAAATGTGCAGAAGCACAAGGCGAGATTGGTAGCAAGAGGGTTCACATAGCATCCTAGCATAGACTTCAACGAAACCTTTGCACCTATAGCAAGAATGCATATTATCAGAACATTTTGGCCATCGAGCACAAAAGAAATAGCCTGTTTATCAAATGGATGTTAAGTTAGCATTTTTAAATGGTTATTTGGAGGAAGAAGTATATGTGGAGCAGCCACAAGGATATGAAGTTCCAGGACAAGGACACAGATTTTATAAGTTGAAGAAGGAACTCTATGGTTTGAAGAAAGCTCCTAGAGCTTGGTACAGTTGCATTGACTCATACCTCATTCGGAATGGATTTCACAGAAGTGAATGTGAGCCAACGCTATACACAAAAATCAACAAGCAAGGTAATAAGATAATTGTTTGCATGTATATAGATGATTTAATATTTACTAGTGATTTTTGCATATAATAATTTAGAACAGTCATGGAAAGTGGATTTGAAATGACTAATTTGGGGCTTATGAAGTATTTTCTGGGCATTCAAGTCCAACAGGCTGAAAATGAGATATTTATACCTCAGTCAAAGTATGCAAGTGATGTCTTGAACAGATTTAAGATGTTAAACTATAAGACAGCTCCAACACCAGTGATAACAGGTTTGAAATTCAGCAAGGATGATGATGGATCCAATGTAGATCCTATGTTGTTTAAAAGACTTGTTGGAAGCCTTATGTATCTTACAGCAACAAGGCCAGATATTATGTATGGAGTCATTTTAATCTCAAGATTCATGGAGTCACCAAAAGAATCTCATTGGAAAGCAAGTAAAAGAATTCTGAGGTATGTAAGTGGAACAAAAGATTTTGCTATTATGTATTCAACCTCAGAAAATTTCAAACTCATTGGATATACTGACAATGATAATGGAGGCAGCATAGATGGCAGAAAAAGCACATCTCAGAATACATTTCATGTAGGAACAGGTGTTGTATCATGGATTTGAAAGAAACAACCCATAGTAACTCTTTCTTCAACATAAGAAGAGTATGTCATAGCTACAAGTGTTGCATGTCAAGCAGTTTGGATGCATAGGATGTTAAGTGATCTGTCGCAGGTCTAGCAAGAACCCACATTCATCTACTCCGAAAACAATTCAGTTATTGCACTATCAAAGAATTATGTGTTCCACAAGAGAACCAAGCACATCAACACAAGGTATCATTTTATCAGAGAATTGATAAACAACAAGAAAATCTATTTAAAATTTTGCAGGTCTGAAGATCAGGTAGCAGATATCTTTACCAAACCATTGGCAAAAAACCCATTCCAACTTCTGCGAAGTTGTTTGGGAATGACAAGTTCTGCACAGTGAACTATGTCATGAATAGAGCAGGTTGCAGCTCTGAACTATTTTGTAAAATTTCATTTTTGTTTAATGATCCCCATCTGCTCATAATTAAGGGGGAGTGTTGGAAATATTGTAATTAATGAGTTGATAGCATATCTGATATGCATTGGCTCTGTCAGACACTCAGTCAGTCTGCAATGTCAGAAGTCAATACGTCAGTTTGTAGCCAATCCGGCTCACGTCAAATTAGTATTTATGTGAACACTTTAGTATTCTGCATATCAAGAATTCTTGAGTAGAATTTATTACAATCTTTAATGAAACCCTGTAGCTTTGAGGAGAAGCCAAATCCAAGTTTTTGTATAAATGAAAATCACCCACAGAAGATTAAAGAGAGATAGGTGTGTAAGGATCCCAAGCTTTGTAAGAAAAATAGAGATGTAGGAGTGAAGAGAAGAAGAAAAGAAGTGAAAACCCGTGAAGTGTATGAAGAGCCTAAGCTCTCTGTAAAATTGTGAAAGATTGAAGTAAATCTCATCTCTCTGTAAGTGCGGCAAATTTACTCTGTTTTACAGTGGTAATATATGTCTTTGGTTTTATGTATTCATTCTCAAGAATGTTGGTTTATGCATCCCGCACATCTATTTCATATTGACCTGCATAAATGTTGTTTACATTTATGGTCTATAAATCAAATCAAGATTCCAATTATTTCATGGTGGTAAAATCCCTAGTTTAACTGCGCTGTAACTTCAACATATGTTTTGGTTCTTAAGTTTTAGCATGAAATACATTTATTCAAAGTTTTTTTAAGTTTGGGTTGTGCGCAGCTAAATAGGAATGCGAAGGTAACTTGTGCGCAGTTAACCTTCGTAAAGTTAAAAGAAGTTATGCAAAGGTAATTTGTATGAAGTGTGAAGCTCATGCAAAGTAAAGTATTTTTTGAAGTTAAGAATTTCTGCGAGGGTAGTGAACTGCGCAGCAAAGTTCACCTGTGGAGTAGAAAGTCAAAATGCGTAGGCAATCACCGTGCAGTAAAAGGTAGAATTGTGCAGTTAATCTGTGCGCAGTAAAAAGTGAAATTGCGCAGGTAATTTCCGTGTAGGTGATTTGTGAAGAAAATTATTCGGAAAAATAATTTAGAGCAGAGTATTTGCTATGTAGAGAGTAGGTCCTAAAGCAAAGAAAAAAAAGAAAGTATTTATTTACCGTGCAGGTCAATTCTTTTTGATAGCCCAGGTTGCATCCCTTTTTTCCCTTGAATTTCCTTAATTACGTTTCAACGTTATAGTTATATCAGTGTTCATATTATTTTCAATGAATAATGCTACAAATTTCTTAGGTTCTTGGAAATATATATTGAATCAAAATGAAAAATAATGGATAAATGATCTACTCAAATCAAAGCATAAGTGATCTACTCGAATCAAAGCACATATTTTGCATTCTATGAAGTAATGAACTAATATAATCTTCTTTTTCTTTTTCCAAAACTCCTTTGCTTGTTTCTTCCTCAAAAATCCTTATATTTGGAAGAAATATTCGAAATTAAAGTCAATATATGATGTTCATCCTCGGCTTCTATGAAATCTTTGCTTTTTATAAAAACATTTTGAGATTAATGTCAATATACGATGTTCATTGTCTGCTTCTATGCAATATTTGCTTTTTATTAGTAGTTTTCGAGAGTATTTTTAGTTTAGAAATGGTCTTTCTAATCGTTGAAATGTTACAAAGCAATGTCAATGTATGACATCCATCCCCAGCTTTTATAGTATATTTGATTTTAAATGAGGTTAAAAGTAGTTAGTTAATACATTTATGTTGAGTTACACCTTGAGACCTTTAGAGCAATGTCTAGAGAGATTAGATTTATAATTCTATGATACCTAACTAAGGGTCATTGCTTTTTCATATTTTCACATACCATGTTTATGATCTTAGAAATATGAGATGTATGGTTTTTCCATATCACAAAACAGATTTTATGACTATAGCTTCCTCCATTGTTTGGTGTAGGAGGAGTATCTTAAAAACATTTCAAACTTCTTTTCAAATTTGTCCTTGCTACTATACAAAAGTTTGTTAAATATTATATGCCTTCAAACACAATGTCTTATAGTTAAGGGTCATAAAACATGTTACGTGCAAACATAAGAACAAACTTAGTGGAGATTCAAACATTAGAGGAAATTTGGGTAAAAAATGGGCCTCCTAAGGAAAATAATAAGAAAATAATAAAATAATAGTAGAGAGAGAGAGTAAAAAACTACTTTTTTGGATCATATTTTCAATTTATCTCCTTGTAGGTTTACTCAAATTTCAAGCGGGAGGACTGTTGGATGCATAATTAAATTAGGCATCCAATGAGTACCCATGTTGCATACTTTTAACAACATCCACACCATGAAAAATTGAAAATACATTAAAAGCGTGTTTCTAGTGAGAAAAAACACGTTTTTTAATATATTTTCAATTTTTTATGGTGTGGATGTTGTTAAAAGTATGCAATATGAGTACTCGTTGGATGCATAATTTAATTATGTATCCAACGAGTCGTCCTGCTTGAAATTTGAGTAAACCTACAAGGAGATAAGTTAAAAATACGATCCAAAAAAGTAGTTTTTATTTTTTCCCTCCAATTTTTTTAGGTGCTCCCTTGTTGAATTTTAAAGCATTTTGATTGGCTAATACATGATGACATGGAATTTGTATTATTTTTGAAAGGCCCATTTTAAATTGAAATTTCCTCTAATGGTAATGGTAGCAATGTCTACGCATCATAAATCCTCAATTCAGATGATAACAACAATCACAATTCATGACCATTATTCAAAACAACAGTGTCAACCCAATTTTTATATGTCTTCAAAAACAATGTCTTATAGTTAAGGATCATAAAACATGTTACATGAAAACATAGGAACAAACTGAGTGGAGATTCAAAGCAATGGTAGAAATGTCTACGCATCATGAATCCTCAATTAAGATGATAACAACAATCACAATTCATGACCATTATTCAAAACAACACTGGAAACCCAATTTTGAGGGTAACATCCTCACACTCGGAGTAACATTCAAATATATTAAAAGAGTAACATAATTGGCTAAGAAATTTCAAATAAAGAGTGCTCATCATATCTTTTTATTTTCAAAACTTAGTTCACAATAAACTTCATGTTAAATAAAAAATTTAAGACATATATTTGTGTACCCATAATAATACCAGATATTTTTATTAAATAATATTACTCGATCATAATAAATTTTGGCCCAAAAACAATATTTCCAAATATTTCCTTATAAAAACTTATTCTTAGGAACTCTAACCATATATCATAAACTATATTAGAGGAGCCTAGTCGACTGTCCCACTAGCTCCCCCATTGACTATGGTTGAGTTCCGACTACAGTTGAGTTAGTGCGGCCGGTCGATTAATCGACTGACTAGTCAGTTGTGAAATAATGAGCTTCGACCATTGCGTTGTGAAATAGTGAGTCTTTTAACATGTATATTTTACTTCGACTTAAGCATATATTTATCTAACTTCGACTCAAGCATATATTTATAAATATTCCAAATTTTTCCTTAAGACAAGGAAAAATCAATATTTTCCAAATATATGTATTTTTCCATTTTATTAAATATGTATAAATTGAATGTGTTCTTTGAATTCATGCATATAGTGCATTTAGGGTTTATTTATTTATTTATAAATTGAATACTTTCTTGGAATTAATGAGTATTATAGTGCATTTGGGGTTTTTTATTTATTTATAAATTGAATACTTTCTTGGAATTACTGAGTATTTTGCAATTCTAGAATTAATGCATATAACGCATTCTTGTATATATATTTCATTATTGGAATTATGGCATAAAATGCATTCTTGTGTATAATTATATAATGGGTTCTTCCATAGTGGACAATTAACTCATATAATGTGTTCTTTAATGTGTTCTTTCGAATTTATGCATTTGTATGATGCATGATTTAGGATGAATGGGTGTGTATGATGTGCCCTTTGAAATTAATGAGCTCATATATAAAGTGCAACTTGAAAGGAAATTAGTTTTCCTAGAGACCCTGATTACAATATAATGAATTAATTTTGCTTCCCTTGATTTTGGGCAAGAATTGGTTCTTGATGGAATTGATTTTGCACTATAAACATTGGGATAAAAAATAAATTGTTTTATGCATATTATTAAGTTGAACATGACCCTAAACAAATTAGTATAATTCATGTTTACGGACAATCCATCAGTGCGGACACTAACTAACCTCCCTATTCTGAATGGTTTGGATCTAGAACAAAAACGGTACAGAATGCAAAGATCTTTCCTAGATTAACCAAATTGCAAAAAGTATGAAGAATGGATTACCTTATGATTGTAGTGCTACCTCCTTGCTTGATGTATCTCCCGATATTCAGCTGTAAGACAATGCACAAACAAGTGGAAACATACAAATACCAATAATATGCAATATAGATTAGTCTAAACTAGTAGTCAAATAAACTAATTGTAAAGATCTTAACACAACAAGACTTTATGGAAAGAATTTGTATTACTGTAAATGAAAGAAATACACAGGGACATATTAAAACCAAGCTTTGACATTGAAACTTCTTCCAAATGATCCTACCCTGAGAGATCCAATATTTTTCCTCCTAATGGATGAAAGGAGATAAGCTCCAACAGAATTTCTCTAGCATTTAGGTACTCTATCTTTCTCCTCCTCAACTATGAAGAGAGGGATTGTATATATAGGCCTAAAGGGATATAAGAGGCCGAGGATTTGTGGGAGAAGCTCAATGGATCATCCCAAAAACTAAGGGGATAGAGTGCCACATTTCCTAGTTCATGGGGATAATCCTCCATGAAGCCATTGGTTCTAGTAGCCACTCAAAGCTTCTATTTTTCCCTTTAAACTAACAGTGCCACACTTTTTCCATAGGAAATTTGTGTCTTTGAGGAGTGACACACCTTGTCCAAAAGAAAAAGGTGTCACCGACGTGCCCTGTCAATGTGCAGAGTGCATCACCAGGAGTCTGACACACTTTTTCAACGTGCAATGTGCATCAAGGTGACAACAAAGGGAAAAAGGATAACCACAACTCTTCCTTCAAACAATTTGGCTTATTTTATTTAGGAATCAAGACAAATGAAGGACACACAACTCATAATGATGAGATTTTGGTGTAACAGAAATCCCCCCAAAGCATGAAGCTATCAAGATAAGATAGGTGAAGTGCTTTGAGATTTTGGAAATTCGAGGCAAATACCATTGGATGAAGTGTCAAAGACTTCTGCATTACAACTAAATCTGAGATATATGTCTCAAATGACTCATAACATAGTTTCTGACCAATACATTGCAAGTCCATGTCAATACTGACTGACCGGACACAATCATGGCTACTAAATACGAGCGTAGATCCATGCTGAGATAATTACAAAGCCACGACCAATACAAGAGTGGATCTGTGTGATATGACTCAAAAAATATCCATCGCAACTTGGGGAATATACATAAGTTAACCCAGGGTCTTCAATCCGAACCCACAATGATACGAATCTAACCATGTGATTACAAGGTGTTGAAGCCGAACATGGTAGAAACCACTTGATTAACGGTCATTAATGTATACCGTTAAAAAGTGCGAGGAAAATCATCATTGATGTCAATGATCCCCAAGGTATCAAAGTACATACCACTGAATGTGAATCAATGAGTTCAAGTCGAACACTCAATGGAATATTTCAATTAGAAGTCAATAATGTACACTTACTGTTGAAAGCAAGGTAACCTTCCATTAAGTTATGTAGGCCCAAGGTACCTGACTAGTTTCTAGGTTCAATCATTGGATGATGAGTTGAATTCGACAAGGACAAACCCGTGGAAGGAGGGCCATGATGTATCCCCAATCATTGACATGAAACAATAACAACGATGTTTTGTGATAGAACGGACTATAGAGTAACTTTTGCAACTGACTCAGGGTGACGGACACAAAGGAAGGTATAATGAATGCAGAGGTCGACTCAACAATAGAATTCCCTTGAACATGGAATGGCATGACTTGGAAGCATTGACATGACAAGATATACACCAAGACCTAATGCAACTAACAGTTGATGCATTCTTCGGATGACCCAAAGGAGAATGATGACTCATGGAATTGGTGAGACTCGAGGACAAGCATATTATCCAAGTGTTATGAATGATATGCAAATGAGCGCCATATTCAAGAGAGACTATAAACTGCCATTGATACAAGTGAATACAAACTCTTTCCTTTATCCCCATCATGTTTGATGAGTACCTCTTTGTTTATTAATGATATTGAGGAGGATAACAAATGCTCAATAAAGCTCATCCTTAGGACGCGTCCAATATCACATGTTTAATGAATCTGAGAGAGGAGGGGTTCATCCCTAAAAGGGGCCTTCAATGTTAGATTTTAACGAGTCCAAAGAAGGTATACTTGGAATCGTTTCATATTTAGAGAGTCAGAAAGGACTAAAGAAAACTCCAATGAGTACTTTTTCATAAATTTTAGTCTCCTCTCCCGAAAAAGGATAAAAAAACGTGAGAGATAAATCTTATAGTCATGATTAACTAGAGTGTTCATTTTTCGTAAATAGTCTCACTGGTCCAAAAAAAGGGTAAACTATCACCAAAAAGACGATATTTCTAATACTTTTACAAGTGTGAAAGAATCAAGTTCGCTTGGCGATCTTTTCCTATATAGGGATTTTGAAAAGAGCTTAAAGGAGAACTCCAGGGGGTTCCTTTTTCGTAGAAGTTTTACGATCCTGAAAAAGAGATAAAAGCTAACTCAGTGACTTATTCTCATGTATTTACGAGCATGAGAAAGGACAAAGACTCAACTCGATACCTTTTATACTTAGTTTTAATGAGCATGATAATGGTATAAAAAATGCTCTAAAATTTTTTCTCACTTGATAAGAAGTATGAAAAGTCAACAATTGTCTCCGTCATAATCAAACATTACTATCTTCAACCTGCAAGCTTTAAAACAAAGTTTAGAGCTACGAAGAGGATTTAAAACACAAAATAAAGATCAACTATAGAAAAAATCCCATGGAATAATAAAAATTAAAAAGGGAATATTCCAATTTGATATAAAGAGGGTGTAGTAAAAAACATTTACCATTGTATTTTCACCAAGTTGAAAAGTGAGAAAAAATCCCTTCCAAGCTCAAATTTTTGGTGAAGATTGCAGGAGAGTTGATCGACCATTCAACTTCCCATAAGTTCCAGGTAATGCTATACTCTCTTCCCTTTAGTTTCATGGTCGAAAATTTGATTTTTATGCATGTTGTGGGTGTTTTTAGGGATCATTTCATAGGGGGAAGTGTGTGCCCTCTGTGACGCACTTCTCCCTTTCAGGAAGTGTGTCACTCAGTGCTGACGCACCTCGTTAAATCCCTGTCTACAAAGGTGTAGTGCATTGATGCAGATTGGCCCAAAAAATTAGAAATGGGGGCCAAAAGAGGAATTATTTTGCTATGAGATGGACCTAATACCCTTCAAATTGATGTTTATGCAGGGTTTAACACTCATAATGGTTCAATGGAAAGAACGTGAGCATGAATTGGAGGATGTGCAAGAAGCAAATGATCGTCACTCCATTAATGCTTATGAGAGAGTGCGTGTTTCTCAAATTCTTCCATATACAGGGGATGAGAGCCCAAATACAACTATTGGACTATTTGATTCAGTTGTGGGATCCATACCAACAACATTTCCGAGTTGGAGCACACATCCTCACTTTCGACATTGAGGATATATAATTTCTGATGGGTTTATCGAGGCATGGGGTCCTAGTGTCCCTATCCGAACCTAAAGGTGGTGACTGGACCACTGAGGACCTCACTCCACAGTTTTGCACTCCAGGAACAAAGATCTTAGGTGGGAAAATTCCCATTAAGAATGTATGGGACCTTCCCTTGAGGATCGTACTGTTCACTATCACTACAGAATTTGAACCCAAAATCTAACGAGAAAATCTAACGACATCCGACAGAAAGCACTGTTTCATTGGATTTCACCTTCAAAATTACGAAATTTGATGATGTGTTTTTAAATGGATAGAAGGGTCTGTTGGATATCCGACGACATCTGACAAATAGTGACAAGTGTCGTTGGTTATCCAACATAATATTAAGCCTGTGGATGTCGGATATCCGACTATATATCATGCCCTAGGATGTAGGATATCCGACAGTATATCATGCCCGATAATGTCGGACATGTGACAGGATATCATGCCCTAGGATGTCAGATATCCGACATCTATTCTCTAACAGTAAATATGCAACTACAAACAAATATATGATAGCAACTGAGCTTGAAACCAGTTTGTTTCTAACATTTTCTCTCACTTCAGCTATTGTTAGTGCTATTACATGCATAACTAGTGCAACTCTTCCTTGTTGAAAGCTACACTATTAACATAAAGTTTATGCTTGAGGACAATGATATTTTCCCGATGTGTGAAAGCGCATTGTGTTTTGTTACTGAACTCTACGTAAGCACAATTGAACAAGAGAAATATAGTCCATTTATGTTGAAAATATGTTGCATGGTTGTTTATAACTATGGAAACTTAGCACTTACCAACTACTTGTAAATTGCATAGTATTAAAATGAAGGAAGGAAAATCGCCGTCCAAAATAGTGACAAGCTATGTAGGGACTCGGGAGTCGCAACTGATCGAAAGAGACATTGTGATTGTGACCGTTTGGATGCACAGAGATGATGAAATTGTTGTACACACTTATGCCTGTTTCGATGCGCACCTGTTGATGAGTTTGTTATCGAAAGAGATGTTTTGATTATGACCGTTTGGAGGCACAAACATGATGAAATTGTTGTACACACTGATGACCATTTGGTTGCGCAAACGTTGATGAGTTTGTTGTGATGAATTATGATTAAGATAATATTTTATGTTTCCTGGCCGCCGGATGCTCGAGTTTGAGATAATGCAATAACATCATTGACATTCATTTTGTTTCTCTATTCTATTTTGTAATGGATTTGTAAGATCATACTGCATACTAATTTTAGATCATGGAAATTGACAAGTATTTTATAAGTTGCATCGGGATTAAAGTAAAAAAAGAGGGTCAGTCGTCGGATGGAAGTAGCGACAAGATATTTGCATCATGAAAACAAATTGTATATTGGAGGCACAGATATTATGAGACTAGTGTACACTCACTATCAGAATCATATTAGGGATAACAATTAAATCTTATTTCTTTGGGGATGCTCTGAGTCCGAGTCCCAATGTTGTTTGCTAGAGTTTCCATTTTTTTTTAGTTTTTCCACGTTTTGCTGGTTTGTATTTGTTAGTTAAATGTTATCTGCATTTGTGGCTTCCCACATTCACTTGGAAAGGCAAGGTAGGTACAGTTCATGGGGTCTTCACTAGGGGGGCAATATTATACCACGTTCGTTCATATTGGGGGTATTAATTAAACATGAAAACCATAACATTATATTTCCTATATATTTAGGGTGGTTAGGGTTATTTTATTTATTTATGCAATATACAATATCTTAGGGTATATATTATAGTGCATTGCTGCCTAATCTCCCCATGATGTCCCTGAAATCAAAATTTCTATGTGAGAGTGTGGTGAGAGGTCGCAGCAGCTGGGTTTTGCAAAGAATCCCCCAACCGTGGTGAGAGTGTGGTGAGAGGTAGCAACAGCTGGGTTTTGCAGGGAAGCCCCCAATCGTGGTGAGTGTTCATGTTTTGCAACTGGTTTTTGCAGCTCGGTTTTGCAGGGAAGCCCCCAACTGTGGTGAGAGTTCCCGTTTTGCAGCTGGGTTTTGCAGGAAAGCCCCCAACCGAGGTGAGAGTTCGCGTCGCAGCATAAACTCAACCATAGGGTTTAGTTAAACAAGGGTTTCATGGGTTTTGTTTGAAGAGGCAAAGGCGGTTTCGTGGGTTTGCTTGTATAGATATCCCCAATTGGGAGAATTTGGAAACTTCCATCATTTCTTGGAGAAGCTTATCAGGTATGTTCAAATTCCTTGTGCTGCATTATATTAGAATCTACTCCTGGAAATGTCAAAGGGATAAGTAGTAGTTTAATAAGATGGTAGTGAAGATGTTGTGATGTAGGAGTTTTCACTCACAACCAAAAATTATTTCTTTCTCTCTATCTAATGTCATATGCCCCATAAAATTATTGCTTTGGCTATTTGTCTGTCTTCACTAATTCGCTCCAAAGCATTCATGTTGAGTGCCATGTCCAAATATTGCTACTTTATCAAGTTCCTATGGAGTTGAATGAAGAGTAATATCAAATTTCATATGCCCCATAACCTTTGCATGAACCCTACATGATTCCACCATCTATCACTGAATGGTTTTCATGTGTGGCTATAGATGGTGTGATGTAGAGGCTATTTTTGAATTGGATATAGAAACTTTTGTTCTCTTTTTCTATCACTCTACCTACTATATCCTACTTTGCTCAATTTTCAACAGGCAAAGAAGACACATGAAGTTGAGTAACCATTTCACAATTATCAGTTTTGGTGTCAGATAACTGAGTGTTATTTTCTATGTCAATTGCCTTTGCATTGACAGGTGAACCTTCGCAAATTAATTTAGCACTTCCATGGCCAACTCTACTTTTGCTTTTATGTTTAGAAGATTGTTTACAGTGAACAAATTTATTATTAGATAAAGTGAAAATTGATCTTTGCTCCAAAATAGCCATATCAGCTTTGGGGGTCACTTATGGATGTTTCGATTGCTATTCATATTCAACTACTTTGGCTTGATCTTCTGTAGATTGCAAAGACACAGAAACCACTTCACCTCTTTTCTCTTTAAGCAAAATTTGATCAACCGTCGTTGTTTCATTGTCATGTTTAACCTGTTCTTTTGCGAACTCATTGTCATGTACTATATGAATTTTTTTTTCCTTAGCACGCAAATTAGCTTTTTCTTTTCCAATAATAGAATTGAAAAAATAAGATAACTCTCTGTGTATATGAACATTAGATAAAATTGCTAATATAGAAGGAGGGTTAGAAAGTATTACAGCTTCATGATCCAAATGGATAACATTTCCGAGACCTCGCTTCTGTCGAATTATAGATTTAGCAAGGATAGTTCTCGAGTTTTGGTTAGCATTGTTGCTTGTTGATTCAAAATGTTTTTTCTTTACATCTTCAAATTTTGAATCCGATTTAATGGCATATTCATTGGATATTGAGCTTCACATTGTTTTTTCATGAGCAGTGTTTTTATAAAACTTCATTTCTTGTAATGCTTTCTTTGCTACTTCAACATCCTTTGTAGAAAAATCTTTAATCAACACCGAAGTTTTTGGTTTTCTCGCTCATATCCCTAGTGTGAGCTCCCCAAATATGGAGAGACATTAGCAATGACTAATTCATTTGCATATTCTAAATCTGGAAAATTTTCTCAGATTTTCCTTCATGTATCTCTTTTTGTGATCTCATATGCAGATGCTAAAATTTTCTCAGATTTTAGCACACATTGTTTGATTAGTTTAGCACTTGCCAGGGCTCTATTATATGTTAACAAAGTTTATGAGACACCCCTCAACTTCTTATTGACCATACAAGTGTGTCTTTGTACTGCTTGAAATTTTCAATAGTAGCTCCATGGTATATAGTATCCTAGGGAGTTCCCATAATATGACATCGAGACGACACATCCATCCTAAGACCTACTTCATGAAAAGGGGTGACTTTGTACTTGATGTCCTTTCCATTAGGAAATTTATAAGCAAGTTCTCTCATAAGTTTGCTTTCCTAACCTCTTTTCTACAAAAGCCAGTCATCGTCTTGTTATCTCCCCTCCTGTTGTTATTAATTGTCCACCTGCTTGGTGTGCAAATGAAAGCACCAAGGTCCAAGGAAATCATAATCTCCTAGTTGCTAGTGAATCCAAAAATATTAAAAGGTGTCATCCTTTGAGGAAGGTGCTAAAAACGTATCCTTGATAATGATTTTAGAGGTGCTACATAGATCTCTTTCATTTGATCTCTAGGATGCTTATTTAAATTGAATATCTTTCTCATCATTTGAATAGGATTAATTCTTCTCTTAATCCTCCTTCATGTCCATACATGAATCCTCCCATCCTTACTGATAAATTGATAATTAAGGTGTTCCCCCTATCTTCACTTTCTCATGCATGTTTACTAGTCTTTCAAAGGGTTGGATAAGCTATTTTCAGGTTGATTATAGGAATTATTTCTATGTCCACCTTACACCTTTGATTATCAAACTCAAATACTTGTTTCCAGCAATGTCAACCCTTGGGCTGACCCTCATTTATTTTGCACTGCTCAACTTGAATTGGGACAACCAAAGTTAAGGTTTCCCCAACAACTCCCAAGCTTCTCATAAACTTATATTCACATCAGAACCTCTTCCACTATAGTGTGTTTGAATGCATGGCTACACATTCAATTGTAATTTCTATCCTATGATACAGGGCTTATTGTAGATGATGCCTATTTTCATGTCTACACTATTTCAAATGGAAATACAATCTCCCCCTTCTTCTTCTTGGTCTCTCACATTATGAAAATATGCATCATCTGAAATAAGCTCTTTATCGGGACATTTTACGACAACAGTAGCTTTGGTCTTCCATACCTCTCCCATTCCCTCTCTGCCATGCTGAACTAATTCATGCACCTTTTGAGGAATACGAGTTATTAATTTGGTGGAGTCTCTGGATGAAGCACTCACTTTCCCAACTTTCTTAATTGAAATTTCTATTACAATTCCCTTTTAGGGGTTGTTACAGTAAACACCATGCCGTGTTGGAAAAATGGATTGGTTCCTCTTTTCACGCAACTTTATTATTTTCTCTAAAGCAGTATTTAGTTGTTCATCGAAACCTGGATACCCTAGTCTCTTCATACACACATGTTCTATAGCAATGATCATATAATTTTTCATCATCAAATAATCTTCTTCATCTTCATCTCTAGAAAAGACTTTATCCTTGACTGCATTGAAATCCCGTGAAGTTGCAAATGACAATTTGACCATTGTAATTGCTGGTGCACACCATTCACACATGAGATTTATTTTACTCTTGGACATTCTCTACCAAAATTCCATCACAATGGTGGCATTTTAACGTGCATTATTTAGGACATGTTCTCAACCCTTGATATAGAAGGACATGTTTACTTATAGCTAACTATATGTGATGATCAAGTCCAACTTTGATTCAGAAAATATTAGCATCAATCGCAAGCTAAAGAGACAAATAAATCAAAAGGCCACTCATCTAGTCCTAGTGATTTACCCTTAACAATGTCTTGTAAAGCCTGGAACAAATCATCTTCATCCAAAAGATGAGACAAAATGGAATGGTCATACTTAGGAATTTTGTAGGGATAATGCCTGTGATGAATTGCTTAACAACAATACGATCAACATCACAACCAATAGAAGAAAACAACTTTGAAAATGTCCATAAAATATGCCTTTCTTTTTATCATGATCATTAGTCAGACACCCTTCCGGGTCTTTGAGTATGAGAATTCTTTTACTAGTTCTTTCTATTTCAAGTAGTGAAAGTACATTTTAAAGTGTTTTTTTCCTCCTTATCCCAATTGATTAGTGCCTTGATCTTGGTCCTCTTGGATTTGTATTCCTAATGACCACAAAGTGCGCTTTGCAAGATTAAAAGGATCTTCTTCCAATTCATTTTGAACATGACTGAGTTGTTTCCTAAGTTGCCAATCCTTCTCTCTGTAGTTCCATTAAATCATTTGTCCCTAGCCCCTAAGAAACTTGTTTGTCCTCTAAACAATAACCTTCATCCATAAAATCTAATATGAGTTTCTCGTTGGCCTAGGGACAAGATTCCATACCCGTGAAACTGATTGAATGCTTTTTCATGACTCCAAAAGTGAAACATTGATCTTGTAAGGCAAGGTGGATGCAAAACTAGAAGTTCCTTTAGTAAAGATAGTAGTGTAGATGGGTGAATGATATGAACCAGTTACAACATCATCTATTAAAATAGATCATTGAGTGTTATTGGTTAAGGTGGCCATGTGAAATTTTGCATAAAACATATCCAAGCTCGATTGAATTCTAGCTAGACAATTCTTCCAATTAGACAAAGTGTCCCATCCACTAGTGTATAAATATTTATGTCTAAGAATTTTGATTACAATAATCCCAGGATTAGATGTACATTTTGTCCAAATCTGCCTTTATGTGGAGTACTAGCATGCCCACTACCTTGATCACCTTCCCACCCCACCATGTTAATGTGTCCATGAATAATCCACTCAGGCATTGGCAAGGATTGGGACATCGGTTCCTTTAACTATATTGTGATACAAGGATCATTTGGAGGATATGCAGAGCATAACCCCCATATAGTTACAGCAAGTACAATGATTATCCAATAACATCTAGCAAACAGATCTTGTTTATGTTGTCAATAATAGAAAAAGCCATCCAAGGAGCTATCCTACAAATTGACCCTACTTTTTCTTCCTTAAGAGTAGTGTTCTGAGATTCCCCTCCAACAATGATGCTACAAATTTAACATCATGTAAAGATACAATATCAGGGACATCTACGACCTGCCCAGAAAGGATAGAGGATTGGCTTGATAGATATATGTGTTGAGGGGACTTTGTTAATAGCCAAAATGGGTTGTTGAGGCCATGAGCAGTAATGCACCTTGGCAAATATGTATTTGGAACCACTTTTAGAATGCTTGACATATAAATGGCATCGTTGACCCCTACTATGGTCTCTACAATATAGTTGGTGAGACTAAAGCCTTAAAAATTTCACCTCCATGTGTTGTTAAGAGGATATGGCAAGAAGAGTAGTTGGTATCCAAATAGATACATTGGGACTACTTTCTCCTGCAGGTCTACTCAGGAGTGCTAAAAAATGCACTTAAAATGTATGAAGATTGTTTTTTGGGGCATGTTTTGAGGGTAAATATTGGGTAAAAACTCCATAAATCGCCCCTACTTCTAGCTTCTATCAATTCTGTCCCAAAAGTGGCATAAGAATCTTCAAATATCTCTAAAAAATCATGGCATTAGTGCTGCGTAGAGTACGTGTGAATGGCATCCAATTCTAACAAAACTATGTTTTAGGGAATGACTTGAATTTGCTATGTACAAGAGGAAATTATGGGCATTTTTTGCACAGGGAGCATATTCAAAAATTAGGATACCATGAATTATGATCCAAAATTAACATCATAGGGAATCATCCCACCCATCAACCTATCACAACCCCAGTATATAGAACCAAGCCATCCATTTTCCATGACATGTCACTTGATTGAAATTGTGATAAAGATCACAAGTGGAAACCCGTGCAAAATTGGGGGTAACATTCCCTTGGTTAAACCTTATATTTTGTTGTTATCTTTCATCATTATGGTTATTTGCTAGGAAAAACATTTATATTCACATTATCTGCATTAGACATTTCATCTTCCATTTCCTATTCTCATAATGAACAATGTTGAATCATGCACATAACTGCCCATAATTGTTGCTATGGGGAATTTGACTACTCAAAATTCCCTTTCTCAATTGATTGGATGCATGGGTCTGCCCAAAATATGCCCAGATCTAAGGAAAACTAATTTTTTATTGCTATTGTTTCAAGAACACACCCCACAACATGCCCTGATTTGGCTAAATTACCTCAGATTTACCATATATGATGCCCCATTACTGCCCATAATTGGAAGTATGCTCCTTGGTGTTGTTTCTTATGCCCATGTCCAGATATAATAGGGTGTTATTGCTACTTTCTCCTACAGGTCTACTCAGGAATGCTAAAAACTGCACTTAAAATGTATGAAGACTATTTTTTGGGGCATGTTTTGAGGGTAAATATTGGGTAAAAACTCCATAAATCATCCCTACTTCTATATTCTATCAATTCTATCCCAAAATTGGCACGAGAATCTTCAAATATCTCTAAAAAATGATGACATTAGGGCTGCTTAGAGTACTTGTGAATGGCATCCAGTTCTAACCAAACTCAGTTTTAGGGAATGACTTCAATTTGTTATGTTCAAGAGGAAATTATGGCCATTTTTTGCACAGGGAGCATATTCAAAAATTAGGATACCATGAATTATGATCCAAAATTAACATCATAGGGCATCATCCCACCCATCAACCTATCACAACCCCAGTATATGCAACCAAGCCATCCATTGACCATGACATGTCACTCCACTTAAATTGTGATAAAAATCACAAGTGGACACCCATGCAAAAATGGGGGGTAACATTCCCTTGGTTAAACCTTATATTTTGTTGTTATGTTTTATCATTGTGGTTATTTGCTAGGAAAAACATTTCTATTCACATTATGTGCATTATACATTTCATCTTCTATTTCCTATTCTCATAATGAACAATGTTGAATCATGCACATAACTGCCCAAAATTATTGCTACATGGAATTTGACTACTCAAATTTCCCTTTCTCAGTTGATTGGATGCATAGGTCTACCCAAAATATGCCCAGATCTAAGGAAAAATAAGGTTTTATTGATATTGTTTCAAGAACACACCCCACAACATGCCCTAATTTGGCTAAATTACCTCAGATTTACCATATATGATGCCCCATTACTGCCCATAATTGGAAGTATGCTTCTTGTTGTTGTTTCTTATGCCCATATTAAGATATAATAGGGTGTTATTGCTACTTTCTCCTACAGGTCTTCTCAGGAGTGCTAAAAATACACTTAAAATGTATGAAGACTGTTTTTTGGGGCATGTGTTTGACTGTAAATATTGGGTAAAACTCCATAAATCGCCCCTACTTCTAGATTCTATCAATTTTGTACCAAAATTGGCACAAGAATCTTCAAATATCTCTAAACAATCATGACATTAGGGCTACTTAGAGTACTTGTGAATGGCATCCACTTCTAACCAAACTTTGTTTTAGGGAATGACTTGAATTTGCTATGTTCAAGAGGAAATTTTGGGCATTTTTTGCACAAGGAGCATATTCAAAAATTAGGATACCATGAATTATGATTCAAAATTAATATCATAGGGCATCATCCTACCCATCAACCTATCACAACCCTAGTATATAAAACCAAACCATCCATTCTCCATGACATGTCACTCCACTGAAATTGTGATAAAGATCACAAGTGGACACCCATGCAAAATGGGGGGTAACATTCCCTTGGTTAAACCTTATATTTTGTTGTTATGTTTTATCATTGTGGTTATTTTCTAAGAAAAAAATTTCTATTCACATTATGTGCATCAGACATGTCATCTTCCATTTCCTATTCCCATAATGAACAATGTTGAATCATGCATATAACTTCCCAGAATTGTTGCCACAGGGAATTTGACTACTCAAAATGCCCTTTCTCAGTTGATTGGATGCACGGGTCTACCCAAAATATGCCCAGATCTCAGGAAAAATAAGGTTTTATTGCTATTGTTTCAAGAACAAACCCCACAACATGCCCTAATTTGGCTAAATTACCTTGGATTTACCATATATGAGGCCCCATTACTGCCCATAATTGGAAGTATGCTTCTTTTTGTTGTTTTGTATGCCCATATTCAGATATAATAGTGTGTTATTGCTACTTTCTCCTGTAGGTCTGCTCAAGAGTGCTAAAATATGCACTGAAAATGTATGAAGACTGTTTTTTGGGGCATGTTTTGATGGCAAATATTGGGTGAAAACTCCATAAATCGCCCCTACTTCTAGATTCTATCAATTCTATCCCACAATTGGCAAAAGAATCTTCAAATATCTCTAACAAATCATGAAATTAGGGTTGCTTAGAGTACCTGCGAATGGCATCCACTTCTAACCAAACTCTGTTTTAGGGAATGAATTGAATTTTTTATGTTCAAGAGGAAATTATGGGCATTTTTTTCACAGGGAGCATATTCAAAAATTATGATACCATGAATTATGATCCAAAATTAACATCATAAGGCATCATCCCACCCATCAACCTATCACAACCCTAGTATATAGAACCAAGCCATCCATTCTCCATGACATGTCACTCCACTAAAATTGTGATAAATATCACAAGTGGACACCCATGCAAAATGGGGGGTAACATTCCCTTGGTTAAACCTTATATTTTGTTGTTATGTTATATCATTGTAGTTATTTTCTAGGAAAAACATTTCTATTCGCATTATGTGCATTAGACATTTCATCTTCCATTTCCTATTCTCATAATGAATAGAGTTGTGGCATGTACACATCTATCTACCATATATATTGTTTCATAAACCAATAGAACAAATAATTATGGAAATTAGAATGTAGAATGTGGCCACATTCCATAGGTTCTCAAGAAAAATGGCTTCAATATCCAAAATGTGACTTCTATACTTTGGGTAGCATTTTGTTGAGGATAACATTTTCACTAGTCTAACCAGTGCGAGAGTATTGAATATTAGAGGTTGAAAATCATCCCTTTGATTGGAACATCATGTAATAATGTAAAAAGTTATCAGGTATAAATGATCTGATAGAATATAGAGCCAGCTGAGGGAATCTAAAGCAAAGATCCTCCATCCTAGAATAAAAACATTTAAACTTCCTTACAAAATATAGATATTTCCTTAACTCTAAGCCTTATGTAGCCGATTAAGTGATATCATCTAGGTGGAAGCAAGATGATGGACACAAATATGTAGAAAAAAATAAGAAAAAGAGACCTGCTCCATAATAAATGAGCTTTAGCATTGTAGGACTCTAATGTGAGTGAACTTTAGAATTTTGTGCAACGATCAATCTAGAAGGCCTATTTTGTTCAAGTTAAGAGATCAGGGTTTAGCTGTAAAACCCTCCGTCATCCCTTGATGTAATCAAGATTTACTAGAAAAATATTGTTATCCAATGGGTTTCAAACACTTTAGGTTATCTAGTTTTTCCACATGGAAAAAAACCCATAAGAATATGATGTGAGCCCTTCCTTCACAAAGCATCAAGGGAATCCACTTGTCAACTTCCAATGGCTTTTAAGGTATGCTTCTTCAGCAAGCTTCCTTTACATATAAACCACAAGAAAATGAGTTCTCTACACCCTATGCATTTTCTTATGCCTCTTGATTTAGGTTGAGTATTTCTTTTATAATGTGTTCAGTATTGACTCTTCCACTCTACACCTTTCCCATTAATCAATTTCCATAAGTCACCAATTGCAATATCCTTTATTCCCATGGAAAATGTCATCAGGGAAACCTTCCATGCACTTCCTTACATTCTATGAATGGCGCCCTGGGTACAGGTTGCCAGGGTATTCCTAACCTAGAGGGACTCTAATAGACTTGAACCCATGACCTCTTAGTGATCTGTGTCTTGAAATCGGTCAGTTTGAACGTAAGTTGCAGGAAACACATCTTTTGTCTATGTCCCAGTACCCAAAATGCCTGGAAATGCTGAAACAAGTATGAAATGCCTTAGAAACAGTGTTGGCTGTACTGTATGGTGTTTCCAACTCTGGAAATATTGTACTGTATGGACGGCGGCATTACAAAGGCATTTTGGCCATTTCCAATGATGTTTTGGGTGTTGTTTTTGAAGTTTCCGGGCTAACCCAAGTGGTCATGAGGGGTGTGGGACCAATAGAAAAATATTGCCTCATCCATGCCAATGAGCATTGAGGAGTTTGTCACTTTGTATTGACATCGTGGTACCAAACAATCCCATTGACCTATTTTTGTGGTCATTTGTTGGACATTAATTAAATTATCTTATCTTATCTTATTTTATCTTCCATAATAAAAAATGTTTTACTGAGAGTCATAATTACTTCTTCCTCTATTATTTGGCTTTCTCTGCTTCATGAATTGCTTTGTCTACTTGTCCTTTCCTTTCAACACAAATGCTCTGTCTAATGTGCTTTATTCTCCACATAGATGGATAGTTCTTCAAATTTTCACTGAGATACTCTCGCGATTAGCTATAAGAAGTTTCTATATGGCTTTTAAGGCACTTAAGGTCACCATTACCAAGTCATTATCTTTTATTTTTGAAACTAATTATTCTAGTTTGTCACATCTTCCATGTTAGTACTAGGTAGTATTAAGGATTTTCTTTAAATACATAGTTCTAGATTCATCTGCGGTTTCAGTTTTTTTTTTTTTTTAAATTTTCCCAAGTCAAGTACTAAGCTTCTTTTACATTCAATTATGTCAATAACAAGGTGAAAAATACCAAGTCTCTCTATTTCTATTCTCTCAGTTTTTTTTTGTATCTATCCACTGTAGGTTTGGTCTCTGTGCCCTTTACAGTTCCCTACAGATTTTTATAGGATAGTATCTTCTCCAATAAAATGATCGAGATGCATAGTTTTTTATGTTTAAATTCTGTGATCCAAATAAGCTACTATGTCCACCTGTCATTTTAAAGATGATAAATGTACAAATTGAGTGTTGAAGATTATCTTTGTTTCACAAAACCAACAAATTTCTGACCTTTTCCTTTTCGTCTGACTACGTAGTTCTAGATTTATCTATGGTTTTTTTCTTTATAGATTTTCCCCAAGCCACCTTACATCTCTTACATTCAACTATGTCAATAACAAGGTTAAAAATAACAATGTCTCTATATTTCTATTCTCTTTTTTTATTGCATTGGGATCTATTGTAGGTTGGTCTTTGTGCCTTTTACAATTCCCCACATATTGTTATATGATATAATGGTCTGCATTAAAATGATCCAAGATGCATAATTTTTTCTGTTTAATTTCTATGATCCAAATAAGGTATTATGTCTAGCAGTCATATTAAAATGATGAATGTGTAGATTTAGTGCTACACGTTACCTTTTTTTTGTTAAAGCCAACAAACTTATGAACATTGCTCTACTCTCTGACTACTACTGCTTTGAGTCATTGTTGCCTATTTTTTTTGTTTCCTTCAGACATTAGATGCTAGGCACAAACTTCTGAATTTGCTCACTCATTCACAAAATGTATCTACTTTTTGAGAACTCTCCTCTAGGTTAGGGCACAAAACAAAACTTTTGCAATCCATCTTTGTATGGGCAGTTTTGGCGTGAAATATCTCTGCAAATGATGTCTAAAAGTACAGCTTTTCTCCTAGTAAGAATATAAACTTTCTTTATTGCACTCACACTTGCAAGTTGTGAGGGCCTTGCGTAACCTTATTGTAACCGAGTATTTACCCTTGCCTTGCAAAGCCTTAATGTGATGAATTATTTACCCCAAATTCCCAAGTGGGCTCTAAGCCTCCAGGGCCTGTTATAGGCCCTCGGTAGGCCTTGGGGGCTTGAATACCCAACCACTCATGCCTATTACATGCCTTGGGAGGTTTAGTCAAGCCCACAGTCTCATGGCAATATACTAGGTAGATATATGAAGGGGTATAAAAAATGTAAATGAAAAAATGGATACATACAATATATAGGGAAAATAGGGGTTTGTTTAAATTGGCAAGGCATTTTGGGAAGTTTTTTCCAATATTTTTTGAAATTAGGGGTATTGTTTCATATGCCACGAACGAACGTGCTATGGTAGGAAGTCATTGAGTGAAGTCCTCGTGGCGCAGTTAGAGCATAGTAGGGCAGGTGTTAGCTTGGTTTCATTTAGTCTACAGAGTAAATATGTATTTGTGTTAATAGTGAGGCTATCCGACATAATATTATGCCCGAGGATGTCGTATATCCGACGTTATATTATGCCTGCGAATGTTGGATATCCGACATCCTCAGGCGTAATATTATGTCAAATATACGACATCTATTCTCCAATGGTAACTATGCTTAATTCGTCGGATATCCGACGAAGGTTTATATTTTAAAATCTATTTGAAACATTCTGACATGTTTGCTATACAAGCGACGGTTTGTCGAAGTTTTTTTATTCAGTGGACTGTTTCTCGGCGGACTATTTTTCATTATTTCTATTTTCTTTTTATTAAAGCAAGCGAAGTGTGGATCTTGATTTTCTAAGATCGATAATATTCATTCAAGCTCTTTACGAGAAAATGTCAAATAGCAATATTTCTAATCCAGATGAACAAAATCGACAATTGCTTGCTAGATTGTGGGATGGAGTGAGAAGAAGGGGTGATGGGAAATGTTATTGTCCACGTAGTCAATGCAGGGCTTTAATAGGAGAAAAATATAGATCTCAATAGCCAAAAAACATTGTAGGGAACATGGACACGCTGAGGGGGGACATGAATATCATCCATTTGTAAGTTTTGCATTATATATATATATTTTATTTTGATTGCTTTTGTAAATGTATGTATTATTTTAATATTTCTTATATTAACTTTTATCTATTCATGGTCTCATGTAAGTATAAAGGAAAGACATCCTATGACATATCGTCCGGAGGAAGTTCTTTCAGAACAAGTACAGGAGGAACATGGAGCTATGAATAATGGAGAACAAGTTAATGACCATATTGAAGAAGATGATCATACTGATAACATAGTTGAAGATGATGGTACAAATACTCTATATTATAATCAACATGAATTAACAGAATGTCTGGAATTTCATATCAGTAGATATCAAACAGATCAAGCAACAAAAAAGGTGCCTCACAAGTCTATTCGTTATATTCCCATTATTCCATGTTTGCAACGACTGTTCAGGTGCAAAAACATAGTGCAATTTATGGATTACCATGCATGGAACAAAATTCAAGACGACATGATTCGAATGCCTGCATATGGGTCATCATTTAGAGATATGGAGGAAAAATGGCCTCACTTTAAAGAAGAACCTCCTAATCTTAGGATTGCTTTGGCGGCAGATGGTGTCAATCCATTTGCACAGATGAGATCCGTTTACTCAGTGTGGCCTATTTTTGTTATCAACAATAGCATTCCTCCATGGATGTCAATAAAGAGGGATCACATAATGTTGTCGATGATTGTTCCAGGTATATTGTGTCTACATCTTTTTTTTTTTAATGTAGTGGCATCTCATTTGTCGTATTTTGTCGCATAATGTCATATATATATTTATTGTTTTTCTATTGTGAAATATGGTTTATATATCTAAATGGTATGTCTTATAATTATATTTTTATATGTTCAAATCAATCAGGTAAGTACCAAGTCAAAGATATGAATGTATATATCGAACCTCTTATTGACGAGCTAATAAACTTATGGAATGGCATCACAATGTATGACGTATCTAGACCAATACGATAAAGGCAATTTCAATTCCATGCAATGCTTGTATGGACAATACATGATGCCCCAGTGTTAACCCATTTTTGTGATATGTAATTATAAGTTCCACTTTATTTGCATTTAATTTTATGAACTAGTTAATATACTACGCATGTATATTTTTATAAATAATCCAGTCATTTTGTATATAATTATAATTGATATAAATATTCCTTTATGTAGGTCGTCAGACAAAGGAAAAATTTGCATGTCCAGTTTGTGGTCCTAAGATCAAATCTCATCGTTCAAAAAGCTTAGGAAAGGAGGTGTTTGATGAGTATAGGCACTTCCTCTCTAAGAATCACAGGTATCGAACTACCAAAAAACATATGTTCAATGGAAAGCAAGAGACTACATTAAAACCACAGAGAATGACACCTCATCTATGGAAGTTGCAATATAATAGAAATCGTCAAGGTACGTATGAATCATCATATATGAAATGTTATATTGTACTTTTTTATTGTGTGTTTTTTACTGTAATTGACATTGATTTATGTAATTTCTTTATAAAATACTATTCATGATTGTCGTTCATGTGATCATGAAGGAATTAATGGGCTTCCACGAGGAATGAAAATTTATCCTAGAAAATTTACTAGGTTTCCCTACTATGAGCACCTACAAATTGCTCATATGTTTGATACAATGCATATCAGAAAGAATGTGACTAAAACATTATGGAGAATATTGGATGGAAGGAGTGAGAAAGAAAAAATTGTCAAAATTTGCAAAGACATTCAACAAGGCAACCATGCAATGAAAGACGTCATTCAATTTCATAGCAATGGAGAGCAAATTAATATACACTCACTTCCATGGATGTTAACGGACCAGCAAAGTAATGTTGTAAAAGAAGTCATGTGAAAAATTAAATTTCCCACCGGATTTTGTGTGAACATGAAGAATATCATAACAAAGAAAAGTGATTTTACAGGGGTGAAAACGCACGATCGGCATGTCTTCATGACTGTAATTATTATGGTATGCATTTAATTATTATTATTTTTCTATTCCAGTGAATATGGTTGGGATTTTTGTTTGTCTACTCTTTGTTTAAAAATGAAACGATTTGTATATTGTTACAGTATGTTCTACCTCTCTCTCTCCCGGACAACTTCGACAACAATGTCAAACAAGTAATATATAATCTCAGGAAATACATGAGGTAAGTAGCGATTTTTTGCATGCGCTCAATGTTTGTTTAATTCATTGTAGAACTTATATTTGATATTTGTTCTCTAATTCATGTTAGGTAATATAATGTTTTTTTCTTAAATCTCTTGATTGGGTTGTCATGTCACTTGTAGATAGTTGTCATCTAAATAATTCCATAAAGAAGATATGAAGTATTGGAGGAGAGAAATTCCTCGTCTCATGTGTGAAATGTAGAAGCATCTACCTTCGGCATTTTTCAATGCACAAGAACACTACCTAATACACCAAGTTTAGGAGATTGAATTGTGTAGACCTACGCACTCAAGGTCCATGTGGATGGTTGAGAGGCACTTGAAATTTATGAAGGGTTTGGTCAGACAAAGAGCACATGTTGAGGGTTCTATCATGGAGGGATATATGATATACCAAAACATGTTGTATATTAGTGAATATCTTCCTATATTAGCATCAAAGCTCAATTTACGTCGCATTTTTCATCTGGACTCCAATAAATATTTCGAAGGGGAGTACCTGAAGGGGAAAGGTAGATCGAGGAAGGTGAAAGCTAATATAACACATTTGACTATTTATGTTTTTTGCAAACATAATATTGTCATTGTACACGTTGATTTTTTTCCCTGTATGGCATTATATACATGCACTAGTTAATCATAAATATTGGATCATTATGTAATCTTTTCTTGTATGGCTTGTTGTAGGTAAAATGCCATAAGGTTATGTGGTGCACTAGTTGTAGATATCGCATCAAAAAGTTGGATGAAACGAAGAAAACATCATATTGTCGGATATCTGCAGTCTTTGAGGTGACCAATGTTTCCTCTAGAAGTGACAGACATCCATAACTCTCTGAAAATCGATACTATGGGTATCTGGAAGACATTCTTTAGTGTGACTTTAACTCCTTCTGTGAAATTCAAGCACAACAAATCTATGGAACAAGAGAAATAGTTACAAGAGATGCATAAAGAATAATAGTGAAAATTGTGCAAAAGACTTGTAGCAGTGCTCTATTGATTTAATCAGAAGTAGAATACAATACAATAATGTCACAATGACTGAATAATTTGAATTAACCAAGGAGGTCATTCGAATAGCCTACATGGTGTAGCTGGTCTACACTAGGAGTCCTCATCATCTGATCAGTGGTAGTGTCATCAATGCACAAGTAACAGTCAACCAAGTGTCAAATTGAGTCTAACTGAATGTAGGTAGGTGTAACTAATGCATGGAGCACTAATGTAGTGAAGTAGAATCCAAGGAGGGCGCATGAGGAGATGTCAGTAGTCAGAACAGTCAAACTAGTCTCTCTGGATGTCCATCGGAGTGTTTCAGTTAGTTAACTAGTCAATTTGTCATCAAATCAAGGAACAAATCCACAAATAATGCAACTAACTGAGTGTGTCACTAGTGGTAGGTAAGAGAGGGCACAATTTGTCTCAGGAGATGAAAACAAGGTGCATCATGGACTAGGAGGGATAGAAATGAGCAGAAACAAGCTCACGGGTCTAGTAAACTAGGGCCTAGGTGTTGGGAGACTACCATACTGATTATTGGATGCATGCAAACATAAAGATTATGGTGAGAATATACTAACACTTCCCCACAAGATATACTATGAGGTAAAAAATAAAATATAGGGCCTTGGTAACTAAGACCAAAGGTCATCCCAATACAAAAAAATAATCCAAAAATGCTAGAAAAAATCTGTGAGGAAAGAGGGAAAACCTAGTGGGAAGAAAGCCCCCCCTCAAGATGAACACCGAAGGATCTAATCTATCTCCACCATAGTAGAACTCACCCCCAACAGTGAATGAAGGTAAGAGAAATTCTTCTCAGTGAATCTCTTGGTGAAGATGTCTGCAATTTCCTCTTCTATAGGGCAATATTGCAGTACAATAGTTCTATCATGTACAAGCTCTAAGATGTAGTGCATGTGGATCTCGATATTATTGGTCCTATGTCTTTCAAATGGATCCGTCAAGATATTTATATCACTTTGATTGTCACAAAAAATGACAGTAGAAGTGGTGCTACCAATATCAAACTCTGCTAGAATACCCTACAACCAAACTGCATGAATGCAAGCATTGACCGCTCCTCGATACTCTGCTTCTGTTTAAGATAAGGAAATGACATCCTACTTTTTTCTTGACCAGAAAATAGGCCTTGTACCAATCATGGAAACATATCCAGAAGTGGACTTCCGATCAATGCTATCACCCTCCCAATCCGAATCAGTGAATCCCACTAAATCTAGCTCGGAATCTGTAGCATAGTGTATGCCAAAGTGTCTAGTACCCTGCACATAGTGCAAGATTCTCTTGGCTTCCCTCCAATGAATCTCATGTGGCTACTGCATATATCTTGACACGACACTCACAACATAATAAATATCAGGCCTAGAATGTGTCAAGTATACAAGACTTCCAATCAACTGTCGATAAAGTGTCGAATCCACCAATGGTGTGGAATCACCATCCTCAAGTCTTATTCCCGAGAGGAATGGGAATGGTGTTGCCTTACAATATGACATATTAAACTTGTATAGAAGGTATGATGCATATTTTTGCTGAGATATGGTGATCCCATCAAAATTTTGAGCAATCTCTAACCCAAGGAATTGCTTCAACAAGCCCAAATCACTCATGTCAAAAGCTAGATTTAAAGCAGTTTTTGTGTTGCCAATCGAAGCAGGATTGCTTCCAGTTATCAAAAGGTAATCAACATAAAGTATAATGATTATAAAATTACCTTTATGCTGCTGTAGGTACACATTTGGATCTGATTTTCACCTTGAAAAATTATGTGACAGAAGGAAGGAATCCATCTTTGCATACCAAGCTCTTGGGGCCTGTTTTAGACCATACAATGATTTCTTCAGTCTGCACACTAATGTCGGATCTGATATGTAGCCTTCAAGATTCTTCATGTAGATCTCTTCTTTCATATCTCCATGTAGGAATTCACTCTACTCATCCATATGGTGCACTTCCCAGTGATTAGATGCGGAAATTGCCAAAACTAGGTGGATAGAATCCATCTTTGCAACCGGTGCAAAGGTCTCGGTGTAATACACTCCTTGAACTTGGGAGAAGCCTTTTGCAACCAACCTAGCTTTATATTTTCAGGTAGATCCATCTGCAACAACTTTATTTCGGTAGACCCATTTGCATTGGACTAATTTCCTCCTAGGTGGAAGAGAAACTAGCTCCCATGTAGCATTTTTCTGAAGAGAACTGTACTCTTCATCCATGGCGGTTTGCCATCTCAGATATCGGTGGGCATGATAGTATGATTTAGGATATGAACCTATCATCAAAGAAAATTTTTCAGATAGAGAAGTATCAGAATATGAAAGAGCCATACCTGCTCTTTGAAAGTCTTCTCTAGTTCTTCTTGGATCGGCATTTCCAATGTTTGAGCCAACAGATTGGAGAGTATTTTGGGCCCACTTTCGCAACTGTTGGGGCTCATATGGATCTACATCTAAACCTGATATTTCATGTTCATCGACATATGATAAAATATCATAAATATCAGAACACAAACTATCATCATCTTCTTTTGAATCTTCTTCTTGTGGAGGAGGCAAATCAACAGTTTCTTCCTCGACTAGATTTAGATCTTGAAGCTATTCTTCAAATCTTACACTTTGCTCGATGAATATCTTTTTGGATCTGATATCCATGAGTTTGTAGCCTTTATATTCTTCATCATATCCAATGAGGATTCACTTAGTACTTTGCGGATCCAAATATTTTCTCTTCTTAGTCGGAATTCTAGCCCATGTAGTGGAGCCAAAAACCCTAATATTGGACACATTAGGCTTGTGACCAGTATAGGATTCGAAAGGAGTAGTACCTTTCATAGATGAGTGTGGAAGTATGTTTTGAATGTATGCAGAAACATTCATGGCCTCATCCCAAACATTTCCAGCCAAACCCTTTGACTCAAGAATACAAGTTGCCATCTCTTTTAGTGATCAGTTCTTCCTTTCCACTACACCATTCTCCTAAGGTGTGTAGGGAACAGTGTGCTGGATCTGAATTTCATTTTCTGCACAAAGTTGCAGCAACTCTGATTTGATATATTCACCTCCATTATTAGATCTAAGATCTTTAATCTTGCTCTTGGTGGCAGTCTCAATGGAAGCCTTGAAAATCTTGAATTTTTCTAGCACTTCCGACTTGTTTTTGAGAAAGTAGACCCAAGTAAATATGGAGAAGTCATCAATAAAAAGTTAGAACATACCTCGATCCATTCATGGAGGTATTTGGCAGCGTACCATTGATATCATAATGGATCATCCCTAAAATGCAATTAGATCTGCTATCTTTTCCTTGATCAAACATGTGCTCGGGGTGCTTCCCAATGATGCAACCCTTGCATATCCCTTTCGAGGATTTGATTTTTGGAAGGCCATCAACCATGTGTTTGTTTTGCAGTAGCTACAAATACTTATAATTTAGGTGACCGTCATTTCCATGAGTGACAAGGGCACTTGGATTTTCATGTGGCAACAAGTGAGAAAACTCATATGCTTTTGCAGTATGATTAGCTTTTCCTACCACAATGAGTTTTCCACTTGAAATATCAAAAAATTTCAACTTTGTTAGGGCTTAATACAACTTCCTTTGGTGAACCAATGTGTGTCATTTGATACACCGAAAGTAGATTCGAAGCTAAGGAGGGAACATAGAGAACATTCTGGGAACTGCCATGCTCTAAATGAATAGTACCTTTTCCCTTTGAAGAAATTTGAGAATCATCTCCCATGTGGATGGAGATGCAACTACCAGAATCTAATGATGAGAAGGAGTCTTTTGTAGAAACCATGTGGTTTGAAGCTCCCTAATCTATGAGAAGAGCTATAGAGTTCGAAACACTAGCCGTGAGAGCATGATCTCTTTTTGTATGATCATTTTTATCCTTCTTCCTTGCGTCATCAGGAAGAGTAATGTTTTTTTTCTCTAAGAGAAGGGCCATCTGATCTATGGTCTTCTTCATGCATGAGCTTTCAGGATGAAAGGCCCTGCTGCAATAAGAACATTTAGTCTTCTCTTTTCCCCTTTGTTTGTCTTTCTTTGAGCTAGATGGCTCATGTGACTGACTTGTCTTCTCCTTTTTCTTTGGATGATCAAGCTTTGGCTTCTCTTTCTTTTGCTTCCCTTTTCCCTTCGTAGCTTTGGATCCTCCAGCAAAAAGGGCTTGGTCTTTAGAGGTTTTCATGGTCCCCATTTGAACAATCTTATCATGCTCTTTTGTCAAGGATTCAATGAAGGCATTCAAGGTAGGCATCTTCCAATTAGGAATTGTGAGCTTTCCCGTATTGAAAGTGGAAACAAAAACTGAATAATATTTTCCTAGCTTCGTAAGGATGGATAGAATCAATTGCTTATCTTCCTTTTCCACTCCACATTGCTTCAATAGCATTACCAAGTGCTTAAACTTAGTGAAGAAGTCATTGATGGTCTCAAAATTCTTAGGATTGAGTGCAATCAACTCATTCTCTAGCTGATAGAATCTCATTTCATCCTACTTTCCAAATATTTGGAAAGTTGTTCCCACACCTCTTTCGGAGTAGTAAATCCTAAGAGAAGATCCTTAGAAATTTTGAGACAAAGGAAACCATAGGCTTCATCAAGTTTATTGAAGTATTTTTCCTCCTCTACTTCAGATGTAGCTTTGACTTCTAGGCCCATGGTGACTCTATAGAATCCCTTAGAGAACAATACTATCTCCATATCATCCTTCCACTGATAATAGTTGAATGGAGTGAGGAGATTCGATGAAGAAGTGTCCATCTCAAGAAGATCGAATGCAATAGGAGGAGGAGAGAACCTGCAAATCACAAAACAAACAAGAAACTTTTAGGTTGACAACCTGCACTTTTCAAGTTCAATCACACCCAGAATTGGAGATCAAGCAAGCTTGAAGATCCAATGATTAATATCCAGGAATTATGTGGAAACTCTTGACTTCTGGTGCAGAGTTGGAATTTTGGAGCAATAGATGCCACTGCAGAAAACTGCTACAATGTGAGTAAACTTGCTCAATCATCATGAATGATCCCCGCAGAAAATTATTTGTGTCCCTACCATGGCTCTAATACCATGTGAAATTCAAGCACAACAGATCTATGGAACAAGAGAAATAGTTACAAGAGATGCATAAAGAATAATATGTGAAAACTGTGCAAAAGACTTGCAGCAGTGCTCTATTGATTTACTCAGAAGTAGAATACAATACAATAATGTCACAATGAATGAATAATTCGAATTAACCAAGGAGGTCATTCGAATAGCCTGCATGGTGTAGTTGGTCTACACTAGGAGTCCTCATCATCAGATCAGTGGTAGTGTCATCAATGAACAAGTAATGGTCAACCAAGCATCAAACTAAGTCTGACTGAATGTAGGTAGGTGTAATTGATGCATGGAGCACTAATGTAGTGAAGGATAATCCAAGGAGGGCACATGAGGAGCTGTCAGTAGTCATAACAGCCAAACTAGTCTCTCTAGATGTCCATCATAGTGTTTCAGTCAGTTAACTAGTCAATCTATCCTCAAATCAAGGAACAGATCCACAAATAATGCAACTAACTGAGTGTGTCACTGGTTGTAGGTAAGAGAGGGAACAGTTTGTCTCAAGAGATGAAAACAAGGCGCATCATGGACTAGGAGGGCTGGAACTGAGCAGAAACAAGCTCCTGGGGCTAGTAAACTAGGGACTAGGTGTTGGGAGACTACAATACTGATGACTGGATGCATGCAAACATAAAGATGATGGTGAGAATATCCTAACACCTCGAAGGTATTTATTTTCGTTTTCAAATGGTACATGTGTCGATTTGAATAACATGATCCCGATCAAACAATTATTGAACATGATAATAGATTTACCATGGTAAATACAAGGTTGTTTGAGCTAGGAACGAAGCCCTATGTTCTTCCAACCCAATGTGAACAGGTATTTTACTCTAAGGTTCTAGGTAGAGTGAGTTGGTCATTTGTTGTGATACACGATCCAAGGGGAAGCCCGATAAAGTATAACATAGAAGAAGGTAATGAAGACGTTCTCGAAGAAGAAAACGACATTGAAGATGATCATGTTCTAGAAGAAGATGTCGACGAATTAGTTGAATCAGATGATGTACCAGACAATGTCCATGAAGATGATATCGAAGATGACATGATGATCGTAATCGACATCGATGACGATGGCGATATGGCCAATCCTTACAATGTTGAATCTGGATCGAATGATACAGATGATGACCTAGATGAAGAAGATTATGAAGTCCATTGAAGTGTATGAGGTATGCAATAATATATCTACTCTATATATTTTAATTTAATATTGTGATAGAAATATTGAATTTTATTGTCAGTACGTATAATAAATTAACTGTTTCTTAGTGTTTTTTCCATTTTCTTGTATGTTATAATTAGAAACATTGCTTGTTATACAGTTTGACAAAAAACACATTTAATTTTTTTTACATAGATATTTTTGTCGGGTTATGGAATTGAGAGTGACGTGAGGAGGGGAGGGACCATAAGAGATTAATCCACCTTCACATGGTTGGCCCTATTTAGTAGAGAATATTAAATTATTCTCGAAACAGAGAGAAGCTTAGTGAGGAAATGCAAAATTATCATGCTAAACCAAATGGCATGCTTGATCACCATCATCTTCGTCATGATCATCATCATTGTATGATATCCAATGTAACTACCTAGAAAGACCAACGACATTTGGCGTCGGTGATTTAGTGATCTCATCGGATTCTTTTGACGTCAGAAGTCTGATATCCGTCGCCTCTTTCCATCGATGGTATGGCGAGGTCATCGGATTTATCATCATCATCATCATATTCATATTCATCATCATCATCTTCATCATCATCATCATCATCATCATCATCATCATCATCATCATCATCATCCTCATCATCATCATCCAATCATCATCCAATCATCATCATCATCATCATCATCATCATTTCTCCATTTCTACCATCGAGGATAATCTATTTTCCCAAGTTGTTTTCCATCAAAAAAATTTCATGGGGCCAACGTTGAATTTTTTTAAATATGTGATGGCTTGTACTAAAATTTGGCATCGTTAGACTAGATGCATGCATTGACGTTGTGCAAGGTTTTTCAGACTCAAACATGACTCACACTAACCATTGGAGCATCAAAAACCATACCTATAGATTAATTAATGTGCTACATGGGGCCAACGTTGAATTTTTTTAAATGTGTGTTGGCTTGGACTAAAATTTTCCATGGGTAGATTAGACGCATGCATTGACGGCATGGGAGGGTTTCCAGAATAAAACATGACTGACACTAACCATTGGAGCATAAAAAACCATACCTATAGATTAAATAATGTGATACACGGGGCCAACGCTGAAATTTTTAAAATATGTACTGGCTTGGATTGAAATTTGGCATGGTTAGACTAGACACATGCATTGACGGTGTGGGAGGGTTTCCAAACTCAAACATGACTGACACCAACCATTAGAGCATCAAAAACCATACCTATATATTAATTAATGTGCTACATGGGGCCAACGTTGAAATTTTTTAAATATGTGTTGGCTTGTACTGAAATTTGGCATGGTTATACTAGAATCATAAATTGACAGTGTGGGAGGGTTTCCAGACTCAAAACTGACATACACTAACCATTGGAGCATCAAAAACCATACCTATAGATTAATTAATGTGCTACATGGGGACACCATTGAAATTTTTTAAATATGTGCTGGCTTGGAATGAAATTTGGCATGGTTAGATAGATGCATGCATTGACGGTGTGGGAGGGTTTCCAGACTAAAACATCATCATCATCTTCATCATCACCATCATCATCATCATTGTCGACATTGTCGTCATATAATTCTTTTGAAGTCATAAGTCTGATATCCGACGCCTCTTTCCGTCAGTGGTTAGGCGAGTTCATAGGATCCATCATCATCATCATCATCATCATCATCATCGTCATCATCATCGTCATCATCATCATCATCATCAATGACATTGTCCTCATCATCACCACCACCATCATCTACATAATCATCATCTTCATCATCATCATCATCATCATCATCTTCATCATCCTCAACATCATCATCATCATCATCATCATCATCATCATCATCATCTTCTTCATCATCATCATCATCATGACCATCTTTATCATCATCATCATCATCATATTCATCGTCTTCATCATCATCATCATCGTCATCTTTATCATCCTCATCATCATCATAATCATCATCATCATCATCTTCATCATCATCGTCATCACCATCATCATCATCATCATCATCATCATCATCATCGTCCTCATGATCATTATCATCATCATCAACATTATCATCATCATCATCATCATCATCATCATCATCGTCATCGTCAACATCA
>BSBM01000261.1:670000-972500 GCA_027924585.1 Larix kaempferi
CTTCATCAGTTAAGTGTTTAAGGTTCATTGTACTTTTCTTTCACCAGTTTTTATTGAAATAACAGTTGCAAAATAATTATTTCCTAAGTACACAATACTGTTATCCAATGCTGCTAGCAAGTATATATAATCACAAAAACAAACAGAACTCTTTCTATTTCAAACAAATGCATGATTATTTAACACTAAATTTTTTATGCATAGTATTCCTAAAGTAGACATTGTAGCAGTCATGTTACAGGATACACTTGATATGTATTCTTAGATTATTTTCTCTCTCAAGAACAGTATAATATTACACTTCATTTTTATCTCCTTTTCTTAAATAATTACATCCTAAATAGCTGCAAGGATACATGTAATAGAAACCACAACATTTTTATTTAATTTCTACATTGGACATGAATAATAAAATCTAGAATCTAGGTTCTTCTATGTTTTCCAAAAAGACTCATATTTTATTCTGTATCATGCCCTATTTCAATAACAGAACGAGTACTGTTTTTCTATTGTGTTTTTCAACTAACAAACCAAATAGAGAAAACATAGCATGAGTCATCTATACATATAGCTTACACATATACAAATACTTTCAACATCATCATTTAAAATAGAATAAGAAAATAGTTACAATCTCATTACATAACTGTGAATAGAAAACATTAACTCTCGGCTCTCGGCCAACACTTAAATTCGACAGACATGAACAACAAGTGACGCTTTCAATACCATCAGCTTAGGCACAAAAATGATTATCATATACATTCCTTAAGACTGAAAATAAGAGCATCTCAGCATCAACATGAGACTACCGTATCATATTTCAATTGGAAACCATTAACAATAAAACCATATGATTATCCACCTTCAGAGTTAAACATTTGTTATCATTACAACAAAAGAAAACTACTATCAAAGAACAGCGTGTTAGGGTTCGACTTCTTAGCATAAGGCTAAACCCTTGGCTCCCATTATTCCACAAAAACACAGTAGATTGCAAACGATAAGTTTCGCTTTCTTTACACAAAATGGAGCAACGCTCACGGTATCATCCACACAAACACACGTCGTATGAAACACAAATTCTTTCATTTACCAAAGAAGGTAGAAGGGTAAAACCCTCTCCTCTGATTATTTTCTATTTTAGTTTTACATGAAAAACAAACACTACAGAAACAACGACGAAGGGGTCGAGGATTTCATCCTCCCCAAGCTGTCAAACAGCTCACAGGCATTTCGACAAAGATCACTCCTCAAAGCCCAAGAAAATATGAAGTCTCGGCAATAATACAGGAAGGTCCATAAGTCACTTAACCGAAACAACAGGGTAACCACCGAGGCTTACCATTATCTCTTCGCAGCTGCTAGTTATCGAAACCTGAGTATGGGTGCCAGTTGACGAAGGAACCTGGCATTTGAAACAAGTGTGGTTAAAACAAGCTTTTGACAGAAGTCATTTCGTGTGAAATAACAATAATTGAAACTCTCAAAATAGAATGGAAGGTACAAGGTTCAAACCCGAGAGACATTACCTTTTAAATTATCACCGGAGCAGAATGCCAAAGACACTCCAAACTGTACTCATTACTCCATCGCCGAATGCAAAGAAGGATGGAAGAACAACTCTCATAAACTATCGCTTAACAAATGAGGAAAGCCGGGTATCGAAGCAACCAACAGGTAGAATTGTTAATCACCCTGGAACCTTTGCAACCCCGAGATGCTACTGTAAAACCCTCACTGGAGTATCGGTCCCTAAAATCTATCAACAGGTTCCAGTTAAAATATCAACAGGTAACGGTTTCTTACCGTGGACACTCCACAAAGCACCTACTACGAAACCCTCAAGCCTCTCGTCCTGCCGACCTCTCCTCAGAGCCACTACACCGAATGCCAAGGAACAATAACCTCGTAGAACATAGTGGTGGTTAGGTTTAGATAACAAATCCCAAAACCTTGCTAGATCAACGGTGGAGATCACCCGAAGGGTTTCACGTAATCCAAAGCAACAACCATAGTAAAGACACCATTAATACCCTTAGCCACCAAGGAGGACAGCTCGGATATCTTCGAACCAAAACACATACAATTCATCACGATGAATGACCCATCACTATACCATCACGTGCCTAGCACCACGATGATGTCCATGGTGACATTCCACTGACTCGGTGGTTGAATTTATTAAATGCAAAAGGAAACCAAAGTGCCTTCCAGCACGAAACCATCATAATGTTAATTCTTAACCATCCTTGTAATGTATTGATTCCTTGGTAAAATGCACAACTATGTCATGTTATACACCTTGTGATACGACAATGTTGTATTCGTTTTCGTTGCTAGGATTCCATAATGAAAAAGGGTCACGCGATGCACACACAAATATGTAATTATTCATTATTCATAGGATAAGGTTTAAGCCATTGCATATAGTCCCTACACTAGATTTTAAATAAGAATTTATATATAATTCCTAAGATAAGATTTTAAATATGAATTGGCAATTAGTTCCTAGGCTAGAAATTGATCATGAATTTGTATATAGTTCCTAGGCTAGAATTTGACTATGATTTCGCAAAAAGTTGCTAAGTTAGAAGTAAAATAAAATATTGCATGTAATTGTTATTCTCTAGAGTATACAAGGAATTGCATATAGATATTGCACGCTAATTGTACTTATCCATTACATATAGAATTTGTTTATCCTTATAGTTTGCATGAAATAGAATCTCACAATATTAATATTTGGATCCTTTCTAGTGATTGTACAAAGTAATAAAAAGGCTAGTATAGGGTTATAAATTGTACAATTGACATACTTCTGTTTTATAAGCTAGGCTAACTGAATTTTCTCACCCGATGGCAACTTTGACACTTTGTCTCTAAAACCATTAAGACTTGGAGATTACTGAAACTGGTTAGAAACTCTTCGGTCACATGTCGTAAACACTAAAGCTCTTACCTGTAATCTGCGAAAGAGGACGATTCAAATGCTTTAGCACAAATACTAAGTAAGCCTCGAGGCATCCATGGGACCCCTTCATCATCAAACAAAAGAACAATAGTTAACATTTATAAACTTTATATCGTTGGATCAACAACAAAAGAATTGTGAAAATACAGTTGAGTAAGAATAACATCGAAACATAGATATTAATCATCTTGTCGCAAACATTACACTTTTGACCAACACAGCATTTAGTACAGCAAGATGACATTTAAGCATTTATTATATTTCCGCACAGTTTTATTATGCATTAAAAGCTATATCGAAAAATTTTAAATTTTTGTTAATTTTGGGATGTTACATGTGGTATCAGAGTGCGAGTTCAAACTCTAGGCCTGAAATAGGCTCACGCACGCAAACAGAAAATAAAGACCAGAAAGTTTATGTTACTAACTTTTATTTTAATTTTATTTTTTTGACAGAACGATTTGTTATTAATTTGCAGGTATGGACATACCGGAGGAATTAGAAAAGGATAGATCTCCTCGTAATGAGCATAATAACAATAATAATAATAAAGGAATATATGTTGAGTTAAATAACCAATCTTCATAACTTCTTCGTACTGTAAAAGATTTAAAATCTGAGATAAGAACTATTAAAAAGAAAATGAATGCATTATAAAAGCACATGAAGAGTTAAATCAAATTCTAATGGAGAAATACCATCACGAAGAAAGAGGAAGGAAATCAGAAGTAAATTCTAATTCTGGTACAATGTTCCACAAACATAAACACAAGAAAATAAAGAATGTTAAAAGTATTAGTTACTTTTCATCTGAATATGATCAAAGTAATGGTAAATCTAATCATGACAGAGTGCCAATGATTGTTGTTCCAAGAAGAGGAAGTATAAGCATCATGAACAAATTACTAGAGAGTTTAAAAATATTAAACCACCAACCTTTAATGGCCAAAGTGAAAAGGGTGAGACAGCTGAAGCATGGTTGTCGGGAATGAAGAAGTACTTTAATATTTGCGATTACTCTTCTAAGTTAAAGGCCAAGATGGCTATTTAAAATCTGATCGGAAAGGCAGATATTTGGTGGCAGGATCTTAAAAGAATTAAGAGCATAAAGAAAAGAGACGTAACCTGGAATATGTTTAAAAATTTATTTAAGAAAAAGTTCTTGTCAGAACAGTACTATGAAAATAAGTCAAAAGAGTTTTATGATTTGAAATTGGGTACTATAAATATGAAGGAGTTGTGCAGCAAGTTCCTTAACTTGTTGAGGTATGTACTTTACATGGTCAAAGAGAAGCCTAAGGTACAAAGGTTTCTTAGTTGTCTACCATTCAACATAAAAAACATGATTGTATGATAACCCTTCCACTCTAGAAGAGGCTATGAGGAAAGCAAATTTATGTTTTGATCAAAACAGAAAAAGAGAAAGAACAACCGGCTAGAAAAGTAATAAGTCTAATCATTTCGGGCATAAAAAGAAGAGCTTTAATCACAATTCTGAAAGTTCTAAGAAAATTTTTAATAACATAAATTTTTCAAGTAATAATAACTACAGGAGTAATGCACCACAAAATTTTACTGCTGCAATAAATGTACCTAATAACAATAACAACACCAGGTATGCTGAACATAAAGGACCTTTGAAGTGTTTTGATTGCATTGGACCACATAAGAAAGTTGATTGCCCATGCAACAAGAGGACAGTCAACAATATTCATAGCATACAAGCGAAGCCAACAGTTGGTGATGTGGCAAGAGAAATGCCAAGGATAAATGCAGCATTGGAAAATCGTCAAACAGACCATCAAACGTCCATGGTTGAAATCGAAGGTATGCTACAAAACTGACCTATTTCCATTTTAATAAATCCAGGTGCAAGTTTGAGTTATGTTTCACCAGAATTAGTGAAAAGTTGTAAGTTAAAGGTAGATAAATTTGATAATTCATGGCTAGTTCAGTTAGCAACAAGCACTACAAGAAATGTTACAGACTTTGTTAAGAATTGTGATGTATTATTCAGTCAGCTGAAAACCCAAGTTTGTAATGTCCCCTCTATCATACCAGCGTGATAGAGAGGATCATAGTGCTCAATCTAGGCAATTAGCCCTATATTCATTAAAATCAAACTCATTGATACAAGTACATGTACATGTGCATGCTATAGAACACAACAGAGATAAAGTAAATCATGCTGATATCTAACATACATTCGGCATTCTGTGACAGTCATTAAATAGAGACCTTGGCAGAATTATAAAAGATCATATGGAATGTATAATCATAAGAAAAACACAGCGGAATTTAATTCAATAGCACACCCAGCATTCATTCCATTATTCATCAAATGATAATTGCCAAATTAACACAAGAGAATACTTATCTTATACAAAAGTAGTCCCACGCGACTGGCTATGCAACTGCAACGTTCCACCCAACCGTAGGCCAGTGTGCTCCTCAATCTCTTAGCACCACTGCCACCCCCGAGTTGGGCATGATCTCTACAAGGAACCAGGGAACAGCAGACTCACACATAGCCAAGCATACACCAGGATGAACCAAGCCAATCTACAATTGGGTTTATCAGGCTGCTAGGAGATGGAAAGGAAGAGTTGCTAAGCTAGTGAGCTCCAGCACAGAGCTAGGGATAACCTTGCAAGATCTATCTAGCTTGGCACCCACAATACCTACACACCCAGCACAAGGAAGTATTCTTTTCATTGTTGTACAGTCCCTCAAGCCATACCTTCCCTATCTAGTGCTCTCAGGGTATGCATAGAAGAGTAACCAAAGCCCTCTTGATCTTCTTGAGAGGTTGCCTTCCCCACTAGATTTATCAAGCCACTTCTATCCACTACCACTCCAAACTTCAATTCACAGGTTCAAACCAAAAACGAGGATGCACACAACAGCAAAACACCATTATGGGGCAAGATAAAACGTTTTTACAGTGAGATGCATGAGATGGATTTTCAGCTAACTTAGAAAAACGTGGGAACCCACAAAAATGAAATGGGAAGTTGGGAAACAACCCTGGGGAGTCAATCCATTTTTAGAAAAACGTCCTTGGGCATTCAGGGGCAAAAACGACCTCCCTCATAGTCCCCAATTCGTGGCCTTCCTCTCCCAACTGTTATGTAATGCAAAAACGACTCCCAGGCATGGAAAAATGGAGGATTTTGATGAAAAACGTATATGGAAAGACCCCAGTTAACTCCCACTGCGTGAATGATCAAAGGCTTGCTGTTCAGAATGGCTTTGGGCACCATTTCCTGGGTGGTTTCTTGCCCCTTAAGCAAAAACACGATTTTCCAAGTTGATGGCTTGCCCATGCACGAAATTGGCTGCCATACTCTTTCATTCCCAAGGCATTAACTGCCCCAACCAATTCCTTGGAAGAATTAAATGATTGGGTGCATGAGACAAAAATGGTAGTTGGTGGTTTATGGGTTTCCCCATTGACACATGGATTAATACCCTTGGCTCAAGGGTTTGAATAATTTCCCTCCCTATTCCTTGTAGAGTCATGCCCCATCTCTTTTGTTGCATTGCATAGCCGGTTGTGGGTTTTTCCATTAAAATTCATATTTACATGGTGTCTTATTTACATTGTGCCCATCTCGCACAAGAACCATAGGCATCTATTTTTAATTGCCGATACAAATCAACGGTGGGGCCTTGGCCTTGAGCTCCTCACCATGATTAAATTACAATATTCACATCATTTACGATTTTATACAAAGGGGGTCAAAATGGGGACATTACATTCCCCTCCCCTTACATTACCACTGTCCTCAGTGCTCATCAAAATTGAACAAAAATGGATATGCCACCCTCATGGCATCCTCCAGCTCCCATGTAGCCTCATCGGGACCGTAGTGCTTCCATTGCACCTTTACCTGTCCGATGGCTCGGTTCCGGAGCAATGTTACCTTCTTGTCTAGGATGCACAATGGATCGGTTTGGAATTCTCCCTCGGGTTCCACCTGGATCACATCCCAATTAATCACATGGTTAGGATCATGTACATATTTCCTAAGCAAAGAGACGTGAAAAACATTATGAGCTTTAGTGCTAGCAGGCAATGCAAGTCTATATGGAACTGGTCCTATTCTTTCGAGCACTTCAAATGGCCCACAATATCTAGGTGATAGCTTGGCACAACTCCCAATATTCAAGGAACTCTTCCTTGATCTCACTCTAAGGTATACGTGATCCCCAACATTGAATTCCCTATGCACTCTATGTTTATCTGCATAGCTTTTCTGTCTATCCTGGGCTGCTTTTAAATTTTGCCGGATCCTTGCAACCTCCTGTTCCATTTCCTTAAGCAATTCTGTCCTAAGTACAATTCTGTTCACTGGATTGTCCCAAGTCACTGGTGTCCTACACCTTCTGCCGTACAAAGCCTCATAAGGACTCATTCCCAACGATGCTTGTTGTCCATTGTTATATGCAAATTCCACCAGGTGTAGATAATCCTCCCACTTGGATGGTTTGTCCATTACATACATGCGGAGCATGTCTTCAAGCACCCGATTTACTCTTTCGGTTTGCCCGTCTGTTTGAGGATGGTATGCGGTACTAAAGCTTAGCTGTGTACCCAAATATGCAAAGAGCCCTTTCCAAAAATTGGAAGTGAACTTGGTATCCCTGTCCGAAATTATTACCTTAGGCAGCCCATGTAATCTGAAAATTTCCTTCATGAAAATATTTGCAATGGCATCGGCTTTATGGGTGGACTTAACCGGTATAAAATGTGCTGCCTTCGTTAACTTGTCCACCACAACCATGATGGAATCATGTTGTCTCTTAGTCATTGGCAATCCTGTAATAAAATCCATGGATATTACTTCCCATTTCCATTCTGGAATTGGCACTAGAAGCAATAAACCTGCTGGATGTTGGTGTTCACTCTTCACCTGTTGCATTCCATGCACTTAGAAATGTATTCAGCAACATCCTTCTTCATGCCTGGCCAGAAATAATATTTCCTTGCTGTAGCAATTGTTTTCTGATATCCTGGGTGACCAGAGTATGGAGCTTTATGGATTTCATCCATAACAATTCTCCTTAAATCTGCCGCATTTGGAACATAGACTCTATTCTTGTAAGTAAGAAGTCCTCCTTCTTCCAAATGATAGCCCTCATACTTCTTTTCAAGGTTTTGCTGCTGCAATTTGCCCTTTATCTGCTCATACACTTTATCCTCAACCATATGGTTAACAATCTGCTGCCTCAAATCTGGTTGGCAAGTACTAAGCGCTGCCACATGCATTTCACGTACCTTCCTGCTGAGTGCATCAGCCACCTTGTTTTCTTTCCCTTTTATGTGCTTGATTTTGAAATCAAATTCACACAAAAATTCCACCATCTAGCTTGCCTAGCATTTAAAGTTGGCTGATCAAACAAGTATTTCAGACCACAATGGTCTGTCCTTAACTCAAATTTCCTTCTCATTAAGTAATGCCTCCACATCTTTAAAGCATGTACTATGGCTGCAAGTTCTATATCATGAGTACCATAGTTCTTCTCATGCTCCTTCAACTTTCTTGACTCATAGCATATCACGTGGTTGTCTTACATAAGAACTCCTCCAAGTCCTTGATTGCATGCATCGGTACACACCACAAAATCTTTTTTCGGGTCTGCAATCTTCAAAATAGGTGCACTTGTAAGAAGATTCTTCAACCGTTGAAAACTTTCCTCACATCTTGGTGACCATTCAAACTTTATCCCCTTCTTTTGCAAAGAAGTGATCGGGTTAGCAACCTTGGAGAATCCTTCGATAAACCTCCTGTAGTAACCAGTAAGGCCCATAAAAGATCTCACATCAGTCACATTCCTTGGAGTTGGCCAATTCATAATGGCTTCAATCTTCTCAGGGTCTACAGATATTCCTTCGTCGGAGATGATGTGACCCAAATAATGAATTCTATCTTTATAGAAGTCACACTTGCTCAACTTTGCATACAGCTTATGCTCCCTTAGTAATTGCATTTTCATTCTCAAATGTTCTTCATGCTCTTCTTCATTCTTAGAATAGATGAGAATGTCGTCTAGGAATACCAGAACGAACTTGTCCAAATATTTGCTAAAAAAATTATTCATGAGACACATGAATGTAGCTGGTGCATTTGTGAGACCGAATGGTACCACTACAAACTCATAGTGTCCATACCTCGTTCTAAAGGCTGTCTTATGAATATCTTCTTCTTTGATTCTTACCTGATGGTAACCAGACCTCAAGTCAATCTTTGAAAATACCTTTGCTCCTCTCATTTGATAAAAAAGGTCATCCATTCGGGGCAATGTGTATTTATTCTTCACTGTGACTTTGTTCAACTGCCTGTAGTCAATACATAACCTGAGTGTTCCATCTTTCTTTTTCACAAATAGAACAGGTGCTCCCCACGGGGACACACTTGGCCTAATGTATTTCTTTTCCAGCAACTCTTGTAATTGCATTTTTAATTCTAGCAATTTCGGGGTACTCATCCTGTACGGTGTCTTAGATACTGGTGCCGCTCCTGGCACAAGTTCAATTGTAAAGTCAATGTCTCTCTTTGGAGGGAGTCCCAGAATCTCATCAGGAAAAACATCCCTGAATTCTTGCAATACCTGATAGTCCTCCAATTTCAGAGTTTCATTCTCTGTTGCCTCTAAAATGTGGGCTGCATACAATTGACATCCCTTCCTACAGAACTTCTTCAGCTGCATGGCCGAAACCTGTCTAACAGAAGTCACCTTTGGAACGCCTTTTACAACCCTCGGGTTTCCTTCTTCGTCCATGCATTCAAATGTCTTATTGTAGCAGTCAAGTTTAACCCTGTGTGCTTCTAACCAATCCATTCCAATGAGAATATCATAGGAACCAAGTGGCAAAATATTCAGATCTGCATAAGTGAATATCCCATCCATCTCTAATGGACATTTCTCTACTCTTTCGCTAACTTTTCTCTTGGTTCCAGTGGCTAGTTGAACTAACCAAGATTTACTATGCTTTAATTTCTTGAAAGCACACATCTCAACAATTCTAGGAGTGACATAACTGTGAGTAGATCCAGGGTCAATCAAAATAGAAACAGATTGCTTAGCAATCTTACCTTCAACCTCAACCACAGTTGAATGATGATCTGCTTGGCGGTCATCCACTGCTGCATAGATTCTAGGGATTGTCCTCGCCACTTGACCCATAGTTCCAGCTCCTTGGATGTTGTGAACTTGATTTGCATTCCCATTCCTATGTGGACAGTTCCTAAGCATGTGGTCTCCTCCACAACCCCAACATTGAAGTGGTTCTCTTGGCTCCTTTGGATCTCTTGGCTTGTCTCCCATCATCCTAGTTGGATTAGTCACAACCTCTGATGGCTGCCTTTGCTGATTCCGGAATTGAGGAGGCTTGAACCCCTTCTTCCTTTGATCAAACTTCTCATTTTTCTTATCCTTCCATGCCTTATGGAACTCTGGTTTGCTCCTGTTTTGATCAAAGCAGTACTTGGCCTTTCTTATGGCCTCCTCTAGAGTTCGAGGTTCATCAAACTCAATTCTATCTTTATATGACTGGGGCAGTCCACTTAGGAAACGCTGAATTTTTACCTTATCATCTCGAATATACTTGACATACCTCAGTAGCTCCAAGAACTTGTTTGCATATTCTTCCATGGTCGATTGTCCCAATCTCAGCTCATGGAACTCTTTGATCTTATCATCATAGTACCTATCAGAGAGGTACTTCTGCTTGAAGTATTTCTTGAACTGCTTCCACCCAATCTTCCTTTCATTGACCTTCTTCACTTGCCCGGTGTGTTCCCACCATATAGATGCTCTTCCATTCAAGTTGAATATGGCTACCCTTGCCTTCATATTTCCCGAGTAGTCTTGGACTTGGAAGTACTTTCTCATCCCAAGAAGCCAAGCCTCAGCTTCTTGACCGGACTTTACTTCTCCATCAAATGTAGGAGGTTTTGCCTTCTTAAATTCCCCATGTGAGTTGTTCTTGTGGTGTTTCTTCCTCTTAATCATGTGAGATGAAGAGCTTGAACCCTCAATGGATTCTTCAGAGTCAGATGATTCATTAGAAGAGATTTCTGGAGTATATGTTCTGTCTGTAGAAACTCTTTTTGGGCTACTGGTCCTCTTTCGGGAATTTCTTCTAGAGCTACTCCCACCCCTTTCGGGATTTGACATCTGATGCCCAGAGTTTATTTGCCTTTGGATGTCTGTCAAACTCTGTAGCATGGCTGCATTCAGCTGATTTTGTTCTTCCTGAGCTTTAATCATCCTTTCATTATCTTCCCTACAGCTTTGTAACTCCACCCTTAGGCTTCTCATGGTGGCTGCAACATCTGGTGGGGTCTCTTGATTTCTTCTCCCATTAGATTCTGTTTCAGCATTTTCAACCTGTATATTTTCCCCCATGGCGTCTGTCTCAGGTTCATAGGGATCCTGTGCGTCATTCATGATGTTCATTTCTTGGCCCAACCAAGATCCAAAATTTTTCAACTGTATTAACTAGAGTGTTACCCTGCTGTAACTGTGGCTCTCTGAAATGTGTTCATCAGCACAATTGTTAGCTACATTATATTCTCAGAATTCATAACTTACTTCATGCACGTGGAAAAATGCCATACTGACAATTCATCAAATCACAACAACGAACTATGAGGGGAAAAGAAAAAGGGGGTCAAGGGGGCTTGCCCCCTTGTGGCTTCCAGCAGGGCGGGTCGAGGGCAGCGCCCTCGTTTTTTTTTTTTTTTTTTTTTTTTTTTTAGGAATGACGCCTCATCGGGCGGTTCGCGAAATCCTGCCGCAACGGGCAGTTCGCTGAATCCTGCCACGATGGACGGTTCACGGATTGCTCCCGCAACTGCGGGGCGGTTCACGGTATGCTCCCGCAACTGCGGGGCGGTTGGCTGTAGCCTTCCGCAGTTGCGAGGTGCTCGGCTGAAGGCTGCCGCAATTGCGGGGCGCTTCGGCGACGGCTTCCGCAACTGCGGAGCAGTTCACCGAACGCTTCCGCAATGGCGGGGCGATTTGCCGAGCGGAGCCATTCGGCGAAGGCTTCCGCAGTTGCGGAGCCATTCGGTGAATGCTCCCGCAATTGCGGAGCCATTCGGCGAAGGCTTCCGCAGTTGCGGAGCCATTCGGCGAATGCTCCCGCAATTGCGGAGCCATTCGGCGAAGGCTTCCGCATTACCGGAGCCGTTCGCGGAATGCTTCCGTCGGAATGCTTCCCCATTTTCGGGTGTTTTTTCAGAATGATTCAGCGAAGTCTTCCGCAATTGCGGAACGATTCGGCGAAGTCTTCCGCAGTTGCGGAACGATTCGGCGAAGTCTTCCGCAGTTGCGGAACGATTCGCCGAAGTCTTCCGCAACTTCGGAACGACTCGCTGAACTCTTTCGTGTTTCGGAACGATTCGCGGAATCCTTCCGAAATTTTGGAAGAGAATTCCTTCCGCAATTTCGGAAGAGAATTCTTTCCGAAAAAAATTCCGATACTTAGAAAATTTTTCACTTAAAAACATTTTTCTCCGCTGTTTCGGAGCCATTGGCTGAATTCTTCCGCAATTTCGGGAAGGTTCGCGGAATCCTTCCGCAATTTCGGGAAGGTTCGCCGAATTCTTCCGCAATTGCGGGAAGGTTCGCGAAACCTTTCCGAAATTTCGGAACGACTTCCCGAAACGGCTTAAAACAAATTTTTCTCAAAAACAGACTTAAACCAATTTTTTTTTCAAAACTCATAAGACAACAATTTTATTGTAATTGCTATCAGATTTGGCTCATAGAGGCCCAATGCTGCAACGCAGCTCTGATACCATAATGTAATGTCCCCTCTATCATACCAGCGTGATAGAGAGGATCATAGTGCTCAATCCGGGCAATTATCCCTATATTATTAAAATCAAACTCATTGATACAAGGACATGTACATGTGCATGCTATAGAACACAACAGAGATAAAGTAAATCATGCTGATATCTAACATACATTCAGCATTCTGTGACAATCATTAAATAGAGACCTTGGCAGAATTATAAAAGATCATATGGAATGTGAAATCATAAGAAAAACACAGCGGAATTTAATTCAATAGCACACCCAGCATTCATTCCATTATTCATCAAATGATAATTGCCAAATTAACACAAGAGAATACTTATCTTATACAAAAGTAGTCCCACGCAACTGGCTATGCAACTGCAACGTTCCACCCAACCGTAGGCCAGTGTGCTCCTCAATCTCTCAGCACCACTGCCACCCCCGAGCTGGGCATGATCTCTACAAGGAACTAGGGAACAACAGACTCACACATAGCCAAGCATACACCAGGATGAGCCAAGACAATCTACAATTGGGTTTATCAGGCTGCTAGGAGATGGAAAGGAAGAGTTGCTAAGCTAGTGAGCTCCAGCACAGAGCTAGGGATAACCTTGCAAGATCTATCTAGCTTGGCACCCACAATACCTACACACCCAGCACAAGGAAGTATTCTTTTCACTGTTGTACAGTCCCTCAAGCCATACCTTCCCTATCTAGTGCTCTCAGGGTATGCATAGAAGAGTAACCAAAGCCCTCTTGATCTTCTTGAGAGGTTGCCTTCCCCACTAGGTTTATCAAGCCACTTCTATCCACTACCACTCCAAACTTCAATTCACAGGTTCAAACCAAAAACGAGGATGCACACAACAGCAGAACACCATTATGGGGCAAGATAAAACGTTTTTACAGTGAGATGCATGAGATGGGTTTTCAGCTAACTCAGAAAAACGTGGGAACCCACAAAAATGAAATGGGAAGTTGGGAAACAACCCTGGGGAGTCAATCCGTTTTTAGAAAAACGTCCTTGGGCATTCAGGGGCAAAAACGACCTCCCTCATAGTCCCCAATTCGTGGCCTTCCTCTCCCAACTGTTATGTAATGCAAAAATGACTCCCAGGCATGGAAAAATGGAGGATTTTGATGAAAAACGTATATGGAAAGACCCCAGCTAACTCCCACTGCGTGAATGATCAAAGGCTGCCTATTCAGAATGGCTTTGGGCACCATTTCGTGGGTGGTTTCTTGCCCCTCAAGCAAAAACACGATTTTTCAAGTTGATGGCTTGCCCATGCACGAAATTGGCTGCCATACTCTTTCATTCCCAAGGCATTAAATGCCCCAACCAATTCCTTGGAAGAATTAAATGATTGGGTGCATGAGACAAAAATGGTAGTTGGTGGTTTATGGGTTTCCCCATTGACACATGGATTAATACCCTTGACTCAAGGGTTTGAATAATTTCCCTCCCTATTCCTTGTAGAGTCATGCCCCATCTCTTTTGTTGCATTGCATAGCCGGTTGTGGGTTTTTCCATTAAAATTCGTATTTACATGGTGTCTTATTTACATTGTGCCCATCTCGCACAAGAACCATAGGCATCTATTTTTAATTGCCGATACAAAATGCTAAATCAACGGTGGGGCCTTGGCCTTGAGCTCCTCACCATGATTAAATTACAATATTCACATCATTTACGATTTTATACAAAGGGGGTCAAAATGGGGACATTACAAAGTTAATCTGAATGTTTTACCCTTAGGGTCATATGACTTGTTGATTGGCATGGATTGGCTTGAACAGTATAGAGTAGTACTTAATTGTTATGAGAAATCTTTTACTTGTCTGACTAATGAAGGTAAAACTGAAACAGTAAAAGGAATTCATACGAAGATTACAATAAGACAAATTTATGTGTTACAAGTTAAGAGAGCTACCAGAAAGGGCTATGAAATGTTTGCTGTTAATGTTATTAATGACGAATGTTCATCTAAATAAGACAAGTTAAGACTTGAGGATATTCCCATCTTTAGGGACTTTTCTGACGTATTCCCAGAAGAAATTCTAGGATTACCTCCGAAAAGGGAACTTGATTTCACCATTGAGTTAGTACCAGGTGCGATGCCAAACTCAAAGGCTCCCTACAGGATGAATATTTTGGAGTTAAATGAATTAAAATATCAGTTGAAGGATTTAATAGATAAAAATTATATAAGGCCAAGTGTGTCTCCTTGGAGAGCACCGATAATTTTCGTTAAAAAGAAAGATGGTACCAACTATGCATCGATTACCATCAGCTTAATAAAATGACAATTAAGAATCGATATCCCTTGCCCCGCATAGATGATCCATTTGATCAAGTACGCAGAGCAGAGATATTCACTAAAATTGATTTAAGGTCTAGATATCATCAAGTTAGAATAAAAGACGAAGACATATTCAAAACTGCTTTCAGAACGCGATATGGACACTACGAGTTCATAGTTATGCCTTTTGGGCTAACCAACACACCGGCAGTGTTCATGTGTTTAATGAACAATGTTCTGCATAAATATTTGGATAAGTTTGTAGTTGTGTTCATTAATGATATTCTGATTTACTCAAAAACTAAAGAAGAGCATGACGAACATTTAATAATAATTCTGCAAGTTTTAAGAGAACATCATCTTTATGCTAAGTTCAATAAATGTGACTTTTATAAAGATAAAATACAGTACTTAGGTCACATAATATCTAAAGATGGAATTTCTGTCGACCCTGATAAGATAAAAACAATTAACATGTGGCCTGTCCCTAAAGATGTAACTGACGTTCGGTCATTTATGGGGATAACAGGCTACTACATAAAGTTTATTGAAGGGTTCTCACAAATTGCAAACCCCATTACTTCTTTGCAGAAGAAGGGGAAGAAATTCGTATGGGATGAAAAGTGTCAAGAAAGCTTTAATAAGTTAAAAGAATTATTAACCACTGCTCCAATTTTAAAAATTGTTGATCCCAATAAGGATTTCGTTGTATGCACTGATGCATGTAACGATGGACTTGGAGGGGTCTTAACTCAAGAACGTCATGTCATTGCTTTTGAGTCAAGGAAATTAAAAATTCATGAAAAGAATTATGCAACTTAAGATCTTGAGTTGGCAGCCGTGATACATGCACTAAAAATGTGGTGCCATCACTTGATTGGAAGAAAATTCATACTAATGATAGATAATAAGGGTTTAAAGTATTTGTTGGATCAAACAAATCTTAACGCAAGGCAAGCTAGATGGCTAGCTTTCCTTAGCGAGTATGATTCCGAGATTCAACACATTAAGGGGAAATAAAACAAAGTTGCCGATGCATTAAACAGGAATCCCAGATTAAGCTTTATGGCAGCAATCAGCACATTTAAGATAGATTTGGAAAATCAAATTGAAGAAGGAATTAAACAAGATGAAAATTATCAAGAATTGACTGGTAAAGTTGTTGAAAATTTATCTGAAAATTTAATAACAGATTACAACATTAATAAAAAGAGCTTAATGACTTATAAAAACAGAATTTATGTACCAAATATGTCAAAGGTTAAGCTTTTAATTTTGGATGAAGTTCATAAGAGTCATTATTCAGGACATCTAGGTTATCAGAAAATGATAACTATGTTAAGGAATGATTATTTTTGGCCCAACATGAAGAATGAAGTGGCTGAATACATAGCTAGATGTATTGAATTTCAGACCATTAAGGCTGAACATCAACATCCAGCTGCACTATTGCAGCCATTGCCAATTCCAGAATGGAAATGAGAGATTATAAGTATTGATTTTATTACAGGTTTGCCCAAAAACCAAAAACAAAATGACTCCATAATAGTGGTTGTGGAAAAACTAAGTAAGGCTTCTCATTTTATTCCCGTTAAAACCACTTTTAAAGCTTCTAACATTGCAGACGTATTTATGAAACAAATATTTCACTTGCATGGAATTCCAAAGGTAATTGTTTCTGACCGAGACTCTAAGTTCACTGGAAATTTTTGGACAACACTGTTTAAAGGTTTAAATACTAAACTAAATTTCAACAATTCTTTCCACCCACAAACTGATGGTCAAACAGAAAGGGTAAACCAGATTTTAGAAGACATGCTAAGAATGTATGTCAAAGATCAACCATCTAAGTGGGAAGATTATTTACATTTAGCAGAATTTGCATACAATAATCATTATCAAGCATCTGCTAAGTTTAGTCCATTTGAGATTTTGTATGGAAGAAAATGTTGCACTCCTATTTCTTAGGATAACCCTGTAGATAGATTAATGCTAGGACCAGATTTATTGAAAGAAATTGAGCTAACTATGAAACAGGTTCAAGGTAACTTAAAAGTTTCCCAAGATCGGCAAAAAAGTTATGCAGATTTGAAACGCACTGAAAGAGAATTCCAGGTTGGAGACCATGTTTTTATAAAGGTAAAACCCAAGAAAAGTTCTTTGAAGCTTGGGAGTTGTGCTAAACTAGCACTAAGATACTGTGGACCATTCGAAATCCTATCAAGGATTGGAGCTGTTGCATATCAATTGGCTTTGCCATCTGATTTAAAAATCCATAATGTTTTTCACATTTTCGTTTTAAAGAAGTATGTGCACGATGCTACTCATGTGTTGAATTGGAATGACATACAGGTGGATCCCGAAGGAGATTTTCAGGTGGAACCGAACTGTATTCTCGACAGGAGGGAAATTATGCTTCGGAATCGTACCACAAGGCAGGTAAAGGTGCAATGGAAGAACCTTAGCCCTGATGAAGCTACTTGGGAAGTGGAAACTAAAATGCGGGTAGCATATCCAGTTCTGTTCCAAGAAGGATCGGATGATGAATAAGCAACATTGAGGATGATGTTGAGTTTAAGTGGGGATGTTTGTAACATACCCTTTTTGCTGAAAAACATTTTATGTTGGAAACATTATGTTAACTTTTATTGTAAAGTTTTATATTGGACAAGTGTCCAAGGATTACTGTAATTGCACAATATTTTATTATTTAATAAATTAAATAGGAGACAAACACCTAAGGGGACTGTTGAAAGAGTGTTTATTAACCCACTAGGTGGAATGGGATATGGAGTAGAAGGAAATGAACAAGTGGCAACATCATGATGCAACTAACTAGTTGTTGGTATGGGAAAACTCCCTTGAATTGTGGTCAAAGTGCCTTGGAAGGTGGGACTGAAGCTTGAGGCTCATTTATTCAAAACTGACCACTAAAGACCTAGGCAGTCTATATAAGAGCCATCGAATTATGAAGTGAGGTTCATCACTTTTCCTAACGAGGAAATTTACCTTGGGGTTTTGCTGTGCTTGCACCCAAGAGATTCAATGAGAGGATATCCTGAGTTTATGATCATGTTGTAAGTCTTCCTATTATACTACTAAGTGCATAAGTTACATTGCTGAATGCAGAAGCTATACTATTGAGTGCAGGAGTTATAATATTGAGTGCATGAGTTATATTACTAAGTGCCTTGCTTCTACACATATTCCATCTACTTCGTGGTTTAGTAAGAAAGCTCGGGAGTCCAAAGGAAGCAAGTAGTTTGGTTGCTTCTGTTGGAAAAGGTTGGGAGAAACATGCCTCCTTGGGTGTTTGTCGGCCCTATCTTCATTTACAGGTTCTAATTGTCTTTTTTTTTATTCTAAGTAGTTAAAATTTCTATCTGCAATTATTGATTTACTATTTCAAGCATTTTATTATACTAATGCATTTATTTTAGTTTCTAACCTAATTAGAATTCTATATAGTAATGATTATGTAAGATGAATTGAATAAAAATATTTCTCTGCATTTTTCCCCATGCTAATGTTTTTGCATCGTACTCTAGTACAGAGAAGGAGATTAAGGTAGATAAATTGATAGGTAGATTTCCAAATGAACGAGAAGATTAATACTGTTGTATTTCATTAGTTTTTCTTACCATAAATAATATATGCTTAGGTTCAGAAATTTTAAAGGTATATAGCATCACAGGCACTATAATTATTTTTGCTTTAAAGATAAATTCTATGTCTTTCACTTATCATTCCCTTCATCAGTTAAGTGTTTAAGGTTCACTGTACTTTTCTTTCACCAGTTTTTATTGAAATAACAGCTGCAAAATAATTATTTCCTAAGTACACAGTACTGTTATCCAATGCTGCTAGAAAGTATATATAATCACAAAAACAAACAGAAATCTTTCTATTTCAAACAAATGCATGATTATTTAACACTAAATTTTTTATGCACGGTATTCCTAAAGTAGACATTGTAGCAGTCCTGTTACAGGATACACTTGATAGGTATTCTTAGACTATTTTCTCTCTCAAGAACAGTATAATATTACATTTCATTTTTATCTCCTTTTGTTAAATAATTACATCTTAAATAGCTGCAAGGATACACGTAACATAAACTAAAACATTTTTATTTCATTTCTACCTTGGACAGGAATAGTAAAATCTAGAATCTAGGTTCTTCTAAGTTTTCCAAAAAGACTCATATTTTATTCTGTATCATGCCCTATTTCAATAACAGAACGAGTACTGTTTTTCTATTGTGTTTTTCAACTAACAAACCAAATAGAGAAAACATAGCATGAGTCATCTTGACAGATAGCTTACACATATACAAATCCTTTCAACATCATCATTTAAAATAGAATAAAATAGTTACAATCTCATTACATAACTGCAAATAGAAAACATTGACTCTCGGCTCTTGGCTCTTGGCCAACACTTAAATTCGACAGACATGAACAACAAGTGATGCTTTCAATACCATTAGCTTAGGCACAAAAATGATTATCATATACATTCCTTAAGACTAAAAATAAGAGCATCTCGACATCAACATGAGACTACTGTATCACGTTTCAATTAAAAACCATTAACAATAAAACCATACGATTATCCACCTTCAGAGTTTAACATTTGTTATCATTACAGCAAAAGAAAACTACTATCAAAGAACAACATGTTAGGGTTCGACTTCTCATCATAAGGCTAAACCCTTGGCTCCCATTATTCCACAAAAACACAGTAGATTGCGAACGATAAGTTTCGCTTTCTTTACACAAAATGGAGCAACGCTCACGGTATCATCCACACAAACATACGTCATATGAAACACAAATTCTTTCATTTACCAAAGAAGGTAGAAGGGTAAAACCCTCTCCTCTGATTATTTTCTATTACAGTTTTACTTGAAAAACGAACACTACAGAAACAACGATGAAGGGGTCGAGGATTTCATCCTCCCCAAGCTATCAAGCAACTCATAAGAATTTTGACGAAGATCATTCCTCAGAGCCCAAGAAAATATGAATTCTAGGCAATAATACAGGAAGGTCCATAAGTCACCTAACCGAAGCAACAGGGTAACCACCGAGGCTTACCATTATCTCTTCGCAGCTGCCAGTTATCGAAACCTGAGTATGGGTGCTGGTTGACGAAGGAACCTTCCATTTGAAACAATTGTGGTTAAAACAAGCTTTTGACAGAAGTCATTTCATGTGAAATAACAATAATTGAAACCCTCAAAACAGAATGGAAGGTACAAGGTTCGAACTCGAGAAACATTACCTTTTAAATTATCACCGTAGCAGAACACCAAAGACACTGCAAACTGTACTCATTACTCCATCGCCGAATGCAAAGAAGGATGGAAGAACAACTCTGAGAAACTATCACTTAACAAATGAGGAAAGCCGAGTATCGAAGCAACCTATAGGTAGAACTATTAATCACCCTGGAACCTTTGCAACCCCAAGATGCTATTGTAAAACCCTCATTGTAGTATCAGTCCCTAAAAGCTATCAACAGGTTCCAGTTAAAATATCAACAAGTCACGATTTCGAACCGTGGACACTCCACAAAGCACCTGCTATGAAACCCTGAAGGCTCTCGACCTGTCGACCTTTCCTCAGGGCCACTACACCGAATGCCAAGGAACAATTACTTCGTAGAACATAGTGGTGGTTAGGGTTAGATCCCAAAGCCCAAAACCTTGCTAGATCAATGGTGGAGATCACCCGAAGGGTTTCACGTAATCCCAAGCAACAACCATAGTAAAGACACCATTAATACCCTTAGCCATCAAGGGGGACAGCTTGGATATCTTTGAACCAAAACACATACAGCTTGTCACGATGAATGACCCATCACCATACCATCACGTGCCTAGCACCATGACGATGTCCACGGAGACATTCCACTGAATCGGTGGTTGAATTTATTAAATGCAAAAGGAAACCAAAGTGCCTGCCAGCATGAAACCATCATAATGTTAATTCTTAACCATCCTTGTAATGTATCGATTCCTTGGTAAAATGCACAACTATGTCACGTTATACACCTTGTGATACAACAAGGTTGTATTCGTTTTCGTTGCTAGGATTCCATAATGAAAAAGGGTCACGCGATGCACACACAAATATGTAATTATTCGTTATTCATAGGATAAGGTTTAAGCCATTGTATATAGTCCCTACACTAGATTTTAAATAGGAATTTGTATATAATTCCTAAGATAAGATTTTAAATATGAATTTGCAATTAGTTCCTAGGCTAGAAATTGATCATGAATTTGTATATAGTTCATAGGCTAGAATTTGACTATGTTGTCGCAAAAAGTTGCTATGTTAGAAGTTAAATAAAATATTGCATGTAATTCTTATTCTCTAGAGCATACAAGGAATTGCATATAGATATTGCACGCTAATTGTACTTAGCCATTACATATAGAATTTGTTTATCCTTATAGTTTGCATGAAATAGAATCTCACAATATTAATATTTGGATCCTATCTAGTGATTGTACGAAGTAATAAAAAGGCTAGTATAGGGTTATAAATTGTACACCTGACATACTTCTGTTTTATAAGCTAGGCTAACTGAAGTTTCTCACCCGATGGCAACTTCGACACTTTGTCTCTAAAACCATTAAGACTTGGAGATTACTGAAACTGGTTAGAAACTCTTTGGTCACATGTCGTAAACACTAAAGCTCTTACCTATAATTTGCGAAAGAAGACTATTCAAATGCTTTAGCACAAATGCTAAGTAAGCCTTGGGGCATCCGTGGGACCCCTTCATCATCAAACAAAAGAACAATAGTTAACATTTATAAACTTTATATCGTTGGATCAACAACAAAAGAATTGTGAAAATACAGTTGAGTAAGAATAACATCAAAACATAGATATTAATCATCTTGTAGCAAACATTACACTTTTGACCAACACAACATTTAGTAGAACAAGACGACATTTAAGCATTTATTATATTTCCGCACAGTTAGATTATGCATTAAAAGCTATATCGAAAAATTTTAAATTTTTGTAAGTTTTGGGATGTTACAAGAACTGAAGCTATTGCCAAAGCCCAAGTTTAGGGACATAAGAGAAGACATCATTGTTGTCATGGCATTTAATCACTAGAGAAGTGTAGTGGTGTTGTACAATAATGTTTTTCAAGATGAATCTTTTAAAGAGTATCTATAAGGGTGTTACCTTTTTCTTGACTTAGCAACACTCTAGTTAAGTCTAACTTACAATCTATTGTTTCATGATATTATTTGGATCCAAGCAAGTCTTCCCCTTGTTGTTGGTCTTCTTCTTTCTAGGGTAAATTCTTGTGTTATATAATATAAATAATTGTTTGAATTTGTTATTTTGTATTGATTGCCTAAATAAATAATAAAATATGAAAATAAAAAAACTAAGTCATAAAAAATTACAAACCCAAAATATATGTAAAACTAAGTCGTAAAAAGCTTACACACCCAAAATATATGTAAAACTCAGTCATAAAAAACTTACCAGCCCCAAATATATGATAATACATACTAGTAATTTGTTTTAACGAGAGCATAGCATGGTAAAATAAACATATTCCTCGTATTAAAATTTGAAATACATTCCTATTGGTGAATCACTTTAGCCATTACATCACTTTAGCCATAGGTTAGGTGTTTACGAATTACATCACTTTAGCCATAGGTTGGGTGTTTACGAATTACATGGAAGAGAAAAAAAACAATATGTTTAGGAAAATTGATGTAGTGAATATAAATAAAAGAAGACCAATTCATTGGTTGTAGTTTGGGTGGTTGGGAGGAATAATTGTTACCCTTCCCACCGAGGTTCAATTCTTGGAAGTGATATATTGCTCTTGTTGAGTCCATATTATAATGATTGTAATTCGTGCCACCTTGATTTTTTAGAATAGCAAGTGGTGACCATTTTTCCAAGTGGACTAGGCCTCTAACAAACGACGAACCACCATGTAAGTGGAAGGAGTTTTCGTCATTCGTTCTAATTACTTAAGGGAAATTATGACTTTAAAAAGAAGGGAATACAATTCATATTTTTTTATAAATAAAATTAAAACATAATTTTGGATATGTGTATTATTTATTCTAAGTATTTTATTCAACGTTTTTCCTTTTTAAATTTCTTTTTCTATCAAATAAAATTCATTATATTTTTTCGTTGAAAAAAAAAATAAAATTATTATAATAATTTTCATTTCATATTTTTAAATTAGAATTTAATTTTTGTTTTCGTTGTGTTTGGGATGTGCTATGAAAGAATTGAATTATAACATATTTGGTGAGGTTTGAGTTTAGGATATGGTCTAAAAATGGAATATAGCAATATGAGATTTTTGAATATATAAGTGTAAAATTTAAAACATATTAATATGATCTAAGAGTGTTAAGAGTGTTATATAAGTTTAAGATGAAAAAAATTAACATTTAAGCTGAGAAAAAATAACATTTAATATTTTTCATAATTTTTGCAATCAAAGAAGATGGAGGAATTTGAAAAATAAAATAAATGTATGTTAGAAAACAACTAAAGACTATCTATATGATGGGAAATGGAACCACATTTTTCAAAATGGGGAAATGGAACCACATCTTTCAAAATGGGGGAGGAAATGAAGCAATCAACGATGGTTAAGTGGTCAAGATAAATTTTGAGATTTGAATGTTTCGAAGGAGTTGATATTGATCTAGTGGAGGAGAAAAATATATTATCTTTAACTTTAAATACTTAATTATCAGTATTTGCCTTTTAATTTTTAAAAAATTTACTTGATTTTTAGTGTTTGTTTTTAATTCTTAAGAAAATATGAAATTTATTAATATAAATAAAAAAATAAAAATGAAATGATATTAAATAGCAAAGTAACATTTCCACAACATTTCATTTAATCTCAAATTTAAAAAAATAAAAATTCTATTTATATATAATATTTAAAAAGAATATTATTCATTAATATAGTTTTTTTTTTGTGTTAACTGTATTTAAGATTATTTAACAATATTTAACTTGATATCCTATCTCAATTTAGAAAAATGAAATTTTACTTATCAAGTTTTATATAATATCCAAACAAAAATGATAGAAAGGACCGATGGTTATGATCTCAAGGGTATGGTTTTTTTGGTGTTAAATGTATTTGTAATTAAATGATATTTATAAATTTTTATATAATATCCAAACAAAAATGATCTCAAGGGTGTGGCTCTTTTTTGTGTTAAATCTATTTGTGATTAATTGTCAATATTTGACTTGGTATCTTATCTCAATCTACTTAAGAACTTAACACTTCAACATTGTAGCGAATTTCTCTCTTTTCCATGGAAATCTTCTAAAGATAAATAATCACTTCATTTTGAATAACTCAAATATTATTTTGTTAATTTTTATTTTCTTTGAAATTTGTTTAAAATAATTTTATGTATATAATGGTGATAATGATGATAGTTATTAATGTTCAATGAGAATTTTATGTATATAATGGTGATAATGATGATAGTTATTAATGTCCAATGAGACTAACTTTGGTCTATCAAACTTTAAAAAACTAAGAAGTCACTTGATTTTAGATTTATAATTTTATTTCTATGCTCAAAAATATTTAAGAGAAACATTCATAAATCTCCATAGTTATGATGATTTAAAAAGTTAGGACAATCAGTGTTCTAGCAAATATTTTGAAATTGCACCCTAATGTGGGTGTGCGTAGGACATTTCAAGAGAAAGTAATTGTCATCTTCAACTCGCTTTATGTTACAAAGATACACATTTTTTCATCCCATGGAGTTTTAGGAATTTTCTAGTGCCCTGTTTTACTATGTAGCTTGTGAGAGTTCATTCTTATTTTAGCATTGTTGATTTTCTTCTTTACACTAGTTAAAATAGAGAGATACTTTTGATCTTCTAGATAATACTTTTAGTATTATCATTATTCTGTAGAGTGGCTTCTTCCTCGACTCCGCGGATGATTTAGCCAAAACTTAGCTCTTTTTACCAACCTTGCTTAAGTCATATATGGTTTTGACTGGAATATGAAGAAATAGTAGGAAGCCTCTTGTCTCCCATGTTGTTTAACTTGTTCTTGTACATTAGGTACCTAGTCATATACATGATCTCAATCGGGGAGAGACCCACTTCTATGAGGAGCATAGGATATGTTGTATTTCCTTTAATTTTGAGATTATATATTATAAAGAATTTTTGGATTTAATCTATCCTTCTCCATGATTCTCCATAGATGTTGCAGCCCCAAAATTTACAACCATATAAGATAATAGGAGTGACAGAGTCTCCAAGAGGATTTTCTTCCCATCCCAAAGCTAGAGGTATGTTGATTTACAGTTTTTTTCAAGTCCATAATAAGATTTCCACTCTCCATTAATCATTTTCTCAATGCTATAGTTCTAGTTAAGCTTATGATGAAGATTGATTCGAAGATATTTATATGAATTCACTTCCTCCAAGCTGTTATTGTCATATATGAAATTATCATGAGTGATATTTTGGAATTTGATTATCATAACCTTTATTTTGATAATGTTAATAGTCATACCCATATGTGAGCACACATCCTTCAAAAATTTTAGTTGCTTGTTGAGATCATAGAGACTCCTTGCCATACGAATAATATCATCTATATAGAGAAAAAAGATGATGACTATACTAGCCAAACTCGTGCCAGCACAACTTGGCTCTTCCAAACAACCCTTTAACTTGTCATTGTAAATACCAAAAAGGGTTGGGGATAGGGGGCAACCTTGCTAGACTCCTATATTACTATTAATTTCTTCTAACCATCTCTCAGAGTTCTTAAACTTTGCAATAACCTTCTCATACAACCTTATCGCAACAACTTTCAACTCAAAGAGAACTTTTATTAATTTCCTTCAACTCTAACTTTTGGAATGAGATCTTATTTTATAAATATTCTGAAGTGACTTGAGAGTTTTGAGTATTTAATATTCATAAGATCCTTTTAAACTCAGGATTTTACATTAAATTTTAAATAGCTTTACAGGTCTTTTTCTCTCTTAATTAAATGACATGATTTAAAATTGTTTTATTATATTACTTGAAAAATAATTTCATTAAAAAATATAAACTATTTTAGAAAACATTATTTTTAAGGTTTAATCCAATTTTAAAAATTACCCAGTAAAATGGAAAAAGCAATGGATGTTATAGAAAAAATAAATAAAATAATACATTTATTTCCACATTTGGGTCGAAGTCATGCACCTATATTTTGTCATGTTTTATCTATGACGGTATGTATCAAATTTCAAAGTTAAAAAAATATTGTCATCGCTTTATATGTTTTCAAATAAGTTATTTTTATTAAATTATATATGCTTAATATGTGTGTTTTATTTTATTTTTCATTATTTTTTTTAATGTTAAAACATATTTTTAAGTCAATTAAATAAGACTTTTTCCACTGACACTTTTCTTAAAAAAAATAGTTTAATAAATATATATATTAAAGCTTATAATTGTAAAAGGAAAAAGCATATTGTAAACACTCATTGTCAATAAAATTTTAAAAAATGACTTTCCGCCCAAAATTAGCAAAAGAGTGCAAGCGAAAGCTTATCCCTCAAAGTTTTTGAACTTGGAAATAATCTTCACATACAATCTTATCAAACCAACTTTCAACTCACAAGGGACTTTTATCTCTTATAATCTATTCCATATGTTAGCTCTAGGCAATATGTCAAATGTTTATCTAAAGTCAATGAAGCAACATATAAAATTAGTTTTATTATTGTGACGGTCCTTAGCAATGGTCCTAAGAGTAACGAGGTGGTAAAAAATTGGATTATAGCCCCGAAATCCTGTCCGTCCTTTAGCCCTTTTTCCATTCTTTTATAGCCATATGTTGATTCTCTTTTCTAGAATAATTCCAAATAATTTGGTTAAAAGAGTTCTAATCACACTGGTCCTATAATTAGTCTCACATATGTTGCAGCTTCCGATCTGGGCATAATCCCTATCCGTTTAACTGTGGGAAGTACTTGGGCATAAGCCCTAAAACTCATTGTGAGGAGTATCACAGGAACCCCAAAGTAGCTGGCCCATTGAGAGGACATGCCAGCGAAAAGGGAAATGACCCCTACCCGATTGACTAGTTCCCACCTGTGAGGTAAACCAAGAGCTGTCATTTGTGGCAAAGCGGTTATCAGTTTTACCTGAGTCGTGGAGTGAGGGGTACTGCACCAATATGCAAGCCGTTAGACAGCATTGGTGGCCGAGTGAATCCCCTGAACCGATAGGAAGCCGAACATACCTGGGGTCCATATCTATTTTCAGCTGAACTGTTGCTGATCACTTTTGCGCCATTGCAGATCCATATGTTGTCGATCACTTCCGTGTCGTTGTAGTTCCATTTTGAAAGCCGGTTTAGATCCATTCTAAAAGTCGTTTCAGATCCAGCCATTTTCGATCCATTCTGAGCCATTCCAGATCCCGTCGTTTTTTATCCATTCCGAAAGCCATTTCAGATCCATTATAGAGTATAAAGTTCGGTTTTTTCGCCATATCTTCCTTGTTTCAACTCTGTTTTCCTTGAAACTTCACTGACACCCCTGCAATCCCATTCTGCATATTTCATTCATAAGGACCCTATCCCAAATTCCACTTCCCAAAGCCAGAAATCCCATGTTTGTCTATTTTTAGGGTTTGCCATAACTTCTTCAATTTTCACCCACTCGCCTCCAAATTTTGTCACTGTGTTTATTCCCTGTTTCTGCTTCTTTGTCCCTCTTTAACAAATTTTCTCATTATTTCACCCCGCTTCTGAAATCCCCATTTTTTGCTTCCCTGTCCATCAAAAAGTGTCCACAACCTAGTCAAACCCCAATTACCCCTCCGTGTTTTTCCCAAATCCAAATTTCCCTTTACTAAATAAGCTTTTATTTGTGTTTTTCTATTAATTCCCCCCCCCCAAAAAAAAAAAACTCATAGTTATGGATGTCACCCACACAGGAGCAAAAACCATGGAGGAAGCACTTGCAACCATCCAAACCAAACTCCAAGAACTGGATGAAAAATTTCTCAACCTCCATTTTCAACATTCAACCATGAACAATAACCGGTAGCAAGAATCTTCTACAGCTAATGGGTTCTCTTCTTCTAGCAATTTCCGTGGTCCGAAGCTTGAATTTCCTTGCTTCAATGGTACTGATCTGACTGGATGGATCTATCGTGCGGAACAATATTTCAGTCTGCATAAGACTTTTGATGTCCAAAAAGTTCCACTTGTATCCTTTCATTCGGAATAGGAAGCCCTTGAATGGTATCGTTGGTACATCAAGGCTCATGATGAGCCAAAATGAACAAATTTTTGCCAACTCCTTTTACAACGATTTGGTCCTAGTGCTTTTGATGACTTCACCGGAGCACTCACTAAACTTCGTCAAAGTGGCACTGTGAGAGAGTATCAAATAGAATTTGAGAAACTAGCCAATCACACAGAAGCATTGTCTGATGAATTCTACAGGAGTTGTTTTATCAGTGGTCTTAAGGATGAAATCCGGTCAGAGGTTAAATAATTCTGTCTCAACATAATGATGGAAGTCCTAAGGTTGTCTAAGTTGGCAGAAGACAAGATTGCAGCCCAACAGTGCTCCAAACCCACTTTTTTCCCCTTTCGAAATATGGGTTCTTAACGACCTCCCATCCCGCCAGCTCCTTGACCAGCTCCTATCAAGCATTTGTCTGAAACAGATATGCAGGTACACAAAGAAAAAGGGCTTTGTTATAATTGTGATGAGAAATTCACTCGGGGACATAGATGTGTTCAACAAAAGCTCTATCTCTTGGAGATGGATTCTCCGCCTGCCTCTACAATTGGTGAAGAAACTCGAGATACAATGGATGATCAGGTCGCCATTCAGGAGTCACCTATTGACCCCCCATCTCAGGATGAACAACCAAAGATATCTCTCCATGCTTTATCTGGCATCACCAACCCCCAAACAATGCGGTTCAGGGGTTACTTTAAGAAGGTTCCTCTTACAATACTCATTGATTCTGGTAACACTCATAACTTCATTGACCCTCGGATCGCCAAACATGCTAATTGTTTTGTCCATCCTTGCTCCAACTTTGAAGTCATGGTTGTCAATGGGGGCACCTTACCTTGCAAGCGGAAGTGTCACATTGTTCTTATCTCTTTGGAAGATTATAACCTACGCTCTGACATGTTTACCTTCTCCCTAGGCGAATGTAATGTGGTTTTGGGCATTCAATGGTTATGCACACTTGGCCCCATATTATGGGATTTTGCTGAACTTTGGATGCAATTTTCAGTCAATGGGAAACAACACAAATTTAAGGGCTTACAACAAGGGTCTCTCTACATCATTAGTTCACATCGTATGGAAAATATCCTTAAGAAGAATTCACATGGTGTCGTCGCTCAATTCCATTCCATTCAGATGCACCCATCAACAGTCTCCCCTACCTCCTTGGATAGATATGCATGTGTCCTTGCTGAACCAGTGGGCTTGTCGCCTTCAAGAGACCTTTCCAGTAAGAATTTAGCCGCATCTACATCTCAACAGGAAATGATGGCTATTTTGCATGCAGTACAGAAGTGGCAGCCATACCTATTAGGGAATTATTTCTGCATCAAGACTGATCTCCTGAGTCTGGAAAAATTCTGGAAACAATGGGTCTCCTCCCCAGCACACCTGAAATGGGTTATCCAACTCATGGGTTATGCCTATGCGATCACTTACAAGAAGGGTAAAGACAATATGATAGCAGATATTCCTTCTCGCACATTTGATGACCCAGTTTCTCTTATAGCTATTTCTCTGCTTGTTCCAACTTGGTTGCAATCTGTTCAACAGGGCTCTCTCTTCTATGAACTCCATGCTTCTTCATCAACAGGGTACTCTGGGTTCCTCAAAATGTATGACCGGGAACAATGTAACTTCTTTTAGCAGGGACTAAAAATGACAATTCAAAAGATGGTGCCTAACTGTGATACTTTCCAGGTCAACAAGGGTGAAACACCACTCCTTTCGGGACTACTCGAACCCTTGCCCATCCCTACATAGATTTGGACAACTATTTCTATGGATTTCCTAGAAGCGCTCCAGTGGTACAACACCACATTTAAAAGGACACCATATGAAGCAGTCTATGGACAGGCACCGCCAATTCTTCTTCCATACACCCTCAGCAGTTCCCCAATTTAGGAAATTGACTCGGTTCTTCGAAACTGCGATCAACTTCTTCTCAATCTGCAGGACAATCTTCACATGGCAAGAATTCGACTGAAACAACAAGCCAATCAGCATTGTTCTGAGTGCACTTTTCACGCAGTTGATATGGTTCTTCTTCATCTACAGCCTTCCAAGCAACCCTCCCTGAAACTCACAAGGCGTCATGGCCCGGAATGCAGCTTGAGGATGCTACAGGGGAACCACTCCTTCAAATTCTGCATCAATTTCCACATCTAAAGCTTTGAAGACAAAGCTTTTTCTAAGGGAGAGGGGATGTTAGGAACCCATGTCAACCCTTCTATTTACTTTGTTAGTATATTGTTGTTGGACGCATATGATTTGTAAGTCATCCTGTAGTATTTGTTGATCCATAGTTTGTCTTATTGTTGTTGGACGCATATGCTTTGTAAGTCGTCCCGTAGTAATTGTTGATCCATAGTTTGTATTGGCCCATGGTTTGTATTGACACATGGTATTGACTCATGGTATTGGTGCCTAGACTTAGTATATAAGTTTGTGTTGAGACCAATGAAGGTACCGTGAAGTTATTTGTATTGAGCTTGCTCAAAGGAGGTTGCCCCCTTCGAAATGGCCTGTGATCAGTATAAAAGTGATTCTGAGTTCTGTTATTTCTACTATTTCGTGTGTTTTCATTAATTAATTATTGCAGATTCTTCACATCATTTATTCCACACCAACTACAAGACAAATCTTATATATTAAGGACCTTAGAGTGTCCCAAATTACTATTTTGTATTATCTTTTTAAGCTCTATCCTTTAATATCTTCTTTTTATATCCAGTTTCCTTTCACTTTAGCTTTTGAAATAAAATTTCATTTTATAAATATTTCTAAGTATTCAATATTCCTAATCCTTTCAAACTTAGGATTTTACTATGAATTTTAAATGGGTTTATAGGTCTTTTTCTATTTTAATTAAATGGGATGATTTGGAATTATTTTATTATATTTTATATTTTATTTATTTTTATTTGAAAATAATTTCATAATAAAAATATATAAATCTATTATGAAATATTATTTTTGAAGTTTCGTTAATATTTTAAAATTACCCAATAAAATTGAAAAGCAAATAAAATAAAACAATACATTTGTTTTCAAATTTTGGTGGAAGTCACGGACCGAAATTTTATCTATGACAATATGATATAATTTATATCAAATTTGAAAGTTAAATAAGTTGTTTTTACTAAATTATATAAATTATATGTGTTTAATGATTTTTTCATTATTTAAAAAAAATAATTAAATGTTAAAATATATTTTAAGTAAATTAAATAAGATTTTTATCATTAATATTTTGTTAAAAAATAATTAAATTAGATTAATTTTAATTAAATATTATATTATAAATATTTAAATAATATTATTTTATTAATATTTTGGAAATAGGTTTATGTTTTTATTTGTTATTAGTAAGAATCACATTAATAATATTAAAGTATTAAGATGTCTATTTTGGTTGTAGTTTGGGTGGTTGGGAGGAATGATTGTTATCCTCCCCACCCAAGTTCAATTCTTGTAAGTGGCATGTTATTCTTGTTGAGTCATTATTGTAATTATTGTATTTTTGGCCATACCTTGATTATTTACATGGATCCTCCCAAAGAAAAAGCAAAAAAGTGCAAGTGAAAGCTTATTCATATATTGCCCAAAAATAAGCAAAAAAGTGCAAGTGAAAGCTTATTCACATATTGTTTGTTTGTAATTCGGCTCACTTTTCACAAATTATTTGAGGCGAAAGTAATAATGATAATGCTCCTATGAGCTCCATGCATCCTTCATGCCAAAACAACAATAAACGACAACTCTCAACATATGTTATCGCTCCTAATTCATACACAAAACAAATATATTTGTCCAGCCACCGACAAATGGAAAAGACTAAAGAATTACCGGGAGAAACATATATATACCATGAGTCCCTTGCAGAAATTCCCGAGGGGAATCGGGCAAGGTTTACATATAAAACTAAAATTGAGATCTCTGTCAGGTGGGGAATAAATCGTGCAGTAGCATGCATGGAAACAAAATTGGTGGTATGAGACCAGATTAAATAATGTGGAGCTCAAGTTATCATCTCAAATATAGATTCAACAAGTATTTTACTTCAATCAGATGACCTAACTTGTAAAGAAGCAGATCATTGTTTTTGTACGGTGCAGAATCAATTTCAAGATGCAGGCATCGCCATCAGAGGAGCTTCTTTCCCAAGGGATAAGCTCTTTCCCAATGCCACTCTACTCCACTCATTCATGCAACCCACTGGTGCAAGAACCACCCTCCACAACTGTCCCAATCCTCAATTCTCGTTCCCCATCAACCTGCACAATGCTAGGAACAAGATCCCTTCTTGATTTAGCAGTCCCTCGGGCATCCTACAGTTCCTTTTTAGTGCTCCAACACAAGCTGGATAGGAAGTCTCCAAATTGGGAATTCAGGGCATGAACTGCAGGCTAGGATTCTCTCATTCACTAGTCTCCCTAGGCTAATGGTATGGAGAATTCCAATTCAACATTGGCACCTTGAGTTCTCTATCACAGGTACCAAACTATGGCCGTTCAAAGGTAATGGAAAATAAGTGGAATGGAATTCGAATGGTTGTAGAATAATGAGGAATGGAACCCCCCTCTAGCTTGAAAACTCCATTTTATAGTTATACTTTAGATTGCCATGTGGTCCCTCCACATGGAACCACTTTTCCTTCCTAATCTCATCTTAGGATAATTAAGCTTAATCAATAATGGATCTTAATCATGGTTTAATGACTTGGTTAAATGGCTAAGGCTAAGGATATACATTGAATCCCTTTATCACTTTCCCACTTGTGGATTCATCACCCCCCATCTCTTGTTCATCTTTCTTCCTGTGCAGTCATTTAGATATTTTTATATTAATATAAAAAATATACACATTTACATAGTCTTGGTCATCCTGACCATTTGTCTTCTACTTTTAGCATGTTACATCAATATTTACAAATTTACATTGTGGGGTCAAATTGGGGTATTATAGTCTCAATCTTAATTTCTAATAAAGAATACAATCGGGACTCATTTTCCAAATATAGTGCACTTGTAGATTCATCCAAGGAAGATCCTAGCAAATTCTGATATCTTTTTTTACCATTACTGAGTACATCTACCCAGTGACAACAAATGTAAAGTGCTTTAGTTCTTCCAAGCAAATTAGCGAATGAGACATCCTCAAGGAATCTCGACATATTTTCATTACTTGAGCCTTAGATATGTAAAGTTGCTATCAAATGCTGCAAAGATTAATTGACCCCCCTTTTTGTGATTTGCACACTCTAGGAATTTTTTTTGGTTAAAAAACATAGTATAGTTATATTAGAAATCCAAAAGGATTCAGAGTTTACAAAGTTAAATTTTGGACAGACCTGAGATTGTCTTCCATTTTTGTGATGTAGCCTTAATAACCTTGAAAGATCCTAGAAAATGTTAATATATGTTTCTCACCATTACTGAGTACATATTCCTAGTGAAAACAAACGCCAAATCCCCCCAGTTCTTCTAGGAAGATCATCTAATGAGTAATCCTCAAGGAATCTCAACATATTTTTGATTACTTAAGCCTTAGATATTTAAAGCTTCTATCAAATGTTGCAAAGAGTAATTGATCCTCCTTCTTGTGATTGGTACCCTCAAGGACATTTTTTGGTTAAAAAACATAGTATACTTATTTTAGAAATCCAAAAGGCTGCACCATTAGTATTTCCATCATTAGTTTTAGTCTTAACTGTGAGTGTTTTGTTGTCCATGTATTTTTAAAGGATATCTTAAATCATTTTGCTTTCTTGTTGGTGGGCTCTTTATACTAAGCATGTCAAATTAGGTTTACATCTTTGAAACTTTTCATGGTTTCCGTTGACTTTTTGCATCATATTTGAAACATTCAGAGGATTTATTCAAGGACTAGGCCAACAATAATGTGCTACCTTTTTTTTATTTTCATTTCCTTTGTTGATGAACTTTTGTTATTGAAAAAGAGATTTACTAGAATTTTTTGTTTGCCATTGTAATATTTGTAAAAGTCATCATGTCAATGTCTTATATCACTGATGCATAATTATATAATATATTTTATTTAAGGGTGTTATCTCAATGGAGAGCACATATCTTACAAGAAGGAGATTGGTGGTTCGATTTCTTCGTTCCCTATCTACAGGAATCAGTGAATAAAAGTGACTAATATACTACCGGTTGATGGCAATTAATGATTAAAATGAATAAATATACTACTTGTTGATGACAATCAATGACTACAACTACTAAATAAGTGACCAGATAACAATAATCAATGACTAAGAAAACTACTAAATATAGTACCAATTGATAGCAATTAATGATTAAATTACTAAATATACTACTTGTTGACAGTAATGAATGATTACAATTACTAACTAAATGATGAGATAACAACACTCAATGACTAAAAAAACTACTAAATATACTACCAAGTTGACCAGTCAAAACAAGTAATAAATTACTAATTCTTTTAGTAATAAATTTGGTATGTTATAAGTGATTGGAAATAATAAACTATTAGTCATGCAACTAAACTTAGTCATTTATATGCAAATTTTAGTAGTTTTTTTAGTCGTATATTTTTCTTTTTCTACTAGTGTTGCATCGTCTCTGATGAAAGACAAAACTTGATTTTAGGTGGCGACTTAAATTTTACATTAGCAATGGAATAATTCTGGGGTGCCTCTCCCCGATTGGAACCTATTGTTGACTATATTCATCACAACATAAATCAACTCAGATTAGTCTATATCGAACCAGTCTCTTTACAACATATTTAGAGGAATAAAAGAGACAGACAAGATGGAGCCACAAAGTGATTATATATATTCATAGTCTAAAAATATCTGTCTAACAAGGTTAACTCTTATAGAACTTTGGGGACCTCTTCGGGGGGGAGGGGGGGGGTGCTCAGACCTGATTCCCATTCTTCTTCATTTAGCCTTTGCAAACAATAATGGTCCCAATTCAATGCCAACTTGGGTATTTCTCCAAACATGCACTTTGGAAACTCTTTAAGAATCCTCAAAAAAGAAGTCGTGGCTTGGTCATCTCGGCACTACAGGGAGAGGGATAGCTCTATAAAAGACACTAAAAAGGAAAATGAACACCTTCAAGAAGATCCAACCAGGGGACTTCTCTCACAAGAGGGAATATCTCGATTAACCAAGCTTGAATGCAGTAAGGTCGAACTGCTCCATTGACCATGCAATAGACTAGAGAATGAAAAGTAGAGCCACTTGGTTAGCCCTTGGGATGAAAATACCGCATATTTTCATAAGGTATCAAACCAAAGGAAAAGTCTCAATACTATTTTGGAACTCCAAGATTTGTCTAGGGAGTTCAAGAAAAAAATTCCGAACTTGGAAAATTTACGAGTCCATCATTTCTCAGAAATATAAGGAGCCTATAGGTCAAAACTTGGCAGAAATTATTAAATTTTGCTTCTTTCCACAATTGATTTCTCCAAAAGACAACCAAAAAATATTTAAATTGACCTCACTTGCCGAGTCGGAAAGTGTAATGGATAGATTCAAAAAGAATAAATCCCCAGGTCTCGATGGTTGGACAATCAAAGTTTTCACCAGTTTCTTTGATTTTATGGGATTAGACATTTTGAAATTATTCAAGGAGGTTTTCATAACAGGTAAAGTGCTTTTGTTCTTTAACTCCACTTTTATTGTCCTCATTCCATAGTTAGATAATCCCGTCACTTTCAGAGATTTTTTTCCTATCTATTTATGTAACATTGTTTATAAGATCATATCAAATACCTTGGAGGAAATGGTAAAGTCTCTTCTCTCAAATATGATTAGCCTCGAGCAATTCAACTTCCTAAAATACCACCAAATCCATGAGGTGGTAGATGCCGCACAAGAGTGTATGCAAAGTTTAAAAGTTGGAAATATTCATATTATGCTAATCAAACTTGATCTCTCAAAATATTTTGACAAGACTTGTTCGTTATACCTTCATTTTTTCCTTATACATGTGGGTTTCTCTCTTGATATTGTAAATTGGATATTGGGGTTCTTAACATCGGTCTCTTATGTAATGCTCATTAATGGCTTTAAGCATCCCCATTTTTCACTCCATCCCTTGGAGTGCGACAAGGTTTCCCCCTCTTTCCATATCTATTTCTCCTTGTTGTGGAAGGTCTCAATTGAGCCATAAAAGAAGCCAAGAGACATAGGAGATTGCATGGGATTATATTTTGCTTCACTAAAGTTCACCCATTTACTTTTCATTGATTATATCTTTCTCATCATAAATGGAACACTACACGAAGGCCGAGCACTAATGGAAATACTTCATCTCTTCTGCAAAGCTATAGTGATGAAGATTTATTCTGATAAGTCGACATGTTACTTTAATGAGGTAGACGCCTAAGTGATACGCATTATCCAAACTATATATGAGTTTCCTATGGAAGAATTTAATTTAGAAATGAAGAAGTTAGGATTCGAGCTTAAAATAAATGGATACAGGAAGTCATATTCGGATTGGGTCTTAGCATAGTTCGAGACATGTATAAACCAATGGTGCACTATATGGATCTCATGGGGTGACCACCTCATACTTGTCAAGTCAGTATTAGAGGATCTTCTTGGTCTACTAGAACATCTTGACCAACATCCCCAAAGGGCTTCTCCAAAAAATTCAGAAGCTCTGCAACAAAATTTTGTGGAGAGGGAAAGATTTAAAAATTTCAGAGCTTCATTGGATACGAAGTTTGTCTATAACTTGATCTCAAAGAAAGGCTTGTGGAAAAAAATAATTGAGGAAAAATATTGGAATCTAGCCAACATTCTTAGTTGGATTCGTAGTTAGCAAAAGTCCTCTAGAGGAGAATTCATTCACTGGAAGTATTTGATGAAGGAATATCTCATAATCGGTTCATTTCTCACTCGGAATTTACGTGATGGCACCTAAGTCGGGATAGGGGAAGACTCATTGATGGGATGTGGTTGAGAAGTTGGCTTATCTCCTAGCTTACTCACCTTTCTAAAGGACAGAAACATCCTATTCCTCTCACATATCAAAGATGATGCTAGCTCCACAATATGGTAGCAAGGATGGCTCTCCCCTCAGGAACTTGGTTTGCCTCAGGATCTTGATGAAGAATGGAAAAGATATAGATTGTCACTTCAACAATCCCACATCCTTATTCGAGGGAGCTCGGATCAACTAGTCTAGAATGGTAATAAATAAGATGGGAGATATACAATAAAGCTTAGATACCAGTCTTAGATGGCCTCAAATGATGATGGGAAGTGGTGGTGGCCGAAGATAGGGAAAGTAAAACGCCCACAAGAGCTGTATCTTTATGTGGTTGGTCCTAAAATATAAGGTTGTTACTTGGGACAACCTTTGGATTTGGAAATGCATTTCCAAGGTCCTGATAGATGTTACCTATGTTGAGAATCCAAAGAGAACATCCCTCACTTATTCTCTAGGTGCTCTTATTCCAGACATATATGGGAGGATATAGAATAGGGCTTGCATTTTCAGGATCTCTGGCTGAGTGCAGACCTTCAATATAACTTGTATCTCTGGTACGCCAAACAAGCTAAAAATTTATTGTTTCACTCCTTACTTCATTTTTGGGTATATGGCTTGCTAGAAACACGACCATATTTGAAAATGTTGAAATTCCTTCCTTTCAATCTACAAGAAGAATTGGTGCTCTTATCCATTTTTATAAAGAATACACAAGCTTTGTCATCCCTCGTCTAGTGGGGGAATTTCTCATTGATAAGTGATCCTAATGGGTATTTTTGCGGGGCTTGTCAAGGGAAAATCCGTATTTTTTCATCGATGGGATTACTTTACAAGTTCAATTCTCAGTATGTTTCCTTTTCCGCAAATATTCAACTCGGCACAAAAACTATCACCGAGCTCTTAGCTGTATGGTATCTACTAAAGATCGCATGGTAGAAAGGAATTAAGGAAATGCAAATATTTGGAGAAGTCTCCTTGATAGTGATCCAGTGGATATTCGAATCGATGTTGATAGAAGATATCACACTCTAGGATCCTTATGTTCAGTTTTTTTTAGGCACATCTACCGATAGGACAATCGATTGGTAGAATAACTCCCCAAAGAAGGTAATAGCAGGCAGTTAGGAATGGTATAGATAACTCACTTCTTAGATGGGAAATCTCACTCTATTTCATTAAAGTTGGACATATTCTAGTCCAAGTCACTTTGAAGACGGGTACAAAAATACCTTTCTAAACCTCAAAATCAAGGTTTCTAAAATGCAAAATATGGTTCCAAAAGTGCAAAATCCGGTTCCAAAAGTGCCTTATCCATGTTCCAAAAGTGCCATATCCATGTTCCAAAAGCATACTTTTTCTTTTGATATCGCCACTTTTGAAATTGGTTTTTGCACTTTTTCGATATGATAATGTCACTTTTAGAACCTAATTTTTCCCTTTTGGAAGGCTACTTTTGTCACTTCCAATACTTAAATTTGCAATTTTGAAAACTGATTTTGGCACTTTCAAGCTCTGATTTTGCATTTTCGAAATCCAAACTTGACACTTTACAAGTATACTAATCACAGTGAAATTGAACATACTAGTACAAACAAACATTTAAGTGTATTATTTAGCAAAATACTTTCATTTTCATTTTATTCACAATTGGCCTCACATCACTCATGCCATTCAGGTGCAGCAAGCAAGGCCATAATCAATCTAACAAGAATGTATCATTGACATCTTGGCAAGTATACGTTTTTGTTATAATAGAGTTCCCTTCCTCATTACAAACATGTTTTTCTTTTTGAGTCATCTACAATCATTGTATTTGTAGCATGCCAACCATGGATCAAAATGTCCCAAACTTTGTTTAAAGGATTGAGAAATACATAATGATTTCCATCACCCTGATAACCCTCTTCGGCTATGCAAGAACAATATTCTTGTGTTAAAATTACTCTAAATTATTCCCTTTGCAATCATGTTCTTTGCAATAATGTTGGAAAAAAATCGTCAACGTTTTTTTGTTGTGCATATGTCCATACCCCAACTTCAAATATACTAAAGCATTTTTCAAAAAATTCCCTAAACCTTGGACGTATAAAATAATACTTTGTGGTTGATTCGATATCCGGTGTTCGTGGCAATCCAAATTTCTTTTTTTTATGAACTACGTGTAACAAAACTCCATTGAAATAAAAAATAATCAATGGTTTACTGGTAACAATTCTTCTAGTATCTGTAAACAAAAAAAACACACACACAACCCAGTCAATAAAATATTATGTTTCAATGTTTCTAAGTATACTTCTTTCATGTTCTGCACTTTTTGAAATAATTTTTGAAAGAAATCAACAGATACATGATACGATGTCGATAAATAATATGAAAATTTTCCAATAAAATTTACATCAATTAAATGTAGAAGTTGTAAAAAATATACAAATCACTAAATGAATTGTTGTCTGTATAATATGACGATCATTTGAAGTTGAATGTTTTTAACCAACACCGCATTTTTGAACGAGGCCCAAGATAATTCAACAGAGAACATAACATTGTTTTTATAATTATTTGTCTCTCTTGTGAACCGTCAAATGTCCAACTAGTTCGCATTTTCAAGCAGTTTTCCTTGTTATTATTTGCTGAATGATATTTCCCTTCATCTATAAACAACATGTTCGTTTATATATATATATATATATATTGGAAAAGTACATCCTTGGACGACTTTTTGTATATGTCTAGTACTTCACCAACATTATAATATGCAGACATTGAGTGATTATAAATAGTACTATGTTTACATTGCTCTCGCCCCCAAATAAATACAAAGTCTTCATCCTTCAACCATTCAAATATACCAAGGAATTTTTTAATTTCCATGTTGTCAAGTGAGGAAAACCACAGAGCAACGTCAAAATGTTCTCTGGAAACACTGATAATATGGGGGTTGAACATCCGTGCATAATAACGATAGCAATTATGGAAAAAATGAGGTTGTTTGAAGAAATATTCAATGATGGATAACATCTGAACTCCAAAGATAAATCCCTCTGCTCCCAGGACCAATAGTTTCTTTTTCGGTGATATCCAGAATGCATACAAAAATTGTTGAGATATTGTAACTTCTAAGAATATTATATTTGTACTTTATTCTTCCGGAGATGTTTCATTCCTCCGTGAAGATCTTATTGTATATCCGGAGATGTTTATCCTCCATCAGATCATGGTAACTTGGGTTATTAGACTTCCCCAGTGGGGGTCATCCCTGTATGTGTTACATGGGTCAAAGGGTTATTAGACCACCGTAGTGGGGTTGGCCCAGTCAGTTTTAATGGGGTGTTTAGACCTGTAATTAAGTTGGGGCCGACCTAGCTTGTGTAAAAGTCAGTTGGGGAACAAGTATAAGTAGAGGAGGATGTTCCTCACTTATCTTACTCATTCATTTACTTGTGAGTGGCGCACTTGTGTGAGAGAGGTATGCTATGGAGGAGGAGGATCTCATTTCTTTGGTTTACATCTTTGTATTTACTGATCATCTATATTGAGGAATCTTTGTTGGGTTTTCTTCCCCATGAGGGTTTCCCAGGATAAATCTGTGTCTCTTGTATTTATGTTGTGCTTGTTGTTCTTTCAGTGATCCTGTATATGCTATTATTGTGAAATGGAATGTAATGCTAATATTTTCTATCTTAGCATATTGAATCTTAACATGGTATCAGAGCTAACCTGAAGGAAGGAAATGTATGGCACTTACGACACTTGCTTCACTTACGACAATTTGAAGGTTAGGGTTTTGTATAGCAAAAATAAGTCATCGTGGAACTTTCAATATAAATCCATTTTGGAGAAGGTTCAGGATCTGAAACCTTTACAGGTCGTAGATAACATCCCCAGATATCTTGTTTCCAAAGGATACCCTCATATTCGTTGTACTTTGTGAGTTATGATTAGTACAAGTTAGGGTTTCTGCCTCTTCCAGATCTTAGTCAAATTCAGGTGACCTAGGAAAAAAGGTCATAACTTGGGATAGGAAGCTCCAAATGAAATTTCGTAAAAGGGGACAGGTAGCACACATACTTTACTATCTTAGAAAACGTTTTCAGAGGCTGAAGTTGAACCAGTGACACGTGGCACTCCGTACAAGTTCGCTCTCCTATTTTATCCCATAAACAGGTTATGTTGCAACACTTGGAATAAATATCTCTCATAAAATCCAATTGAGGTCAGACCTGTCGGGATGGAAATATGGTAGGTCAGGATACCTTAGAAAAAGTTTTCAGACCCTGTGGATCAAAAAGTTCAGATTTACAGTAGAAACAATCAGGTACATATTTCTGTCAAAACAAAATTATTTTTTAGCACATTCATTCGTGGCTTCCGGAATTTAGAGTTTCAGAGAAAGTTGGAATTTCTGTAATCAGAGACCACGGTTGGATGCTACTCATCAAAATCGAAATTTAGAGACCAAGATCAAAATTTTTGGTTGGTTAGAAGACCGGGCTTGATCAAACCCCAATTCGGGATTTTGAAAGGAAAGGTGGAAAATTAGGTCTTCAACAAAAGTTGGAATTTTTTAAGTCTGTGACCACGACTTGAAGCTCCTCAGAAAAATAAGAGTTTAGAGCCTTAGATCGAATCTTTTGATTAGGAAGAAGGGTGGGCTCCATCAAACCCTAGTTCGGGATCCTGTCCAAAAGATCCAGAAGTTTCAAATTTTTGAGGGGTCAAATTTTGGAGATTTCAAAATTGAAGTATGCAAGTTTGATCAGCTCAGCAAGACACATCCTTTCATCCATTCAGAAGTGTGAAAGTCAAAGATTGAATTTTTAGGGTTTCTCTAACAAACCCTAATCAAGCTCCAGATCCAGTTTTAGGGGGAAGTTGAGGCTAAGGCCTTACATAAGAAGACTAAAAGAAATCTCGAGAGGTATGACTTAAGGAGATACAGGTATGTCTTGAAATCTGATTCTTGATTAAGTTCATAATATGTTTGGATTCATATTATTTAGGTTAGTACAATGTTAGAATTGTCTTATCACCCTAATAAAAGTATGAATGTGAATGATAGAAGACATTCATTGATTAGGGTTATATGATTTTACTAATGCAATGTGGTGTTGTATGAGGTTGATGTTGTCTGCTAACAAGATACAGGTACATCACGAAAGACAAATCAAGTTCCATGACCATGACAACATGAAGACAAAGACTCCTCCATAATATTTGATCACATAGAAGTTCTACTTATGAGGTATGTATGACTTTGTTCTATTATGCTTAACCTATGAGATATGGAGGTTCCAACACAGGATCTTTAAATCATTGAAGAGAACAAAGAAGATATTGATTAGGTATGTTAGACAAGACTAAGCAGGTATACTAATCCAGGTATGTTTTCCTATGTCAAGTTAGAATCTTACCTTGTGTTAGGATCCCTTATATAAGTATACTTGGTATGATTGGTTATGCTTATTCATAAAGTTAGTAATCAAGGGTTTATGCATATTATGTCTCTTATCTTGATTGATAATTTAACTAAACAGAAGAGTCCTATGATAAAAAAAGAATATGCATGAGTAAAAGAAGACTTCCCTGAAACCTTGAATACTAATGTTTATTATCTGTGATCATGACTATACATATTCAAGATTATTTAGAATTATAATGTTTTGATAATATTGAGAATATACTAATGAATGTATGTTTGTGTATGAGATCATGAGGATGACACTAGTGCACACTTGAGCATGCACAGTGGTACAGAATGAATAAAAGACATATAGAAGATCAAGCGAGAGGCAACCACACAAACATAAAAGATAAGTATTTGAGTTGTTATTTGAAATAGTAAATGATATTGCTTGTAATAGTTGTATACATATTTGTATTCCTAGAATATATCATGCTGAGTGTAAACATTCATATAGCATTGAACAGTATACTACTAATATGCATATGATTGGTAAATTGGACAAACATTCCATTATTGCTTGTCTAGAATAAAACTTCTTTGCTGACATGCTGAGAGCTATGCACACTCTTGATAGTATGTTCTGGTAGATATGGAAGGCATCTAGATAGCCACTGTATGCATACAGGATATGGAAAAGTGTTGTGCCAAAGTGTTGGTCAAGATAGTTGCATAACTATGTAAATGATATATGTATGCATAATAGGTTATCATGTCAATATGATTTGATGATTATGAAGTATTACTAATCATGTACTTAGGTTTTGTTTGTAGGAAAGATCATGACGAATGATGAACACCGAACAAGTGATGGATGTTCAACAAAAAGATTTACAAATCAAAACATAATATAGAAGGCTCGTGGCTAGAAGATTCTCTTAGAAATAGGAAGAGAATCATGATGAGATGTTTGCTCCAAGTGGCTAGATAAGACCATTATCTTAATGATGTAATTGAAGAAAGCTCTGTTTGGGTACCCAGGATCGATAGTCAATTGATGAGCTTAATGATCATCATGGGTGATGTGGATCTCAACCTTTGCTACAAGGTTGAATATGGTTTCTATACACAGATGACATGGATGCAAGAAGTAACTCACCACAGAGTTTGAATGATATTGAGGTTCATATCAGTAGACCCATCTGACGAGAGATGGCACAGATAGATATGCAGAAGATCACTCAATGAATGATGTTCAGTCACAAAGGGAGAATTGACAGTTTCTTGATAATCTTGGGATTTACCGAAAGTAAAGCTGATCCGTTACGAATGATGAACCTGTCATACTATCACTATATGTGGATGATCTATTTTTATAAACAGAACATGAAAAGAAAGAAGAAGATGGCTGCAGAATTGAAAATGAAAGATCTCAGATTGATGCATTACTTCCTAGGTCTGGAAGTATGGCAAGGCTCAGAAGGAATCTTTCTCATCATGGGAAAGTATGCTGTGGAAATCTTGAGAAGAATTGATATGTTGGAATGTGAAGCCATGGCTACTCTCATGGGTTCCAACTTGAAGTTGTTAGCTGATAACTCCTTAGAGTTAGTTGATGTGACTCTGTACAAACATATTATTGGGTCATTGATGTATCTGACGAATACCAGGACAGATATATGCCTTGCTGTGAACACCTTGAGTCAGCATCTAGTGGAAACTATATGTGTTCACCTGATAGTTGCAAAGCATGTGATGAGGTACCTAAAGGATATGATAGAATTTGATCTATGTTATCTTGGAGATCATGACTTTAGATGGCTACACAGAAGTTGATTGGGCAGAAAGTGTATCAAACAGAAAGAGCACATCGAGAGGATGTTATTGTCTGGGATCAACCATGATCTCATGGTTTAGTAGGAAGCAGTCTAGTGTGGCTCTCAACACAAGCGGAATATATGGTTGCTTGCTCTGCTAGTTGTGAAGCGGTATGGATTTAGGATTGTTTGACTTAGAGATAGACCCAACTGTGATCCTATGTGACAAACAGAGTTGTATCAAGATGGCAGAGAATCCAATGTTCCATGATAAGTCAAAGCACATAGAGATCTGACATTTTTATATACAAGATATGGTGCATAAAGGAACTATAAAGTTCGAATTTGTAACAAGTTTTCGATGTACTAACCAAACCTCTTCCTCAAGTAAAGTTTGAGTATTTCCGAGACAAGCTTGGTAGGACCCTCCTGGAAAGGGGGAGTGATGTAGACACTGATGATGAGATTGCCCACATCGACAGTGAAGTCGATGATGAGGATACCTGTATCGATGATATGTATATATGTATTGATAAGGATACCTATATTGGTGATGCCGACAGAGAGGTTGGTGGATAGTCCTTAGACAGGGTCTAAGTTGACAATGGGGATTGGATCATCCCTGGACTTCCATCCTAAAGTGAGTCGTAGACACATGTCTTTGAAAATGAAGTCCTTAGTGGACAGGATGGGGATTGGATCATCCCTGGACTTCAGTCCTTAAGTGAGCCGTAGACACATGTCTTCAAAAATGAAGTCCTTAGTGGACAGGATGGGGATTGGATCATCCCTGGACTTCAGTCCTAAAGTGAGCCTTAGACACATGTCTCCGAGAATGAAGTCCCTAGTGGACAGGATGGGATTGGATCATCCCTAGATTTATGGTCCCTTGAATTGATCCGTAGACATGATGTCTCCGAGAATAAAGTCCCTCGTGGACAGGATGGGATTGGATCGTCCTTGGATTTATGGTCCCTTGAATTGAGCCGTAGACATGATGTCTCCGAGAATGAAGTCCCTCGTGGACAGGACGGGATTGGATCGTCCCTGGATTTATGGTCCCTTGAATTGAGCCGTAGACATGATGTCTCCGAGAATGAAGTCCCTAGTGGACAGGATGGGATTGGATCATCCCTGGATTTATGGTCCCTTGAATTGAGCTGTAGACATGATGTCTCCGAGAATGAAGTCCCTTGTGGATAGGATGGGATTGGATTGTCCCTGGATTTATGGTCCCTTGAATTGAGCCATAGACATAGATCTCTGAGAATTGAATGATGGGATTGGATCATCCCTGGATTTATGGTCCCTTGAATTGAGCCGTAGACAGAGGTCTCTGAGAATTGGATGATATGATTGGATCATCCCTGGACCTCGGTTCAAAAGGTACATGATAAGATTGGATCGTCCCTGGACATCGGTTCAAAAGGTACATGATAGGATTGTATCATCCATGGACCTATGTCCTAAAGAGAGTGAGATTGATCATCCTATAATATGATCGTGTGCATTGCAGATTATATGATCGTGTGATGATGATGATGATGACGATGCTGATAATTGTGTGATGATGATGCTGATGATCGTATGATGACAATGCTGATAATCGTGTGATGACGATGCTGAGAATCGTGTGATGACAATGCTAATGATAGTATGATGACGATGCTGATGACGATGTTGATGATCGTATGACGAAGATGCTGATGATCGTATGATGATTATGCTGATGATCGTGTGACGATGATGCTGTTGATCGTGAGGATCCAGATGATGATATTGCTATAGCTGTTCAAATGCCGCAGAAGATTCGGTACTGAAGATGTTGATGTTCCAGTATTGAAGATCTTGAAGATATTCCAGTAACTGGTTGAGTTACTGATGATGTTGAGAAAGCTCCCAATGATTCATAGATGTATCATGTATGATGTTGATGACTCCTTGCTCCTGCAGATGTTGTTATAATATCCTTCTCATTAAGGGGGAGTGTTGAGATATTGTAACTTCTAAGCATAGTATATTTGTACTTTATTATTCTAGAGATGTTTCATTCCTCCGTGAAGATCTTATTGTATATCTAGAGATGTTTATTCCTCCGTCGGATCGTGGTAACTTGGGTTATTAGACTTCCCCAGTGGGGGTCGGCCCTGTATGTGTTATGTGGGTCAAAGGGTTATTAGACCACCCTAGTGGGGTCGGTCGAGTCAGTTGTAATGGGGTGTTTAGCCCAGTATTTAAGTTGGGGCCGACCTAGCTTGTGTAAAACTCAGTTGGGGAACAAGCATAAGTGTTCCTCACTTATATTACTCATTCATTCACTTGTGAGTGGCACACTTATGTGAGAGAGGTCTGCTATGGAGGAGGAGGAGCTCATGCCTTTGGTTTACATCTTGGTATTTGCTGATCATCTATATTGAGGAAGCTTTGCTGGGTTTTCTCCCCATGAGGGTTTCCCAGGATAAATCTGTGTCTCTTGTATTTATTCTGTGCTTGTTGTTCTTTCAGTGATCTTGTATATGCTATTATTGTGAAATGGAATGTAATGCTAATATTTTCTGTCTTAGCATATTGAATCTTAACAAAAACCATGACTATATATATATAACCACAACAACAACACCTCATTCATGAAGTTAATGATCACAAATATGCAAATGTAAATGAAGATTTTGATTTCCAAATATTAATACAAAAATCACCCAAAATTTCACAGATTCAAATGATTTAATAAAAGCATCACAATGAACTAATAATATGTTAGTTTCAGACGAAAATAACAATGTCACCGAAAAAAATAGAAAACACATTGAATGTTTTAAAATCTCCATAGGTTACATCTAGTGTTTCCTGCTCTTGAAAGAGGAAATGATAGGTTACATTTGATGGTTGTCACTCAACTAGAAGAAGGGATTGAAGGCTATGATATCAGTTGATTCATGCATTTTACTAAAACCCTGCCAGAGTCGATGTACCAATTCATTATCTGTCCTAGCGGATGGTGCAATAAAGGGCTTACTCAAAATACAGTTTTCACATGGATGTGCTTTCACATCATCACCCTGCAAAACAATCATTGATGTATTACTTTGTGAATATTTCATTGGGAACTACTCCCACACACTCTCCATATTTTTTTGTGTTTTTCCTTCTTTATTGTTGGTACATCTCTCTCGAAATCATAAACATAAAATTTGTTCCCCATATGTTTTTTTGCACTACCTGCCCTCAAAAATTTTGTAAACAATGACTACCCCTCATTGACCCCACATTTAGATGACCAAATACCAAAATTGAATTTGGAAAGACATAATCCAAAAAATTGTATGGCATATTTTCGTGACTCATATGAAGTTTCTTTGTGTTTAAATTCAAATTCACCAACAATACTTTCTTCCCCCTTTTTTACTTTTTTCACTCCAACAATATTTTTTTATTTCTTTTTTTTTCTCGTTTGGAGTCATTTTCTGTGACTTTCTTTTGAAATAGAAAACCTTCCATTTCTAATATCAATAAAAATTTTGTATGGGGAGGTGCACAGAAATATTGCTTGTCATTATATATTTGCTGATGTATATGTAACTTCAGAATGTATTTCATATATATTTATTGTACCCTTATAAGAGATGTATTATTCCTCTATAAGGAAGTGTCGTCATGTGGATTGACACGTGTCGCAAGTGCGTGTACTTGCCAATGGGTTATTAGACCACCATGTGTGGGGTCGGCCCTAAAATATATATTATATTGTGGATGTATCTAGATAGACAAGTCGGCCCCATAAGGTCATTGGGCAAACAGGTTAAGTATAAATAGAGATCGGGAGATCTCTATTTGTATCATTCGGAAAGACACACTTCTCTCACTTAGAAAGTGGTGCACTAGTGAGGAGGAGGATCATCTGCTCTAGGAGACTATTTCAAGTGTATTTTGGTTGTACTTTGGTTGAGCCATTGCTCTCTCTATCTCCGAGGAAGTTGTGGGGTTTTTCACCTTAGGGTTTTCCCCACGGAAACTCTGTGCTTTTGATTCTTGTGATGCTTATTGTGATTGTTATGCATTGATATACTGTATATGTTGTTCTCTCAGTAAAGATCCAAGAGTATTGTGAATTAATGCTCAAATTTTAACATGGTATCAGAGCTAACCTGAGAAGAAGACATTTTATAGTGACGAAAACTTGAGTTTCTTGTTTATTGGGTTTCTCTCCACAGTTTTTGGAAATGCAGTATAGTAGATTGACTCTACTCATCAAGGAGAATCTATCTATCCAATCAGAATTCAATTCTGATCATTTTCAGATTTGGCCCTAAACATTAGGGTTTCCACAAAAATAGGAATTTCTGAAATCTGAAGCCATAGCTGGAAACTCCTTGCAAAAAGCGAAGTTTAGAGCTTTGGATCGAGATTTTTGGCTGGATAGATCTCTAGGAAACGCAAACCCTAATTCAGGGCTCTCCCTACTGAACTCGGGAGGACAGAAAGGCAAATTTGAAGGGTAAAGCTTTGCTGATCTCAAATTCTTAATACACCAAGCTGATCAGCTCATCAAGGTGCATCTTTCTATCCTTTCAGAAAGTTGAAATTCACATTTTGAATTTTTAGGGTTTTTCGACAAACCCTAATCCGGGACTAGATCCAGTTTTCTGAATTTCAAGTGGTAAGACCTAAATCTTTTCTATTTCATTTGAAGTACTCTTTAAGATGTCTCACCACACCAAGCTTGAGGATAAGCTTGAAGGGGTTGATAACTTCCGAGCTTGGAAGTATAGGATTGGGTTAATCCTGGAAGAGAATGAGTTGGACTCATATATAAAAGAAGACATCCCTATCCCAGAGGATGAAGAGGTTAAGGTATTGCATAAGAAGAACTTGGTCAAGGCAAAGAGAATCATTGCTGATTCTATCAAATACCATCTCATACCCCATGTGTCTTCTCTAAAGACACCCAAGGCTATGTTTGACTCTTTGACCAAGATATTTGAAGGAAAGAACATAAATCAGAAGATGACCCTATAGAATCAATTGAAAGGGGTCAAGATGTCGAATGGAGAAACCATTCAATCCTATTTCTCCAAGGTCTCTCAGATCAAGGAACAACTTGAAGCTGTAGATGAAATGGTGGAGAATGGTGAAATTGTTATGACTACTTTGAATGGCCTACCTAGGTCATGGGACTCTTTTATCCAGGGGATCTGTGCCAGAAAGAAGTTAATGTCCTTCAACAGATTATGGGAGGAATGTTCTCAAGAAGAAGCAAGGCTTGTGGCAAGAGAAGAGAAGATGAGAAATGAAGATCAAGCTCTCACAGCTCACACTAAGAAGGGCAAGTTCAAGAGGGAGCCATCCCATCACAAGAAGAAATCTTCTCATCATTTTCACAAAGACAAGAAAGATCTAAGGTGTTTCACTTGTAATGAGAAGGGTCACTTTGCTTCAGAATGTCCCAAGAACAAAAGGAACAAACACAACAACAACAACTCCCGCAAGAAGAAGAAGGGTAACAAAAGAAGGGTAACAAAAGAAGGTACCATGCTCATGCTTCTGAAGATGATGAACCTCCAAAGAAGAAGGCTAGGGAAGAAAGTGATGATAGTAATGATGACTCATCAAGTGAAGAGGAGTATGTTCTAATCTCTGCTCTCACAGGTACTATCTCCCATGGTTGTAATGATTGGTTAATTGACAGTGGGGATTCCAAACACATGACTGGGATTAAAGAATCCTTTGTAAATCTGTCTGAACATGAATCACCCCATAAAGTGAAACTTGGGGATGATTATCAATATCCCATCAAAGGAAGTGGTGAAGCCTCCTACAACCTAGATTCTGAAAAATCTTTGAAGATGAAAGAAGTCCTTTATGTACGTGGGCTCAAGAAGAACTTACTCTCCATCTCTGCATTGGATACAAAAGGTATGAAGGTTGCATTTGTGGATGGCCAAGTCCTAATGTGGCCAAAGGGAAAGACCATAGATGATGCAGTTGTGATTGGAGAGCAAGAGGGAGGTTTGTATAAATTAAAAGGACAACCTGAACATGCCATGGTGCATGAATCCATGGAGCCAAGTGAACTTTGGCATAGAAGACTTGCTCATATGCACTATAGGGCACTTCCAATTGCAAGCAAGACTATAGAGGGTCTTCCTGAAATCAAGACCAAACATGAAGGTGTTTGCAAAGGATGTGCAAAAGGTAAGAATATTAAGAAGGCTTTCCCAAGCAGTGAAAGCAAGGAAAAATATATCCTGGAAATCATCCACTCAGATATATGTGGTCCTATGTCATCCAGTTCTCTAAGTGGGTATGTTTACTATGTTTCATTTATTGATGACTTATCCAGGAAGACTTGGGTATACTTCTTGAAAAACAAAGATGAGGTGTTTGATAAGTTCAAGGAATTCAAAACCTTGATGGAGAATCAAACTGACAAAAAGATCAAAACATTCAGATCCGACAATCGTGGAGAATTCACCTCAGGTGACTTCAAGAATATTTGCAGTGATTCAGGGATTAAGAGGGAGTTGACTGCTCCTTCTATCCTCAACAAAATGGAGTTGTAGAACGGAAGAATAGAACAATCATGGAAGCAGCAAGGGTAATGCTGCATGACCAGGATCTACCTATGCATCTATGGGCAGAAGCAACTAGAACAACTGTATATGTGCAGAACATAACACCCCACAAGATATTGGACAACAAGACACCAAAAGAGGTCTTTTTTGGTAAGAAACCTGAAGTCAGCCATCTCAGAATATTTGGTTGTTCAGTATACACTCATGTCCCAAAGGAAAAGAGGACCAAACTAGTTCCTTCAGGAAAGAAGGGTATCTTTGTGGGTTACAGTGAAAGCTCGAAGGCTTACAGAATATATTTTCCAGGGTTCAAGAAGATTGATGTCAGCAGGGATGTAATATTTGATGAAAACTCAGCATTCATCAAATCAAGGAAGGCACCTATCGAAGTTTATGAAGAACCTAAGGAAACTAGATTTCAGGACACTACCATGACTGAAGCAATTCCAGAAGTTGTTCGTGAGTTTGAAGATCCGCAAGAACCTGTAGATCCACCCCATGAGAATAACTCTCACAAGAGGAAACCTGCATGGGCTAGAGAGCTCATTCAAGATGCAGAAATATTTGGCATTCCAGAAGAAGAACAGAGAGCAAAGAAGAGAACCAGATCACATACCAACTATGTTGCTTTACTCTGTGACATTATGAACAAAGAACCTTCCAGTTATGAAGAATCAGCAGAAAAGAAAGAATGGAAGGATGCCATGGTTGAGGAATACTAATCAATCATGAAGAATGATGTTTGGGATGTTGTCCCAAGACCTAAAGAGAAGTCTGTTGTGACTTCCAAATGGATCTACAAAATCAAGCATGCTGCAGATGGCAGTGTAGAGAAATACAAAGCAAGATTCATAGCTCGTGGCTTCTCTCAGAAAGACAGAATATATTATGAAGAAAATTTTGCACCTGTAGCTAGGTATACTTCCATCAGAACTGTACTTTCCTTGGTTGCAGCAATGAAATGGAAAATACACCAGATGGATGTCAAGACTGCTTTCTTGAATGGTGTATTTGAAGAGGAAGTATACGTGGTGCAGCCACTCGGTTTTGAAATACACGACAGGGAGTCATATGTGTGCAGATTGAAGAAAGCCTTGTATGGCTTGAAGCAAGCTCCCAGAACTTGGTATGGTAGGATGGACAGTTTCCTATCTAGCTTGGGCTTTACCAAGAGTAAAGAGGATTCCAACCTCTACTACAAGGTTGAGGAAGGGAATCCTGTGATTCTACTCCTGTATGTGGATGACTTATTTGTAACAGGAGATGACAGATTGATTGTAGATACTAAGAGGAAGCTTGTTGCTGAGTTCGATATGAAAGATTTGGGAATGATGCATTATTTCCTAGGTATGGAGGTGTGGCAGAATTCAGGTGGGATCTTCCTTGGTCAAGGGAAGTACACAGTAGATATTCTGAAGAGATTTGGAATGATGGATTGCAAGGCCATGGCCACACCCATGGCATCGAATCTAAAGCTTCTATGTGATGCTTCATCTGAGTCGGTTGATGTCTCTATGTTTCGTCAGATGATTGGGTCCTTGATGTACCTGACGAACATGAGACCAGATATTTGCTTTGCAGTGAACACATTGAGCCAGTTCCTGACGGATTCGAGGAGTGTTCATCTGGTTGCTGTAAAGCATTTTCTGAGGTACTTGAAGGGTACAGTGGATTATGGGCTCAAGCATGAAGCGAATCAAAAGTTTAACCTGCAAGGTTATGTTGATTCAGATTGGGTTGGCAGTGTTGCAGATAGGAAGAGCACATTGGGTGCTGCTTCAGTATGGGATCAGGTGTGATCTCTTGGTTCAGCAGGAAGCAGTCCTGCGTAGCACTGAGTATAGCTGATGCAGAGTATGCTGCAGCTTGTTCAGCTAGTTGTGAGGCAGTATGGCTACGGAAGCTACTGTCGGAGTTATTTGATCTCCCATTGGATGCTACTGGTATATTTTGCGATAACCAGAGTTGTGTGAAGCTGTCTGAGAACCCAGTGTTTCATGACAGGTCGAAACACATAGAGATCAAATATCACTATATCAGGGATATGGTGCAAAGAGGAGCAGTGAAGCTCCTGTATGTTGTGACAGACGAGCAGATTGCAGATGTGATGACGAAGCCACTAGCCGAGGTGAAGTTTGAGTACTTCAGGGAGAGGCTTGGGGTTCTTCAGATCGACGACACTTCGAGGAAGAAGTGATGGACACATTTTCTGAATTCATCCCAAGCATGTTGGAAGGAGGATCCTTCACATGGTTGTGGATGTAAGCGCTGGATGATGAGTATCAAGACAATGCTCCAGTTACTGCTTTGTATATGCATCATGTTGGATGCTGGATATGATCAGTTGGATCATTTATATTTGTATGTATGTACGCATTGTGCAGATGCTGGATATGATCAGTTGGATCATTTATATTTGTATGTATGTACGCATCGTGTTGATGATGGATATGATCAGTTGGATCATTTATATGTATGTTTGCATCATGTTGGATGCTGGATATGATCGGTTGGATCATTTGTATGTATTTGTATATGCATCATGTTGGATGCTTGGACCATGTATCTGTATCAGGTGGATACATTGTATGATCAGGTAGATCATGTATATTGATATGTATCATGTATTTGTATTTGTATCAGGTGGATACAATGTATGATCAGGTGGATCATGTATGATGATATGTATCAGGTAGATACTTGGTGTGCATTAGGTGGATGCATTGTATGATCAGGTTGATCATGATGATGAGCTTCAGGATGTTGCTCCAGATGATATGTACCAGGATGGTACAAGTGATGATGATCAGTATGATCATGGGAATCAGGATGATGCCTCGTGCGATGATGATCCGTTGGATCATGAGTATCAGGTTGATACTTGGAGGTCTGAGATGATATGTGGTAGGTTGTGCAAATAGCATGTAATCAGTCTTAGGAGATCTTGCTGGTCATGCTGTGGCACATAAATGTTCCTGCGGTACTCTTTCCAGTATTGCTATGTAGTTTGTAATCAGTCTTCAGATATCCGATAGGTTGAGTTGTGTGCTCGTAATCAGTCCTGGGATGAGGTATTACTACAGAGACATGTAATCAGTCCCGGAGATCCGAGAGTTTTAGCTATGTGCTCGTAATTAGTCTTGGGATCCTCTTTAGAGATCTTGCCGATCGTGCTGCGACACATAAATGTTCTTGGGATGCTCTTTAAAGGTTTTGTCTATCCACATGTAATCAGTCCTGGAGATCCGAGAGGTTGAGCTGTATGCTTGTAATAAGTCCTGGGATGCTCTTTAGAGATCTTGCCGGTCGTGCTGTGACACATAAATGTTCCTGGGATGCTCTTTAAAGGTATTGTGGAGGAGATGCATGTAATTAGTCCTAGGAGATCTTTTCGGTCGTGCTTAGGCACATAAATGTTCCTGGGATACTCTTTCCGGTATTGCATCCGCACATAAAATTAGTCCTGAGAGGATACCTCTATCAGACCGTTCGCACAGATTATGAAGACCTGCAGGTGGTGGGCCTACATCCAGTATGAAAAAGGACTGGATTTGTAGAACTTCCTATGACGAGTAGAGTCAGAGATTGGTTGAGATAGCAGCAACAGTGATGATGATGATGAAGATGCATCGATGACAATGATCCCAAGAAGAAGACTTGTCTAGTAGAACTGTGTCGAGAAATACCTTCCTAGTTAAGAGGGAGTGTTGATGTATATGTAACTTCGGAATGTATTTCATCTATGTATTTCATATATATTTATTGTACCCTTATAAGAGATGTGTTATTCCTCTATAAGGAAGTGTTGTCATGTGGATTGACAAGTGTCGCAAGTGTGTGTACTTGCCAATGGGTCATTAGACCACCATGTGTGGGGTCGGCCCTAAAATATAAATTATATTGTGGATGTATCTAGATAGACAAGTCGGCCCCATAAGGTCACTAGGCAAACATGTTAAGTATAAATAGAGATTGGGAGATCTCTATTTGTATCATTCGGAAAGACACACTTCTCTCACTCAGAAAGTGGCGCACTAGTGAGGAGGAGGATCATCTGCTCTAGGAGACTATCTCAAGTGTATTTGGTTGTACTTTGGTTGAGCCATTGCTCTCTCTATCTCTGAGGAAGTTGTGGGGTTTTTCACCTTAGGGTTTTCCCCACGGAAACTCTGTGTCTCTTGTCTCTCATGCTTTTGATTCTTGTGATGCTTGTCATGCTTATTGTGATTGTTATGCATTGATATACTGTATATGTTATTCTCTCAGTAAAGATCCAAGAGTATTGTGAATTAATGCTCAAATTTTAACAATATTTCAGAATAAATTTGTTTCATCAATTTAAGTAGAAAATAATCTTTGTCTTTTACCTTTCAATGCCAGGCCAACATTTGAGTGGTGAGTAACATTGTTGGAGATACCGCGTTTTTACACCAAGCCCTCTCCCGATTCATTATTATCCAAGATCTCACCTGGTTCATTATTATCCAAGATCTCGCCTGGTTCATTATTATCCAATGTGATTTTTTGGCTAATATCCACAGACATCATCAATCCCAGCTCTGGTTGTGGATGATCCACACATTGAATAGCAATCCAATCATCTTGACCTAGAAATTTGCAGGTATACATTTTATATAAGTTTTTGCAAGTATTCAAGGTCACCATCCCTGTTCATAATTTAGTGAATTTAACCAGAATCTTTGAAAAATAAATTTTTACCTTCTTGTCCATCTTGTTCTTTAGTTTGGTAGTTCGTTGTGGATTCTCCATCACATTCAATCTCGTCATCGGATAGTACAATTTTATTGGACAATACCTGAGTGTGCTCTTTATTTGAATTTGTAGTATAATATGAATTTGAAGAAGTTATTGAACATAACCGACCGAGAAAAGTAAAATACAATGGAATAAGACATCTGAAAATGTTAATTCAAATACTTTGGTTTACACCCAATTCATGATAGAAACTGTTCATAAACAGCTCTTGTTGTACTGTCTCCACAATAAAAATAAATATTCTATTTCGTGACCTGATCAACGAATGAAGAACTCTACCTCCTGCATACAATGAAAGAACTATACCTTAAGAAGAGACCAATCTAGAAACTATGTGATCCCAGAATTCTTGTGGCCTTTATTTTGCTGAAACATGGCTTCTCGAACTATCATTGTTAACCTTAGGAAAAGGTAAATCAATCATTGGTAGGCCCTCATCCTTCCAATCCATATCCATTTTAAAAGTAGACAATTTATCCTCATCCCTTCAAATTCTCCAACACTATATAATAGAGAATCCTATAAACAAGTCCTTGGAGAAATCTCTATAAACTCCCTTGGTCGGATTCCACGTTACTTTTTTTTTATTTCTTGCGGAAAAGTGTGAAAGCTTTAGAAATCATACAAGAATTTTCCATATCAGCTAAAAAAATATAAGTACATTCCACTTCATTTGATTCTAAGTACTACAACAACGCAAGCATATCTTCTTTTGTTCAGGGACTATCACAATTACAATTGTCACACCAAAAAATGAAATGGATCTTAGTGTGTTGACCAAAGATGCAGTATAGCAACATTGACAAGCAAACTGTGAACTATCTTTGACGGAGTCAATGGACATACCCATCCCCTCTTTATTGATATATATTTTCAATATTTTCTCAGCATCATTTGGTAATTTGGTACCATTATCCTCTTCAGATTCTTTCTTTCTCCTTTTATTTGGATATTTTGCTTACTTTTCGGAGCATAAAATACTGCACAGTTGTTGGAGATGATTTGGTGCTATAGATTTCAATGACATTATCGTTAGTGATAATTTGTGATCAAAATTTTTTAACATCGTGAACTTTGAGATATTCAAAGATCGAATGCCTCGTTGACCTCTCGTCCTTGATTCGCTTGCAATATTGATATAAAGTGTCTTCGCAAACATTTTTGTCGACCGATGTGCTCATCCAATCCGATTCATTGATTATATTGGCCGCAACAATGGTCAATTCATCTTCATCAAGATCACACAATGGTCTAAAAAATTCAACCTGGGTGATGCTAATGGGTGAGCATAGCAAGGAACCACTTTTGTAAAGCTCGAATATAGACATCCATTTGCTCCACAGTAGATCCGATGTCAAAACAAGAGTTAGCTTGTATTTAAGGTTGTCCTTTTTTTGAACAACAAAGATATCCATACATTCACCTTGGAAAGACTACAAACATATAAAATTAAAGATAATATTTAATTTGACAATTTCATAACATGAGCAACAATCTAAAGACTTTGATTGATAAGAAGAACAATTCTGATACCTTCTAGTCATCACTGGAAGTGTTTCCCTTTCCCGGGCGGGATGGCCTACTGTAGGATATCCATTTCTCCCTTGCTTTTACAACTTGAGAAATGAATGGAGTGTCTGCAAATTCATTGTTTGATAAATTTTGTTGTTTGTATAATTTGTTGATAATGTACTGAGGAACATATTTATGTAGAAGACGAGTTGTTCAATTCTGATACCTTGAATGGACCGATTGATATTTATCATTTTAAATGATTTTTTTATGCACAGAAATAGTATGTTTCCCATCGAATATATAAAAATTTATTGAAGCCAAATTAATTTCGTCTTCATTACTAGGAAGAAATCCCAATGTGGTATCATTATCGAAAGGCAATAGAATAACATCTCTCAATTTTGTTATAAAATTTGAGAGAAGAGATAAAACCATCTTTTCCATGACCTCCTCATCAACTTTTTGATATTGCAAATGCAGAGGCACAACAACACATCTTGTTACGTCAACAGAAAAATTTTCTCATTGAAATAAAAGTATTTAATCTATTCTTGTTGAAATTCTTTTGAATTTTTGAAGCTCTTAGTCGCTTTCTGCATCATCGCTATAGAAGGACTTGATTTGAGTGCTTTGAAGGAATATTTGGTCACATCTTTTTTGATTGAGAAATATTCTTCTAAGGTAGAAAATAATCTTTTCATGGTCTACATTTGTCAACTTCTTTTCAATATTCATGTAATGCAATACATACGAGGTTTTTGTAGCTAGGATTCTTTTCTTCCATACCAATCAAAATTGCTTTCTTCAAAGATGACATGGTATTAATTCTGGACCAATTACAAACATCATACGAGGGAAAAACCCACCCTTGCTTCGCAAAGGAAACCAAATCTAGATCGGGACCACTTTTCATTAAATCCGGTCGAAAATTACAAACCATAAGATCAACCTGTAGAAGGAAACACCAGTCTCTCTTGACCACTTCAACTTGAACACGCAATAAATCTTCAGAAATTGGATCTGCATATGTCAATATTCCATCTCGCGTTGAAGCTCCTTCCTCATCCAAGCAGAATAGATATAAATCTGGGTACAAATTATCTGGTTCATCCATCCCAACATACCATCCATGCTTGAATAAACCACGGTTGTGATATTTTAACAAATCAAGGAATGAGATTTCCTGGTATTGACTAAGGCTCAACAACGCAGGCATGTTGTATCTGAAAAATAGTAGATATTGTGTAGTTAATATAAGAATGCATACAATGTTTATAATTATCAATTAGTGTTTAAATATTAGATTTATACTTGCAAATGTTCAGGCGAATGATCGATGGAGAAGGAACGACCGCTCATTTCCAAAATCAATTGATCGATTAAGAACGAATATGCTATCATTATCCATCAGAGATCGAATGCACATTTTATATAGTCATTTGAGATAGAATCTATCATAGAAAGAGTAGTCATCATAGAAGGGGTGGTCGATCCTTCTGGTCGGAATTCAGAATTCGGGATAAATATTGTTTATATGTTATAACTTAGCTAATGTCCCAATCCATAATATTTACTGCGGAAGTCAGAAGTCGAGAATTGTCGGCCAAAATTTCGTAGATTAAATTTTTTAAATATATCTTGTAAATGAAGGGTTGGCCGACCCTTTTTGTGCTCAGTATTTTTCTAGTGTTCACCATTCTAGATATACATGAATTGATGTCCTGGACTTCGTAGGTTGACTATTTTTACAATTCCCTCATAAATGAAGGGGTGGTCGACCCTTATTCTGCCCAATATTATTTTCATAATAGTTCTACACTACACGAAGCATCGGTCGATCCTTCTTGTGTTCACCATTATGGATACAGGTGAATTGTTGGATATAGGTGTTCACGATTATCTACTAAACGAAGGGGCGGCTGACCCTTCTTACCGGAAGTCGGAAGTTGGGATAAATATTTTTTATACATTATAACTTAGCCAATGTCTCGATCCCTACTATTTACTGCAAAAGTCGGAAGCCGGAAATTGTCCGCCTAGACTTCGTAGATTAAATATTTTTACATTTATCCTGTAAATGAAGGGTCGACTGACCCTTCTTGTGATCAATATTCTTCCAGTGTTCACCATTATGCATATACATGAATTTACGACCTAACCTTCATAGGTAGAATATTTTTACAATTCCCTCATAAATAAAGGGGCGACTGACCCTTCTTGTGCCCAATATTATGTTCATAATAGTTATAGACTACAAGAAGAGTTGGTCGATCCTTCTTGTGTTCACCATTCTGGATACAGGTGAATTGCTGGATATAGGTGTTCACAACTCGCTACTAAATGAAGGGGTGGCCGATCCTTCTTATCGCGAGTCGGGATAAATATTTTTTATTTGCTATAACTTAGCCAATGCTGCGATCCCTACTATTTATTGTGGGAGTTAGAAGTCGGGAATTGTCGGCTTAGACCTTCGTAGATTAAATATTTTTACATTTATCTCGTAAATGAAGGGTCGGCCGACCCTTCTTGTGATCAATATTCTTCTAGTGTTCTTCATTCTGCATATACATGAATTGACGGCCTAGCCTTCGTATTCAATTTATTTTCATAATAGTTCTAGACTGCAATAATGGTCGGTTGATCCTTCTTGTGTTCACCATTCTGGATACAGGTGAATTGCTAGATATAGGTGTTCACAATTATCTACTAAATGAAGGGGCGGTCGATCCTTCTTGTTGGAAGTCGGAAGTCGGGATACATATTTTTTATATGTTATAACATAGCCAATGTACCGATCCCTACTATTTACTGCGGAATTCGGAAGATGGCAATTGTCGTCCCAGCCTTCGTAGATTAAATATTTTTACATTTCTCTTGTAAATGAAGGGTCAGCCGACCCTTCTTGTGCCCAATATTTTTCCAGTTTTCACCATTCTGGATATACATGAATTGACAGCCTAGCCTTCGTAGGTTGAAAATTTGTACAATTCCCTCATAAATGAAGGGGCGATCTTCTACCTAGTATTATTTTCAGATTAGTTCTAGACTACAAGAAGGGTTGGTCGATCCTTCTTGTGTTCATCATTCTAGATATAAGTGAATTGTTGGATATTGGTGTTCACAATTATCTACTAAACAAAGGGGCAGTCGATCCTTCTTTTCGGAATTCGAATGTCAAAAGTCGGGATAAATATTTTTTATATGTTATAACTTAGCCAATGTCACGATCCCTACTATTTACTACGGAAGTCTGAAGTCGGGAATTTTCGGCCTAGCCTTCGTAGATTAAATATTTTTACATTTATCTCATAAACGAAGGGTCAACCAACCCTTCTTGTGCTCAGTATTCTTCCAGTGTTCACCATTATGCATATACATGAATTGACAGCCTAGCCTTTGTAGGTTGAATATTTTTAAAATTCCCTCATAAATGAAGGGGCGACTGACCCTTCTTGTGCCCAGTATTCTGTTCATAATAGTTCTAGATTGAAAGAAGGGTCAACCGATCCTTCTTGTGTTCACCATTCTGGATACAAGTGAATTGTTGGATATAGGTGTTCACAATTCTCTACTAAATGAAGGGGAGACCGATCCTTCTTGTCGAAAATCAGGAAATCTCACTCGGGAAAAATGTATTTATCCAAATACAGTGGTTAGTTGGATTCGATTGGTGAAGAAGGTAAAATATAAGAGCTCTATTATCTGGGTGGGATTAGTGGAAACCATGCCTTTTCTTCAGTCATGGATTTCCTGGAAAACTGGAAATGGTTTCCAGATTGTGGTTGGAAAAGATCGGATTTTGGGCACGAAACATTCAGGTATTCTTATAGACATATCCTTAGTTGTATTCAAAGGACGAGAATTTACTTTTGAATATATATGTCATAAACATCCGAGTAGGATCTATAACATGCAGGCATGTAGGCTATCAAAAAGTGGTCTCATTATGGAGGAAGGAAGGGCTCATATCTTCCATTTTCATAAACAACAGGTGTTGGATGAAATAGACATAAATATATACTAAGCAGGGAAGGATTTTCTGGACAATATTATTTTGATATATTACTTAAAATAGTTGTAAAATACGACGGAATATTAGCTAAATTGCATAGATAAATAGTTTTTGGTTTATTGATTGTGATATGGAATGCTAAATGTTGATGTGGATGGAAGATGACAAACAAGGTTATTATGAGATAAAAATTTGTGTAACATGTGGAATAGTGGCCATTTGGGAGACAAGTATGTTTCACATGTAACAAATGATTATCATGATCGTTGACTTTTATGGACAAGAATATGTGTAGTTTCTTTGATTCATAATATGAATAGCAAGAGGCTCTTTTTTTCTGGTAAAAAGGAGATAGCATCTAACTAGGATCAGTTATGCATTAATTTGGAAGAAAGAACATTGACAATATTTAAATGTGTGAATCAGAGCATATAAAATGAATTCTAAGTCACCTAGTTTAGTCAAATATGAGGCAAAGCAATAAGATGGTGTAGTACGAAATACATTCACAAAAGGGAAATTAATAGACTGAAGAAAGTGACAACATATGAATCTCTATTTCTGATAGACTTGTACTTCTGCTCTTCATTAAAGTGTTCAAAAAATATTACATCACTATATTTTCTGCTCTTGGATCCAACCCCGATTACTTTGTAAAATAAAAATTTATACAAAATGTTCTTTGAATAAACCCTAACTGATTCTTCGCTAAAAATATAAATTTCAAAGAAATCTTTAAACTTCAGGAACATTTGTTTTGTTGTCGACCAAGTTGGTATTGTGTTGCTTTGATTTGGGTTGATGTAACACTCGGGCATTTAACAAAGGAACCGCAACTTCATTTCAAATTAAGACACCTGTGTATTCATTCTTGATATAACCTGTATTTTGTTTTCCCAAAATTTTCCATTGCTCTTGATTTGGGATTTCATAATACATTATTTATTTCACCATGACCTCCAATTCTATGCATGATGTGTAACATACAGCTGGAAGATCCTTCTTAATCATTAGAAGTTGTTCAAGTATTTCAAAATCATCAGTCAATTTATCAATTATTGTCTTTCTCGTTAATCCTTTGACCAAACCTTCAAATTTCGAGTGATCCATACGAGCCTATACTATCAAACTGTGATAATTTTCTTGAGTAATTAATTTTCCATCATCACTCCAAAAAGAAGGTAGATCATTTTCAAAAATCCCCAGAAATAATTCCTTAAAATTGTGAACTTCAAGGACCATTTGTTGCACTTTGTCATGTACTTCTTTAACACGATCATGCTTGCCAATAATTCTTCTTTCCCAAATGATGTTTGATGTTCTGTCTTTGATTATAAATCTATGCATATCTAATTGAGTTATAATGTTTTAAAATATTATTGTATTTTGAGTTGTTTTTGAACGCCTTTTGCATAATGTCTCGTTTGGCACTTTACACTTTTGGAGAGCTATGTTTTCTATAACATCTTTATATTCCATAGAATTCAAATGTGACCAGAATTTGGTGACTTCCACTGATATCGCATCCGATATAAGGTGTTTATATCCTTCTAATGGAATCTTACCTATCATTCTATCTTTTAATTCATCAACTTTATTTTGCAATTGTTTTCTATCACTCAAAGCGTTTTTCTTTTCTTCATAATTTTGAATTACTTCTTGTTTCAACTTCTGGTTTTCCACTTTCAACTCTTCTATCTCTACATATTTTAGAATAATTTGTGACATAGCACTAGTTAGTTCCTCTGTGGAGTAATTTTATGTTTGTCCTTCATCCGTACATAGAGATTGATCCCTTGGTTTCTCTGGCACTTGCATAGTTTCAATATGATTGGTATTTAACACTGAAATTTGTGACAACAATTCAATCCTTTATTTTTCCCAAGCATTCTTTTCATATTGTAACTTTAACATTTTACCTTTGTGATCCATCATTTATTGATATATGGATCCTTTTCTTGTTGTAATGCTCTCAACTCTGGAGATTGCACATGTTGATTATTTGGCACCTTCAATTTTTTCTTGAGCATTTGAATGGTATTTTATTTTCCATCAGGAGCCTTTTGGTACACTGAGTGTTCCCTAGCTTGGATCCCATGGTCACAAGGTCCATTTGCAGTATTTTAATCTGGATCAAATTTGCTTTGTTTTCTTCCTTCTCTTTCGTCAATTGACTTTGCATCTTGGCTATAACAGACTGCAATTTAGAAAATTTTAAAGTGGATTATAATAAATCAGAATACAAGACATCTCATGTTTGTCTATGCAATTGAATCTTATCGGGTATATTAATCTCATCAAGCTTAACTTCCATTTCATAAAATTTCTCATCATTCACCACTGCAAACCTTAGATTGTTTCTCTCTGGATCCTTAACTGTAAGAAGGGAAACTTTTTGTTCTGCCAAATTTATTACTTGAGGGAAAAAAATTTGAGATTCTTCCAAAGACTGCTTCTTCTTTTCTGCAGGTTGTGAAAGGAAATCAAATCTAGACTTATACTAAGAGTTACTTCCAGATTCCTTTATTTATGAAAAAGAATATTGTTGCATATTTATAGGTGGTTGCGAAATCAAAGTAGTTTTTCCTGGAACAATTAAATCTCATTCCTCCATCCTAATAATTTCCTTCTTTTGTTCCACTTTTGATTTCTTGCTTGAAACTTCTTCATCGACTTCCATACTATCAACTTATGAAATAATTCTCTTATTGGTGATATCAGATTTAGTAGGTATCTGAAACAACATTGCCAAATTGCTTGTTTGTTCCATATTCACTCCTTTCTTATCTTGTTCAAATTTGAATAAATTTTCCATTTCTTTTAATTCTTTAACTGTTTGATGATCAAAAGGATTGTTTATATTTTTCTGTGTCCTTTGCAATATAATTTGATGAGGATCCTAATTAATCCTTTCATCCTCTTGGAAATCCATGATCTTCAATAATTTTTCTACTATAGATAGGTTTTCCTTGGTATTAATGATGAATGGACTAACTTTAAGAGGGAATTTCACATTTGATGAGTTTTTGAAAACACTGAAATGTTCTTCTTCTGAATGCAACCTTTGTTTAATAAATTCTAAAGAAAAAACCCTTGGTGTTAAAAAGGATAGCAACAAATATGGTGCTCCAGTAAAACCATACACTCTAATTATAGTATGTTCTTTATACAAGAACCAATCACTTGTTTGTCCTTCTGGTGTAGGGTGCATCATTTCTTTCATTTCGTCTAACACTTGGGGAAATTCAGCATTAAAAATAGTTATGTAAACTTCTTCCATGATTGTATTGGTGAAATCAAACATATTGATCTGTTTAGGAAGGTCATGAGAAAACATGGTACCCGGAAACTTCAATTCATAAATATTTGAACACAATAACAGGTTCAGGAGATATGACTGATATTTGAAACGCTCAACTCGTGGAAATTCACCAACTAGACATGAATCGCTTTAGCTAGGAATTCATAAAAATTAAAATAACACACTAGACTCGACTGTAACTCGGGTGAAATGTCTTGCAGAAGGAAACCTAACATAACTTCCGTGATTTAATTATCACTATCTAGACCTAAAACTTGAGCCAACGAGGACAAAACTAACCGATTATCTCACTGAAAGACATCAATACTCAAAGGGAACGATAGGTTTTCATGCGATTGGCCATCTTTAAAGACTTGTAATAAAAACTTGTCTTTTTCTTCCGGACTGTAATTTCTATAAAACTTTACCAAATTTTCTTCGTTAAATGACTCAGGGCTTTCGAGAATTTTTTTAGATAAACCTAGAACCTCACATACAGTCTGCGCATTGAATTGGCATAGAATTTTGGTTGTATTTACATTAATGATTACCCTTTTGTCCTGCGAATAATTCCTCACACCAACCAACAAATTCGGGGAAGTGTAGGTTCTGTTAGACACAAAAAAAATACAGGAAATAACCAAAATATTAAATACATCCTTTCTGTGCTACTTAAACGCAATTAATTTCTCTTTAGAGTGCGAAATAATACCCACAGAAAAAACAGGGTCGAAAATATCCCTTTGCCTGTTAACTACAAGCTCCTCGTTTTCATCTAAACTTTCATTGAATGGAACAAGGTCTTCAATTTTCTCCATTTGGGAAACAAACTATGAAAAATGAGGGTTTCGAGCTACCTGTGAAGTGAGCTTACAAACAGGAGAACACTGGGGTTGACTTCTGTGCTTGTTGACGAAGACAAGTGACATGTTTTCGGCAGGTTCTTCTCCTCTAGGCAATAATCAACAAATGTATTTTTCCAAACTTCGAACATTAACCTTTTATATTATAACATATGATGAGGTGGTTTCAGAACTTGCGATGAGCGGTTTAAATTTTACCGCTTTTCACAGCCGACTCCACCAACACTTGCCATGTGGTAGGCAGTTTAATTTCTGCTCCACATTTCCAAGTTTAATCACTGTGCACTTTCTAGAGCTGAAACTCCTTTCCACCATTGATTTTCTTTTGGGTTGGTCTGCATGATTATTCCACCATGGGTTATTACATGTTTGCAACTTTTTGTGTGATTTGTTCAATTTTTTAGTGCCTTTTCCATCTCCGCCCTTGGTCATTTGAAGCCCTTGCATGCATTTGAAGCCCATGTGTGCAATCATGAAGCCCATGAAGCTGAATTGCAAAGAACATCAGTGATATCAGAGGAATCAAATCCAACGAATCACACACATTTCACTGGGTTAACATGCACGAAGTTCAACCCAAGAATGTGACCTAGAATCCACTTTTCAAGTCCACCGTCAATCTTGGATGGGGCCATCCAATGGTACAAGACAATTTCACTAGGTTAAGTTGTTCAAAGTTTAAAGATAAGGATGTGATACAAAATATGTATGAAATCTAGCTAAGCACATGTTGAATTCTATCGTTGATGTGGATTGACGAATATCCAACGGTTTTGAATCATTTCATTATTGAAAGATGCTCGAGGGTTAATTAAAAGGATCGGACACGAAATATTTGTAAATCTTAGTTGGCCACCAGTTTGACATCCACTCTGTTGAATGGAGGTTTGGAAATGATATATTTGGAGAACAATTTGACTGAATTTCCAACTTTGGAGAATGCCAAAATTGGTTAACTCTGCAAAATAGTAATTCCTTATTAATTAAAGCAAGATTGAAAGACTATGAAGATCAATGATGAATTGATGCCATTAAAAGGATACACTATTTTTTACGAAGAGGCATGATTTTCCTAAAAATAAACAATGTTTCAAATAATAAAGTTATTTGGAAAGATATATAACCATACAAGTCAAATGTATGAAGAGGACAAGAGGTGTCTCTGAAGTTTTGGTAATTGCATATCGGAAGCAAGAAAGAGGCCAGTGAGATAGATGAAGCATTACAAAATCTCGAGCTGCCATTGAAGATCTGAAAAAATGAAGTTAAAACTATTATAAATTAGAGGGTTGTTGGGTGGTGCTTGGGGCAAGTTGAGGCCTTCTAAGGGGGTTTTTGCCTCCTTCCAGTCGTGGCTGGAGAATTAGGGTGTCGGGGCATCCGTGTCTTTTCAACAGGTAGAAAACTAGGGGTGTAGGTGCATCCTTTCTATAGTGGCATAAGAATCTAGGAGATTAAGTTCTCCATCAAGTTGGTGCTTGTAAAACAAGTTTGTATAATATTAGCTTATTAATAAGAAAGCTTTGCTGGTTTTACCTTTGAGGTTTCCACGATAAATCTGTGTGTTCAATTTTTTAATTGTCCTATTCATGTTACTTATGATTATTTAACTTGTCCTTAATACTAATTGTTTATAAAATATTTGAAAAAGGTAATACTGATTCGCCCCCCCACCTCTCAGTATTGTTAAATTTTGAGCATTAATTCACAATACTCTTGGATCTTTACTGAGAGAATAAAATATACAGTATATCAATGCATAACAATCACAATAAGCATGACAAGCATCACACGAATCAAAAGCATGAGAGACAAGAGACACAAAGTTTTCGTAGGGAAAACCCTAAGGTGAAAAACCTCACAACTTCCTCAGAGATAGAGAGAGCAATGGCTCAACCAAAGTACAACCAAAATACACTTGAGATAGTCTCCTAGTAGCAGATGATCCTCCTCATCACTAGTGTGCCACTTTCTGAGTGAGAGAAGTGTGACTTTCTGAATGATGAAAATAGAGATCTCCCGATCTCTATTTATACTAGCCTGTTTTCCCAGTTACACTATGGGGCCGACTTGTCTATCTAGATACATCCACAATATAATATATATTTTAGGGACAACCCCACATATGGTGGTCTAATAACCCATCGGCAAGTACACACACTTGCGACAATTGTCAATCCACATGAAAACACTTCCTTATAGAGGAATAACACATCTCTTATAAGGGTACAATAAATATAGATGAAATACATTCCGAAGTTACATATACATCAACACTCCTTCTTAACTAGGAAGTTATTTCTCGACACAGTTCTGCTAGACAAGTCTTCTTCTCGGGATCATCGTCATCATCATCGTCACTGCTACTGCTATCTCAACCAATCTCTGACTCTACTCATCATAGGAAGTTATACAGAGCCAGTCCTTTTTCATACTGGATGTAGGCCCACCACCTGCAAGTGTTCATCATCACTGGCCATACTGTGGAATCCTCAGGACTTATTACGTGCGTCACAAAACCTAGCTGCAGCATCCCAGGCTATTGCGAGCACACAACTCTACTTTTCCGATCTCCCAGGAGCACATTACATGTGACCCATCACAAAACCTGGCTGAAGCATCCTAGGTTGTTACGAGCACACAGCTCTACTTGTCGGATCTCCCAGGAGCACATTACATGTGATCTCACCATAAAACCTGGCTGAAGCATCTGAGGCCTTTATCATCCTTTCCAGATCTCCCAGGAGAAAATTACATGTGGTCCACCACAAAACCTGGCTGAAGCATCTGAGGCATTTTTCATCCTGTCCAAATCTCCTAGGAGAAAATTACATGTGGTCATGGAAAAACCTGGTTGAAGCATCTGAGGCCTTTTTCATCCTATCCAGATCTCCCAAGAGCAAATTACATGCCATAGGACAAAACATCGCAAGAGCATCTCAGGATTTTACGGGTACACAAATCCGACCTGAAGATCTCCCAGGGCACAAATTACATGTCCTCCCAGAGCAATGTCTCGAAAGAGCATCCCAGGCTGTTATGGGTACGCAACTCCAACCTATAGGATCTCCTAGACATGCTCATCTGCACAACCTGATCCATGGCCACAAAGTATCATCTGATACTCACCATACAACATCCTGATGTACACATGATCATCCTGATCATCATCACTGCAACATCCTGCTACATGTCATCTGGAGAAGCTCGTCATCCATGATCACCCTGATCATACAATGCATCCATCTGATGCACACCAAGTATCTACCTAATACATATCATCATACACAGTGTATCCACCTAATATATAGATACATGATCCACACAATGTATCCATCAACATACATGATCTACCTGATCATACCTGATACATATCAATATACATGATCTACCTGATCATACAATGTATCCACCTGATACATATACAGATACATGGTCCAAGCATCCAACATGATGCATATACAAAATACATACAAATGATCCAACCGATCATATCCAACATCCAACATGTTGCATACATACATATAAATGATCCAACTGATCATATCCAGCATCCAACATGATGCGTACATACATATACATATAAATGATCCAACTGATCATACAAAGCAGAAACTAGAACATCATCCTGATGCTCATCATCCAGTGCTTACATCCACAGCCATGTGAAGGATCCTCCTTCCAACGTGCTTTTAATGGCTTCAGCAAATGTGTCCATCACTTCTTCCTCGAAGTGTCCTCGATCTGAAGAACACCAAGCCTCTCCCTGAAGTACTCGAACTTCACCCTAGCTAGTGGCTTCGTCAGCACATCTGCAATCTGCTCGTCCGTTCGCAACATACAGGAGCTTCATGGCTCCTCTCTACACCATATCCCTGATATAGTGATATTTGATCTCTATGTGTTTCGACCTGTCATGAAACATTGGGTTCTCAGACAGCTTCACAAAACTTTGGTTATCGCAGAAGATACCAGTAACATCCAATGGGAGATAAAATAACTCTGACAGTAGCTTCCGTAGCCATACTGCCTCACAACTAGTTGAACAGGTTGCAACATACTCTGCCTCAGCTGTACTCAGTGCTACGCAGGACTAATTCCTGCTAAACCAAGAGATCACACCTGATCCCATACTGAAGCAGCATCCAGATGTGCTCTTCCTATCTGCAGCACTGCCAGCCCAATCTGAATCAACATAACCCTGCAGGTTAAACTTTTGATTCGCTTCATACTTGAGCCCATAATCCATTATACCCTTCAGGTACCCTTGATTCGATGCCATAGGTGTGGCCATGGCCTTGCAATCCATCATCCCGAATCTCTTCAGGATATCTACTGTGTACTTCCCTTGACCAAGGAAGATCCTACCTGCACTCTGCCACACCTCCATACCTAGAAAATAATGCATCATTCCTGAATCTTTCATATCGAACTCAGCAGTGAGCTTCCTCTTTGTATCACACCAAGTTCTGGGAGCTTGCTACAAGCCATACAAGGCTTTCTTCAATCTGCACACATGTGACTCCCTGTCAGGTCTTGGGACTACATCCCAAACATCTTCTTCATGATTGACGGATAATGGCATTCCATTTCTTCATCCCAGATCCTGGGAACTTCAATATCTTCAATAGATGTCTTTGTTGCTGGAACAAATGTTGTAGTCCTTCTTTTGTAGGTGAATATATACGGTCTTTCCTACAAAATAAGTTAAATTGCATGATTAGAAACATCTCATAATTTTCAGAACAAATTCTTTACACATAAAGAAATATGTCATGCAGTCATGCAGTTATCTCAGCCAATGCTTCAATACAACATTTATCCATGTTCCACAACTTTTTAGATGCCTTCCAGTCTCTACCAGAACATTGTTAAGAGTTTGCACTACTCCCAACATGTCAGCAAAGAGGTTTCATTCTATATAAGTAGCACTGGAATGTTGTACAATGTCATAGGCCACTTACCCATCACAAGTATACTATTCATTAATGCAATCATTCTAATATGCACAATACATCTCCTAAGAATAATATTATTTAAACAAAAATAGGCAAGAAATGATAATTGAAATACTTATCTTTGTTTGTTTGTTGGGTGGACTCCCTCTGAGTCTTTGGTTCCTGGCAGGAGCTGCTGAAGTAGCTTCTTCTACATCTTTCTGTTGTGGAATGTAGGAATATGGTCAACTCCCTCTGAAAATATGCATCCTTGCAGGAGCTGCTGGAGTGTTCTCCCTCTTGATCTTTGCTTCCTGGATTACCTGTCCCTGAACTTATATTCATCCTTGCTGACATCAATCTTCTTGAACCCTGGAAAGTATAATCTGTAAGCCTTCAAACTTTCACTGTAACCCACAAAGATACCCTTCTTTCCTGAAGGATCTAGTTTGGTCCTCTTTTCCTTTGGGACATGAGTGAATACTGGACAACCAAATATTCTGAGATGGTTGACTTCAGGTTTCTTACTAGAAAAGACCTCTTCTGGTGGCTTGTTGTCCAATATCTTATGGGGTGTTCTATTCTGCACATATATAGCTGTTCTAGCTGCTTCTGCCCATAGATGCATAGGTATATCCTGGTCATGTAGCATTGCTCTTGCTACTTCCATGATTGTTCTGTTCTTCCTTTCTACAACTCCATTTTGTTGTGGATTGTAAGGAGCAGTCAAATCCCTCTTAATCCCTGAATCACTACAAAGCTTCTTGAAGTCACCTGAGGTGAATTCTCCACCATTGTCGGATCTGAATGTTTTGATCTTCTTTTCAGTTTGATTCTCCATCAAGGTTTTGAATTCCTTGAACTTATCAAACACCTCATCTTTGTTCTTCAAGAAGTATACCCAAGTCTTCCTAGAGAAGTTATCAATAAATGAGACATAGTAAACATACCCACTTAGAGAACTGGATGACATAGGACCACATACATCTGAGTGGATGATTTCTAGGATATCCTTTGCCTTGCTTTCACTGCTTGGGAAAGCCTTCTTAATGTTCTTACCTTTTGCACATCCTTTGCAAACACCTTCATGTTTGGTCTTGATTTCAGGAAGACCCTCTACAACCACATATATAGCTGTTCTAGCTGCTTCTGCCCATAGATGCATAGGTATATCCTGGTCATGTAGCATTGCTCTTGCTGCTTCCATGATTCTTCTGTTCTTCCTTTATACAAATCCATTTTGTTGTGGATTGTAAGGAGTAGTCAAATCCCTCTTAATCCCTGAATCACTGCAAAGCTTCTTGAAGTCACCTGAGGTGAATTCTCCACCATTGTCGGATCTGAATGTTTTGATCTTCTTGTCAGTTTGATTCTCCATCAAGGTTTTGAATTCCTTGAACTTATCAAACACCTCATCTTTGTTCTTCAAGAAGTATACCCAAGTCTTCCTAGAGAAGCCATCAATAAATGAGACATAGTAAACATACCCACTTAGAGAACTGGATGACATAGGACCACATACATCTGAGTGGATGATTTCTAGGATATCCTTTGCCTTGCTTTCACTGCTTGGGAAAGCCTTCTTAATGTTCTTACCTTTTGCACATCCTTTGCAAACACCTTCATGTTTGGTCTTGATTTCAGGAAGACCCTCTACAACCTTGCTTGCAATTGGAAGTGCCCTATAGTGCATATGAGCAAGTCTTCTGTGCCAAAGTTCACTTGGCTCCATAGATTCATGCACCATGGCATGTTCAGGTTGTCCCTTCAATTTATACAAACCTATCTCTTGCTCTCCAATCACTACTGCATCATCTATGGTCTTTCCCTTTGGCCACATTAGGACTTGGCCATCCACAAATGCAACCCTTATACCTTTTGCATCCAATGCAGATATGGAGAGTAATTTCTTCTTGAGCCTAGGTACATAAAGGACTTCTTTCATCTTCAAAGATTTTCCAGAATCTAGGTTGTAGGAGGCTTCACCACTTCCTTTGATTGGGTATTGATAATCATCCCCAAGTTTCACCTTATGGGGTGATTTATGTTCAAATAGGTTCACAAAAGATTCCTTAAACCCAGTCATGTGTTTGGAAGCCCCATTGTCAATTAACCAATCATTACAACCATGGGAGATAGTACCTGTGAGAGCAGAGATCAGAACATACTCTTCTTCACTTGATGAGTCATCATTACTATCATCACTTTCTACCCTAGCCTTCTTCTTGGGTGGTTCATCATCCTCGGCAGCATGAGCATGAAACCTTCTTTTGCTGCCCTTCTTCTTGTTGTTGAAGCTGTTGTTGTCCTTCTTGTTCTTGGGACAATTTATGGCAATATGTCCTTTTTCATTACAGGTGAAGCATATTCTTCTTTCTTTGAAGGGATGTGAATATTTCTTGGAGTGAGATGGCTCTCTCTTGGACTTCCCTTTCTTGGTGTGAGCTGTGAGAGCTTGATATTCATTCCCAATCTTTTCTTCTTGTGCCAAAAGCCTTGCTTCTTCTTGTGAACATTCTTCCCGTAGTCTGCTGAAGGAAATCAACTACTTTCTTGCACAGATTCCTTGAATGAAGGAGTCCCATGACCTAGGTAGGCCATTTAGAGTGGTCATGACAACTTCACCATTCTCCACCATTTCATCCACTGCTTCTAGTTGTTCCTTGATTTGGGAGACCCTTGAAAAATAAGATTGAATGGTTACTCCATTCTGAAACTTTACTCCTTTCAATTAGTTCCGCAGGGTCATCTTCCAATTTATGTTCTTTCCTTCAAATAGCTTGGTCAAAGAGTCAAACATCTCCTTGGGTGTCTTTAAAGAAGACACATGGGGTATGAGATGGTCTTTGATAGAATCAACAATGATTCTCTTTGCCTTGACCAAGTTCTTCTTATTCAATACCTTAGCCTCTTCATCCTCTAGTATAGGGATGTCTTCTTTTATATATGAGTCCAACTCATTCTCTTCCAGGATTAACCCAATCCTATACTTCCAAGATCGGAAGTTATCAGCCCCTTCAAGCTTATCCTCAAGCTTGGTGTGGTGAGACATCTTAAAGAGTACTTCAAATGGAAATAGAAAATATTTAGGTCTTACCACTTGAAATGCTGAAAACTGGATCTGGTCTTGGCTTAGAGTTTGTCGAAAAAACCCTAAAAATTCAAAATGTGAATTTCAACTTTCTAAAAGGATAGAAAGATGCGCCTTGATGAGATGATCAACCTGGTGTATTCAGAATTTGAGATCAGCAAAGCTTTACCCTTCAGATTTGCCTTTTTGTCCTCCCAGGTTCACTAGGGAGAGCCCTGAATTAGGGTTTGAGTTTCCCGGAGATCTACCCAGCCAAAAATCTTGATCTAAAGCTCTAAACTTCGATTTTTGCAAGGAGCTTCCAACTATGTCATCAGATGCCAGGAATTCCTATTTTTGTGGAAACCCTAAGTTTTAGGGCCAAATCTGAAAATGCTCAGAATTGAATTTTGATTGGACAGATGGATTCTCCTTGATGAGTAGAGTCAATCTACTATACTTCTTTTCCAAAATATGTGGAGAGAAACCCAATAAACAAGAAACTCAAGTTTCCGTCACTGCAAAATGTCTTCTTCTCAGGTTAGCTCTAATACCATGTTAAATTTTGAGCATTAATTCACAATACTCTTGGATCTTTACTGAGAGAATAACATATACAGTATATCAATGCATAACAATCACAATAAGCATCACAAGCATCACAAGAATCAAAAGCATGAGAGACAAGAGACACAGAGTTTCCGTGGGGAAAACCCTAAGGTGAAAAACCCCACAACTTTCTCAGAGATAGAGAGAGAAATGGCTCAACCAAAGTACAACCAAAATACACTTGAGATAGTCTCCTAGTAGCAGATGATCCTCCTCGTCACTAGTGTGCCACTTTCTAAGTGAGAGAAGTGTGACTTTCCGAATGATGAAAATAGAGATCTCCCGATCTCTATTTATACTAGTTTGTTTGCCCAGTTACACTATGGGGCTGATGTGTCTATCTAGATACATCCAAAATATAATATATATTTTAGGGCCGACCCCACACATGGTGGTCTAATAACCCATCGGCAAGTACACACACTTGTGACACTTGTCAATCCACATGACGACACTTCCTTATAGAGGAATAACACATCTCTTATAAGGGTACAATAAATATATATGAAATACATAGATGAAATACATTCCGAAGTTACATATACATCAACAAGTATTGATGGATAAATCAACACCTGCCGCATAGCACCCTGGTCATCGGCTAGGGTCATGTGTAGTTTATTCTCTAGCGCCACTGCTTAATATTTTAAGCAGTTGGGCCTATTGGTATAAATTTGTAGGCTCCCTAAGGTAAGCTTACTTCCCTTATACGTTTTAAGCCTTCTTTGGACTCCAAAACTCATGAACTATTTACCCAATCTTCTTAGGTACTTGGGACAAAAATAATTCTAACAAGGGAGTACCTTTATGCAGAGATTTTGTACCTTGTCCCAGAACTCTTTAGTTGATGAACACTTTCCAACTTTATTTTTCACATGATCATATACTCCATGCAAGATGATATCCATTTCCATTGCATTATTATTTCTTAGCTCCTTCATGGCTGAAGTTTTTGTGGTCCTTTTGGAGCGATGTAACCATTTACAATAGATTTTCAGATATCAAAACCTTGTGCATGTAAATGGAGTCTCATTCTTATAATCCAATGATCAAAATTTGATCCATAGAACAATCAAACCCCATCTACAGAGTAGAGACTTTCATGTTCATCCATTTTCTCTAGAGATCTTTGTTCTAGCTATCAGAATCTCATGAAGGAATTGACTCTAATACCAATTGACTATTGGAAAATTATAGTAAGAAGGGGGGTGATTTAGTATTTATCACTTTCTAACACTTTTAACCTTAAGTACAACATGTAACATTAACCATTAACAATGTATTTCACCATGACATAAAACCAACACATAACATCATACACAATGCACAAGATATTTAACATGGATCCAAATCCCAAACAAGGGAAAACCACATAATGATTTTCTTATATAAAAATAACAAGATTGCATTCATAGGAAGCACCCCAACACCAACTGGAAGGATGCACCAACCCCTTATTTTACAAGATCCAACTTGAAGGAAGCTCCAACTCCTTGATTTACTTGCACCAACTAGAAGGAGGCTCCAACCCCCTAATTTATATGCTCCAACCTTAAGGAAGCTCAAACTCCTCAGTTTACAAGCTCCAACTAGAAGGAGGATACAACCCCTTGGTTTTAATAATTTCCAACCTATAGATAGGACTCCAGTCCTCAGTAAACTCCAAATCAATAGTTTTACTAGCACCAACTGGAAGGAATCCCCAACTCCCTGAGATCACAAGCACCAACCTAAAGGAGACTTCAATCTCCTATCCTTTCCCCATCCCGCCACCCTGATATGAATAAGAAGAACAATAATCCACTGCCATTGTATCACTGTCTCCATCAACCTATACCTGTATCTATGTAATTGTACCTGTATCATTATCCCTGTACCTATATCTATCATTGTCACCATCATTGTATTGTTGTCACTATCACAATCCCTGTTCGTCACAATGACACAATCATTGTCTCTGTCACAATGACACAAAAACTATCTCTATCACAATGTCAACATGTACATGCCTCAAATATGTTCTCCAAGAATGCCAACAAATTCTTCTAAGATATACTTCATATGTATCGCAAGACCAGAAAGATGCCTCCAAAAAGTGTAATCAAATCCTAGAAATAATCACCAATAGACTTCATCTATTTGCACCTTCAAACTCTTACATCATAAACCTCATAGTACATTCCAAAATCTTAGAGGGATCTCATGCCAATAACATTACCTTGGAATATTTCAATACAATCACCAATAATATCTATGCCAAGATGATTCATCATAGAATGTGCCAAGTTAATTACCAAGATCATCATTAAGTATGTTGATCCAATGTGCCAATAAGTTTGTGATTCTGATACCGTATGAGAAAGTTATGCAAGATTTTGTCAACCTTCTTCTCTTGAATTTTCATTTTCTCTGTCATTTTCACAAACCCTAACATTCAACAAGTATAACTCTTAACATGTAATGAATAAATACATGAAACTTTTACCACATATTCTTCAATATCTCTACAACACCTCCTCTGAGGGTCATTCTTTGGAACGTCATGGATCAAAAGTTATAGTGAAAATTCCAAACTAACTTGTTTAAAGATGATTTTTGAGTCATTTAAAATCCATGTCTTCCCAAGTTCATATCTTTGAGAAATATAGTGAACCAAGATCAGAAATTTTAACCATATGTTCTTAAAGATCTATTTTGCATCTCCTCCAAAGGGCACTATCTGAAACATTATGGATCAAAACTTATAAGGAAAATGCCAAATTGGCATGTTTGAAGGTTATTCAAAAACCCTAGCTTTCCGAGGTCACATCTTCGGAACTATAACAAATCAACATATCAAATATTTACCATAGGAACTCAAAAGTATTGACATGTCTCCATCTCATAAACATTTCACTGTAAAATTGGTCATAGCAGATCTAATGAACAAGTAAATCAATCAGAACAGATGAACATAGAAAATATGGTGTAAAACTATGTAAAACATGCATAGTGCTCAATATCCCAATAAGGGTGAATAATTACAATACAATCTGGCAATGTGAGTGAGCAATTCGAATTGACTAAGGAGTTCATTCGAGTCACTGAATGGAGTAGCTTGACTCGAACTAGAAGTCCTCATCATCAATCAGTGGTGGTCATCAATGCACAAGAACCAGTCATCCAGGTGTCAAGCTGAGTCTAACTGAGTGTGCCATGTGTCACTGAAGTGTGTAGCACTGATATAGGGAAGGAGACTCAGTGGAGGGTGCATGGGAGGCTTAACTGAAGTTAGAACAAGTCATCTAGTCAATCTGGAAGTCCAACAGAGTGAAACAGTCAGTTCGGAGTGAAACTAGCCTCAAATCAAGGAGAATCGGAGCTAACTAAGTGTAACTGAAGTGGAACTGCAATGGTAGGTGAAGAAGTGCACCCTTCTCTGGTAGTAGGTGAGAAGTGGTTGCTTCCTGACTAGGAGGGCTAAAAATCTGAGGTAAGTGGCTCCTGGGTGCTAGAATAAGGTGGGTAAGGTGCTGGAGGCATCACATGGTGACTGGGATGCATGCAAACCCTAGAATTTGCATGAAAACCCTAATTGCATGCAAGGTCCTAAAAAAGATGATGTGGATATCTGAACACCCCCCCTCAAGTGAGACTATGATGTGCAAAAAATAATGTGGGGCCCTGGTAACTAAGACCAAAGGTCACCCCAATACAATAATCCAAAAAATGTTGACAATAAACTAAGTGAGGAAAGAGGGAAAACCGAGTGGGAAGAAAGCCCCCCAATAGTAAACGGAGGTAAGTGAACTTCTTCTCAGTGAAGCTCTTGGTGAATATGTCTGCAATTTGCTCATCAGTAGGGAAATATTGCAGAATGATGGTGCATCGAATGTAGTGCATATGAATCTCAATGTGTTTGGTCCTCTATCGCTGAACTGGATATGTGGAGATCTTGATAGCACTTTAAATGTCACAAAAGAGAACTGTCGAAGTAGTGCCACCAAAACCAAACTCGGAAAGAATAGCCTGCAACCAAACTTCCTGAATGCAGGCATTGACTGCCCCTCGATACTCTACCTCTACTGAAGAAAGTGCAATGGCTTCCTGCTTTTTGTTGGACCAGCAAATAGGGCCATGACCAATCATGAAAACATAACCGAAAGTGGACTTTCTATCAATGCTATCACCTGCCCAATCTGAATAAGTAAAACCAATGAAATCAAGCTCAGAATCTGCAGCATAATGTATGCCAAAATGTTTCGTACCTTGCACATACTGCAAGATTCGCTTGGCTACTCGCCAATGAAGCTCATGGGGCTGCTGCATATACCTTGACACGGCACTCATGGCATATGAAATATCAGGCCTTGAGTGTGTCAAATAAAGTAGTGAACCAATCAACTGTCGATACATACTGCAATCTGCAAGCGGTGTAGAATCTCCCTCCTCAAGACTGATTCCTGAGAGGAATGAAAATGGGGCTGCCTTACATTCAACCATATTAAACTTCAATAACAAGTCGGAAGCATATTTTTGCTGAGATATAGTGATCCCATCAAAATTTTGAGCTATCTCCAAGCCCAAAAAGTGACTCAGCAAGCCCAAATCACTCATGTCAAAAGCTAGATTTAAGGCAGTTTTTAGCTTGTTTATTAAAGTAAGAGTGCTACCAGTAATGAGAAGATCATCAACATAAAGTACAATAACCAACAAATTATCTTTAACTCGCTGAAGATACACATTTGGATCAGATTTGCATCTTTGAAAATTCTGAGAAAGAAGGAAGGAGTCCATCTTTGCGTACCAAGCTCTTGGGGCCTGTTTTAACCCATACAAAGATTTCTTCAATCTGTAAACTAATGATGGATCTGATGTATAGCCTTCTGGATGCTGCATATATACCTCTTCAGCAAGATCTCCATGTAGAAATTCACTCTTCACATCCATGTGGTGCACTTCCTAGTGCTTGGATGTGGAAATTGCCAAAACAAGGCGGATGGAATCCATCTTTGCAACCGGTGCAAAGGTCTCAGTGTAGTCCACTCCTTGGACTTGGGAGAAACCTTTTGCCACCAACCTTGCTTTGTATTTTCTGATAGAGCCATCAGCAGTAACTTTCATGTGGTAGACCCATTTACACTTCACTAATTTTCTTCCAGGTGGAAGAGAAACTAGCTCCCATGTATTGTTCTTTTGAAGAGAACTATACTCTTCATCCATGGCACTTTGCCATCTCGGATCTTGGTGGGCATGGTAGTATGTTTTGGGATCTGAACCAGTCATCAAATAAAAAATATTAGGAATTAATGGATCATAAATAGAAAGAGCCATACCTGCTCTTTGAAATTCTGCTCTTGTTCCTCTCGGATCAGCAGGATTTCCAAGGTTCAAACCAGTAGATTGAAGAGTGTTTTGGGCCAACTTTGGTAACTGAGGAGGATCATAATGGTCAGATTCCGAACCTGATATGTCATGATCATCATGTTCTGCTAAAATATCAGAAATATTAGAACTCATACCTTCATTATCGCTGCATGGATCTTCTTCTGGTGAAGGCAGTGAAACGACAGTTTCTTCCTCGACTAGTTGCAATTCTTGAAGCAGTTCTTTAAATTGCACATTACACTCTATGAATATCCTTTTAGATCTGATATCCATGATTTTATATGCTTTTGATTCTTCCCCATATCCTATCAGTATGCACTCAATACTTTGTGGATCCAAAGCTCGTCTCTTCTTGGAAGGAATTCTAGCCCATGCAGTAGAGCCAAAAACTCTCAAATTTGACACATCCGGTTTGTGACCAAAAAATGCTTCGAAAGGAGTCATACCTTTCACATATGAATGTGGAACACGGTTCTGTATGTATGCAGCAACATTGATTGCTTCAGCCCAAATATTTGCAGCCAAACCTTTTGATTCAATCATGCATGTAGCCATCTCTTTCAGTGACTGATTTTTCCTTTCCGCTACAACGTTCTGCTGGGCTGTGTAGGGAACTATATGTTGGATCTAAATTCCTCTTTCGGCAAAAAGTTGCAGCAACTTGGCCTTGATATATTCTCCACCATCATAAAATATAAGAGCTTTGATCTTGGTCTCAGTGGCGGTCTCAACAAAAACCTTAAAATCCTTGAATTTTCCAAGCACTTCTGACTTGTTTTTGAGAAAAAATACCCATGTAAAGCGGGAAAAATCATCAATAAATGTCAAAACATACCTTGAACCATTTAATGACGTATGGGTCAGTGGACCACTGATATCAGAATGTATCATCCCCAAAACTGTATAAGCTCTGCTAGCTTTGCCGCGGTCGAATATGTGCTCGGGGTGCTTCCCAATAATGCAACTAGTGCATATTCCCTTCGAGGAATGGAGTTGTGGAAGACCATCTACCATGGAATTGTTTGATAACAGCAGCAAATACCTATAATTAAGATGTCCAAATATTTCATGCCAAATCCTACTAACCTCATTACCATGTGTGCGAAGAGCAGTGGGCTTTGCAAGCAGAATAAAGTGTGAAAACTCATAGCATTTTGTAGTGTGGTTCGCCTTTCTGACTGCAACAAGTCTTCCACTTTTGATATCAAAAATTTCAACTGTATTAGGGCTGAATGTAACTTGCTTCGGTTCACCAGTGTGTGTCATTTGATACACATAAAGAAGATTTGAATCCAAGGAAGCCACATAGAGAACATTCTTAAAGCTTCCACGATCTACATGAATCGTACCTTTTCCCTTTGAAGAACTTTTTGAGTCATCTCCCAAATGGATGGGGATGGAGCTGTTCAGATCGAATGAAGAAAAAGAATCAATATTTGCATCCATATGATTCGATGCACCCGAATCTATCAAGAGAGTAGTGGGATTCGAAACAGTTGCCATGAGTGCTTGTCCTCTTTCATGATCATCATTCCTATCCTTCTTCCTTGCACCGTCAGAAAGAGTTATGTTATTCTTTTCCAAAAGGAGGGCCATTTGATCTATAGTATTCTTCATGCATGAAATTTCGGGATGAAAGCCACGGTTGCAATAAGTACATTTAGATTTTTCCTTACCCTCTTTACCCTTTTGCTTGAACTTCGAACTGGATGGTGCATCCATCTGTTTGCCTTTCTCTCTTTGCTTGTGAGGTTCGAATTTGGGCTTCTCCTTCTTTTGCTTTCCTTTACCATTTGAAATCTTGGGTCCTTGAACATATAGAGTTGAATCTTTGCAGCTTATGGACCCCATTTGAATCAACTTATCATGCTCTTTTGTGACGGATTCAATGAAGGCATTCAAGGTAGGCATCTTCCAATTCGGGGTAGTTGGCTGACTGGAATTGAAAGTAGAGACAAATACCGAATAATCTTTACCAAGCTTGTTGAGAATGGAGAGGATCAATTGCATATCCTCTTTGATAACTCCACTGTTCTTCAACTACATGTTCAAGTTCTTGAATTTTGTGAAGAATTCATTAATGGTCTCGAAATTCTCAGGACTAAGGGAAATCAATTCATTCTCTAATTGAAAGGCCCTAAGCTTGTCCTGCTTTCCAAATAGTGTTTCAAGTTGCTCCCATATAGCTTTTGGAGTCTTCAATCCGCTGAGATGGAAGTGAAGATCTTTGGAGATGGAGAGACAAAGAAGACCATAAGCTTCATCAAGCTTGTTGTAGTGTTTGGTTCTATCTGAGAAGGTGTTTGGCTCCAATTCAAGACCAAGAGTGACTCGGTAGTAACCTTTTGAATGTAATATGATCTCCATATCATCTTTCCAATCAAAATAATTGAATGGGGTGAGAATAGGCTTTGAAGAAGAGTATTCCATTGCTAGGAGTGAGTGCACACTGATGTAGAAATGATTGCAAGGGAAAAGTAGCGAATGCAATTGATGGAGACAATAACCTGCAAATCACAATAAAACCAAGAACAATGAGGTCGAACAATCCACACTTTTAGAGTTGCATCACTCTTGGGATTGGAGATCAAGCAATGTTGAATGGGTCCAATGTATCAAATCCAGGATTTATGTGGAAACTCAAGATTCTGGAGTGGTATTGGAAGTTTTTTCAAGCTTTGCATGCACAGGAGTGAATGCCCTTGAGATCTATCATGCCAAAAAATTTTGTAATTTTTAGCAAATTCACTCAAATCCTCTTGTAGAAACACCTGCAGAAAAGAGATCTTGTCCCTGCAATGGCTCTGATACCATGTAAAATTAGTCACAGCAGATCTAATGAACAAGTAAATCAATCACAATAGATGAACATAGAAAATATGGTGTAAAACATGCACAGTGCTCAATATCCTAATAAGGGTGAATAATTACAATACAATCTGACAATGTGAGTGAGCAATTCGAATTGACTAAGAAGGTCATTCAAATCATTGAATGGAGTAGCTTGACTCCAACTAGACGTCCTCATCATCAATCAGTGGTGGTCATCAATGCACAAGAACCAGTCATCCATGTGTCAAGCTGAGTCTAACTAAGTGTGTCATGTGTCAATGAAGTGTGTAGCACTGATATAGGGAAGGAGACTCAGTGGAGGGCGCACGGGAGGCTTAATTGAAGTCAGAACAAGTCATCTAGTCAATCAAGAGGTCCAATGGAGTGAAATAGTCGGTCGGGAGGGAAACTAGCCTCAAATCAAGGAGAATCAGAGCTAATTGAATGTAACTAAAGTGGAACTGCAGTGGTAGGTGAAGAAGTGCGCACTTCTCTGGCAGTAGGTGAGAAGTGGGCTCCTTCCTGACTAGGAGGGATAAAACTCTGAAGTAAGTGGCTCCCGGGTGCTAGGATAAGGTGGGTAAGGTGCTGGAGGCATCACATGGTGACTGGGCTGCATGCAAAATGCATGCAAACCCTAGAATTTGCATGCAAGGTTCTGAAAAACATGATGTGGATATCTAAACATTCATGGTCTAGAAATCCCAGAAACAAAGATATACTAAAAATTCCAAGGTGACCTAAAACAAAAAAAAAGCAAGTAGAAATCATCGCAAGATTTCATCTTCCACTAGAATTTCAACCTTCTTCACTTCAACTTTCCCTTAAATTTGACCGTCTACTCTTGCATCTGAGCTCTTTAATTTTGGATGATGAAGATGAAAAAATTTCTCTCCTATTTATACTACTCTAAGAGCATGATTTAGCTTAATATTTTATGGTTACCCTTTACGATCCTTTAGCTTTAGTTTGAGTAAGTCTTGACCCTTGAAAGTGAAAAACAAAGTGCAAAGGTACTGATGATAAGGAGTTAGAGATAAATGAATTAAAAAGTCAAATTACCAAGATGCAACTAGATGTCCAGAGAGAAGAGTTATTGAGAAGAACTAGAAAGACCCTTTGGACAAAATATCAGTTGGAATGCTAGATGGATGGGGTTATTTTGATCTTATACAAGATGAGTTAGAGATTTATGAAACATGTCAAAAGGAAATCAAATATGTTGAAAAGCAGCTTGGAGAAATGACTAAGTAGGATGTTGAAATAATAAATTTCCTGAATACTAATATAACTAAGAAGCAATTGGAGGACTTGTAGGTTGAAAAAAAGACTCATATGATAAATATAGCCAACCAAATGATTACCAAGGAGGTCTTGATGTCCATAACTCAAGACAAAGCTAAAGCATTGGCTGAAGAGATTACTAGATTCAAAGGTCTTTATAAAGAAAAGTCTTGCATTAGCCTTGGTTTACCTCATCCATGGGATGGGAATGGTGATATGTATAAGAAGGATCAGTACAAATCCAATCTATTAAGTCAAAAGAGAGATGTTGTTGCATAGTTTGATTATTTAGAAGGAATCATAATTGGTGATGGAATGGTAGACAAATTGACATATGGATAAATCTTAAAATCACACCCAATTTAAAGATTAAATCCCATATCTTATGAGAAAATTACTAATCTTGAAATAACATTAGAGTACTTAAGGGAACACCAATTCCCAATTGGTAATCGATGGCAGTCATTTGCCGAATACCTTTGCACTTTGTCATCCACTTTCAAGTTGCTAGAGGGCTTCAAAGGAGTGAAGTTTGTTATTGAAGTGATTCAAGATAATAGTTTTTGTATTCATGAACATATCTTTTAGATTCACTCCCTCTTTTGTATTTATCGATATCTATATTCATTGGACATTGCATAGATTGTATTTCATTTCCATCCAACCTTGATTTTTCTATTAGAAGTTTGATTACGTGTCAATTCAATATCCATGTTTAGAAATATTTTTCAAATGTTTTTTTCATATTGTCAGGTATTTTTTATGTTTCTAAAATTTCCTCTATATGGGTTCTTGGTTTATTTGGGTTAGACATTGCTTCTTAAAAGCTATAGAGTGGAACGATGCAAATTTTTTCGTTTTTTTGAGAAATTGGATGCAGCCATGCCCAATACTCCAACTGCATAGGGGTGAAACTTGAAACATAGTTTATCTTGGGTAATTTGTCCCCATTGTCGTTTCCACCTCTTTTTCTTCACTATGCATTTGTGATTCGTCCAACAGGCTCCTTACAAACATCTTCTGCAACATTTGCATTCTTGATTTGTCCAGTGGGCTCCTTATATTATTGGGTTGCTATGAATTTACAAGTATGTGCAGAATTTTGCACTATGGGTTGGATTTTCAAAGATGTGTAGCATTTTGTATGTGGAGAACAGAGTTAGATGTAGGGTTTTAACTTTCCACAACCAAATTGTTTGAAATTTGTAATGCATTATGCGACTAATCTATGGAGGAAAAGTATCGAATGACCCACACTAATGAACCAACAAAAAACCACACTTCCTAGATTGTACAACCTCACTGCCAATTTTCACAATTTCCAAACCTTGAACGGTAGAATTATCCAGATAATATGAAATGGGTTTTGTAAAAAATTAACACCAACCTTAGATGTTATTCCTACGACATGTTATCTCTCCTTCTTTTCCTAATTATGTTTCATCTCAATGTCATCTTGGAATATTGATCTTGTTGTTTAGACTTCTCTTATCTCTTATGGTCATCTCCCCCTCTTCTCCATCTACTTTTTCTTGTGTTACACTAGATCTTCTACAAACCGATCTACAAACAATGTCTAGAATTGGTATAATTGCTCAAACAAGTTATTTCTTCATATTGTTAGCATTTGTGTCTTTATGTTTTTTAAATTTATTCTATATGGATTCTTGGATTATTTAAATAGGCCATATTAATATAACATTGATTATTAAATTTTATAGAAAGGAACAATGCAAATATTGTCACTATATTAAGAAATTTGTAAAATCTATAATGATATTTTGATGTACTATTACATTTTCAAATGAAAATAACGATTTATTTTTACATTTCAGCATAGGGTTCAATATCTCATAGCCCTTCAAAGTGAAATGGGACCCTACCCTTGATTATATATATAATATATATCATTTTATATATATTACTGTTATATATAAAATATTAATATATATTATACATACAATATTCTATACCATATTAATATATATATATACACAATTATGATAATATATATATAATATATTAACTATTATAAATATATATATAACTAATATATATTATTAATATTTGCGAACCCTAGGAGTCAATCTATCCCATCAGTTAATCCAAAGGTCGGTCAGGGTAAGGTCTTTGACTCGTAATGTCATATAACCCTCTTTCAACCCTTGATTATATCGACGAACCCTAGCAGTCAATCTATTCCATTAGTTAATCCAAAGGTCGTTCAGGGTAAGGTCTCGCGTAAGGTATCTGACTCGTAATGTCATATAACCCTCTTTCAAGTACTTTGATATTTAATTTCAACGGTTGTGGATATTTCTTCTGATTCATGTTCAGGTTTTTTATTCATTTTTGCTCCTTTAAATCGGATATGCCCCTGTTCCTTGGCGTTCGCCGAAAATGTTGTCAAACTTAGCTTCGTCTTCGGTGTTTTCTCCCTCCACTGGCCCTCCTCATCGTTTGGTTGTTGAAGTTTCAAAAAAGGGAAGGCACCGGATTCCGACCATTGCTCTGCTTAGTGGTGGTCAGCTCACTTACGAGAAGCTTTGTTACAATAGTTCTTTAGGATTAGCTCCTTGTCATATAATGGCATAAGGTAGAAGTCGTTTGCCTATTAAAAGGACTAGTGGAATTGATGCATACAACCGAAGAATGGAGTAGTTAGAAAAGAATATAGCAGAGCTTCGGCAAAATCTGGAGGGGAAATGCAACAAAGAGGACTTGGAGTCAATGTAGAAGAGAATCGAGGATACCATAGACTACAAGTTCGAAAATATCAATGAGGAATTGATCAAATGTATGCGAAGGATCCTTGACGAATGTGAAGAATCCACTCGATATCAACGTGATTCCAAGAGGATCCCAATGACTTCGGTAGGTTCTGGAAAGTCCCTTCCAGCTGACAGGCCTCCCTCGGGGCCAAAATCAATGGAGGTTGACTGAGGGAACCACCCGGCCCACCCACCACACTCTCTTGATATTTTTAGGATAACTTTTATTTTTTCATTTTCTATTAGATTTACTTGTCTGTTTTTAGATTTTAGTTTTCTGTTAGTTTAGGGGAGGGATTTTGTTGTATTTTCCAAGGCCCTTCTGTTTAGTTTGTATAGGAAGGAATTTTGTAAGGGTTGTACTTTTAGAGGGACAATAGAAGAATGGAAGGATAATATCAGACTAACATATTTTGCAAAGGGTCTTCCATTCATCATTTTGCATAATTGGGAGCCCAAGCTCATAGTCGTGAAATGTATTAAGATCCCAAGCTCTGTAAAAGGTGAAAGATCGAAGTAAATTCCATCTCTATGTAATGTAGGGAATTTGCCATGTTTTAACGCGGTAATATATAAGTCTATAGTTTTATGTATTCATTCTCAAGAATGTTGGATATTGCATGTTGCACATCTTCTTGAGATTTACTTTTGTGAATGTTGATTAAATTTACGGTTTGTAAAATAAATCAAGATTTCCCAAAAAATTCACGGTGGTAAAAGTTATGTTTTAACACGGAATAACTTCGATGTAAGTTTCATTTAATGTTTTAGTTATTTTATATAGTGGGCTTGTCTTAACTCTATTGTGTCGAAGTTCACCTTAAGTTACTAAGCCATGAAAAGTGATTCTTATGTCTCAGTAAGAAATATTTTAATATAAATCTTGTTTAAGAGTGGGCTTGTCGAAGTTGAATTCCGACAAAGTAAAATGTTCTGCAAAGTTAGGAGTTTCGCGAAGTCAAGAGTCCGTGAAGTAAAGAGTCCGCGAAGTCAAGTGTTCAGCGAAGTAAATGTCTATCGAAGTGAAGCTTACCTGTCGAAGTAAATGATCGCCAAAGTGAAGTTTACTTGTCGAACTAAATACTCATCGAAGTGAAGTTTACTTGTCGAAGTAAATGCCCATCAAAGTGAAGTCCTTGGTGAAGTAAAAATTGAGGTTTGAAGTGGGATTTGGCATAACCTTTGTTTGATTATCACTGACAGGTATCCTCATTGGTGCAATTTGTACTTCATCCTCCCAAACTTTTCAACTGTCTTCCATTGCTCCACAGAGGGGACTTCATAATTAATCATCTATGTTGACACAAATATTTTTGTTGTTAAAAATAAAAAAGAGATTTGGAGAAATAGAATTGTAGTAATGGAAATTATTCCTTTTACAATTTATTCCCATATGAAAACAGAGAAAATAAAAATGCATAGAAGAATAGGCACTAAGTTCCAAACAAAAAATATATTATCCAATTGTGGCAATAAAAGGAATTGGTTTGAAATTCACAATAACTTACTCCATTGAAGTATGGAGTGAGTTATTGTGCACCCGATGCCATGGCCCGTGGCTAGATCAGGGTTGGATACAAAGTTGTTGGGTATCATTTAATTCCCAGGTGCCATCGTAAATGAATCATTGGAAATTGGAAAGGCTTGGCCATCAATGTCACGCCATGGCTTGCAATTTGTTGGCTACGCGTTGTTGGTTTCCAATTAATGCCCAGGTAGTAGGTACCATTGATTAATGCATGACTTGATTTGGAATGAATTTCCTACTCGTAGACTCGCCTCATTGAAGTCTGATCTCGATTCCTTCACATCAATATATTCTCATTCAATACAAAATTGGGAAAAAAAAGAGGGGGAAATTGGAACATGTTGGAAGTGGGAACTGGAAGTGGAAGTGGAATGAAGACACTAGTCTCAACTCTCTGGAGAAACCTGGAACTGGAAATATGGTCGTGACTTATGACTTGTGAGAATGCTAGCAGCAGGCTTCAACAGAGCACAAGATACTTGAGAGAACAATCCATTTTCACATCGCCCAGTGTTCCTTCACTGAACCTTGCATGGCTAGTACATTAAGAAATTCCTCTATTTTATGTCTAGATCCTAATAATGATATTAAAACTAATTATGCATCCAACCCCATAACCACTCATCAAATATTTTTTTTAAATTCCTCGAATAAAATACCCCTCTCATATTTGTATTCATAGTAGAGGAACTCAATTTTGCAGACAATTGTAGATAGTGGGTTCTTCGAAAAAAACCATGTTTGCCCTTATTTCAAGCCCTTACTTAATCTGAACCCCAAATTGCTTGAGGAGGATCCATTATTTTGGTCATGGAAACCCATTGGAAACTCCTTTCGTAGTCATGATAATTGACAATGAGCCGCTTGCGGTGGTCAATGCTGCCACTGTTAATACTCATCTTATTTCTAAGTTCATGTAACAATGACAGGGATTCCTAATTGTAGTTAGTTGAATTGTGGGGAAGCAGTAAATTAATGAATGTTTACTGCGACCAAGATTTGATTCTAGGTGTGCCCCTATTTTCATCTGAATTTTACATTAAAATTATCAAAGCCACTAGCTTCGGCCTCAGGATTTCAGTAACCTATAAGGCTATAAAAAAATGATGGTGCTTTTCCTATCGTAAAAAAACATAAAAAAGGGGTCGTTAGCAAAGACAAACTGTAAGAACACATCTGCCTTCATAGATCCTTTTAAATCACACTTAAAATGTTACAATATCCTTCTCTATGTCATATCCCCTGAAAAACTGATAGGCCGTAGATATTCTTCTATGCCGTATCCCCCAAAAGACCGTTATGCCATAAATATTCTTCTAGACCGCAATCCCTCTATTTGGAGGTTGGATGCCATATGAGTTTATATCCTCTGTAATATCCCTACCGAGAATGCCTCCAAAAACTATGATTATTGTTCAGCTTCAAATATTCAAGCCTTCCCCACTCGCTTTAGCGATAATGAACAGTAAAATCTCTTTGAACAATGAAGAGTCGAATTGCTGTGTAAAATCTATAATTGTAAACTTTAGTTTACATAAAGGGTTATATATCAAACCCAGGTTCTAAGTCAGTGGGTAATAGGTATCAAATATTTCATGTATATATTTCTGGCAATATAATTATCTCTTGTGTCTGTACAAATTTTTCCTTCAAGAATATGAAATATGAGGTTTTTGTTTATTGAAAAAATGAATTCACATATAACACCATGTTTGAGATCAAGTTTGGAATAACTTATGTAAGATTGAGACTGCTTTACTAACATATTAGAATGCATGGAATTATATCATCATATTGCACAAATCATATTCATTTAGAATTATTCATAGTATTGAGTGTTAAGTAATATATGTGAGTTGGGTTGCGGTCTAGTGGTAAATTATTGAAAATTTACCACAACTACACCTAAGTTTGATTCTTAACACATTGCATGTTATTGAGGTTGTACCTAAAAATCCATAAAAAAAAATACATTTCAGGGTTTCATTACCTCTCTTTGACCATAAAATTGTTTTTTAAAAGAAATGTGAAGACGAAGAGAGATTTAGATAAGATGATAGCATAGAATTACCCATAGCAAGAAAAACTACTTTAGAAGTAAAGGCAGGTTCTATCAAAATATTACCCTAAAAATTCTAGATATATTAATGGATATAAGATTTGTGTATAATCCTTGGGCATTTAAATCTATTTCTAAAAAGTCTAGATATATTAATGGATATAAGATTTGTGTATATTCCTTGGGCATTTAAATCTATTTCTATAAGTAGTAAAACACTTTGTCCCTGCAAGTATAACGCTTTGGTTAAACTTCTTCCAACTTCTTCCTTATTGTAATTTGTAGGATTACTTATTTCTTCCACTTGTCACTTTCTAACAAATGCTAAGAAGTAAAGCATGACTAGTTTCATAGTTTGCACATGAGCTGTTGGCTCAAGAAGAAAGCCTCTTCAAAAGCCAATTTGTAACAAATGGATACTTCTATTGAAATATTGAATTATGAATTCTCAATATTCAAATGACTAGTTGACTAGTAACTATTTGTTGGGATTCTGATTTGGTTTCTTAAATGTAGTGCAATATTATTTTATATTTTGTTAATTGTAATGTTGTGATTTCTCTGTTATCTGATTCCATAATATGTATGTTTGACTATTCAAATTTAAAGCACAATACTAATTATATAATAAAGTCATTATGGTTCTATAAGTAAATTAATCCTGAATTAATCTACTAACTCTTAACCCTTAGATCAAACAATCAATATTCTGAGAACTGGTTGAAAAGAAAGAACACATAAAATTTGAAGATTTTAATGCCCCTCAAAGGGATTTCATTGATTACATAGTCCTATAACATCAATTATCCATCAAATAATTGCAAAGCCAAAAGTTTCATACTTCAAGCACATAAAAGTCTATATTTAAATAGTTTTATAACACCTTGTTGTAGTTAAGTGGATTGCATAGTTACCAACGATACATGATATATAATAAACAAGCAAGTATATAGATAGGAACAAAAGATAAGTAATGGTAGAAGAGTCAACAAGTCTTCTATTACTCAGGACCAAGTACAATACAATACAATGTCTCGATGTCGCATGTATCCGTCTCTACAACCTATATATATAGTTTACATATGGTTACATAACGACCCGTCGGTTCACTAACCGACGTGACTAACTGACTCGACATGTGGTGATCAACAAGGCAGTTCGACATGTTCTCCAAAGTGGTCGAACAGAATACCTAGTCGGGTAGCCGACCTATGCTCCTCCAACATCTCCCCCACGAACACAACCTTTATTCATTCCAAAGAAATCTGAAAATAACTGGAGCTGGATGAATAGATGAAATTCACTGTGGTTTGTCTCGTAACTAAGTGTAGATAGTTAACGACTCTGATATGGTACCAGCTACTCCCTTAGCTGGAAATGGGTCGTCAATTCTGGAAACATGTCCATGCGGGTAGAAAAAGCTAAAAACATGGTTTGGTACTAAAAAAACATTCAATGATTGTTGTAAGCCTAACGTTGACGACCGCAGCAACCCATGTTGTCTTAGAGAAGAAAGCGTCAGAGACTTCTAATCTTCCTGCGTCCTCTCTGGCTTGCATACCAATCAGTTATTGAAAGAAGAGTGATGGAAAGAAGAGTAACGGAAACGTGATTGGTGCCGAGGAACATAATGACAAATCTTGGTCTTGGGACTTCAAGAGTGCTCGAACTGCCCATATATCATGGTGTAGTGAGAATTTGTCAGGGAGCTGATGTTGAAATGCTCATATATCACGAGGAGAACTGGGGAGCGATCATAAGAATCAAGCATTTCTGATAAAACAACAAAGGACAGAGAACAAAGGCAGTAAAGAAAATGGCCATGGCTTTCCCGAAGATTTCAGTTTGCTGCGATATGGGGCATGGTTAGCCTATATATAGTGAGTGGTCAGTGAGTTGATGGATTGACTGGGATGGGACGGATGGGGAATGATAATTATCACAGTATGGCGGGATGGTGGCCATAGATATCATCTGTAGTGACTACAATTTCTGTTGGAGTAATCATACATGTATCAATCCAATCGATTCCTTAAAAATGGTTTGTACGTTGGCATGGCGGTGATCCTGATGGCACTAATGGTAAATGATGGCTTGTATCACTCGTGTGAAGAAAATAAACATAATTAAAATAACATGAGATGTGCTTTTATTATGTTCTCACATGAAAATGAAGAAATGAGGAATACTCAGAAGAATAAATGCAAATTTTCAAATGGAATATATTGTTAGGATATTCCTATACTCCATCCTAGACCTATCAACATTTCCATTATTTTCATTTTAGGTCATGCATGCATTTTTAGGGTTTGCATGCATTTGCATGCATCCCAATCATCAGTCCCAGCACCTAGCCCTCAGTTAGCTAGCCCCCGGAGCTTCTTTCCACTCAGTTTCATCCCTCCTAGTGCTTAGTGCGCCCTCCTTTCACCTATTGCATGAGAAAGGCGCCCTTCCTTACCTACCATTCAGTTATCTTCAGTTCTTTCCTTGATTTAAGGCTAGACTGACTCTCAACTGACTGTATCACTCCGATGGACTTCCAGTGAGATTTGACTGCCCATTCTAACTTCAGTTAGCTCCTCATGCGCCCTCCACTGAGCCTCCTTCATTCAGTTAGTTCCAGTTACACTCAGTTACACCTACTACACTCAGTTAGAATCAGTTTGAATGATGGTTGACAGTTACTTGAGCATTGATGACTCCACTGATGATAAGATAGACTACTAGTTGTGGTTCGATGACACTCCAGTGATCCTTTGATCACTCCATGAAGGATAATTCGAATTGTCACCTTAGGCATTCAAATACTCATGTATTGTACTACTTATTTGTCCATATTGTGATTAATTAATTAGTGTGTGTGAAGTATTTTTGCTTCTATCCGAGTTCTACTGTATTATTATTCTGTTGCTCATCTTACTACATTGACCACTCTTAATCTTACTCCTAAATTATTTCTTGTGAGGTATACATCATCTCTTAGATCTGTTGTGAGGATTTTCATATGGTATCAGAGCATGTTGAGAGTATTGTTTATCTCCATTCTTGAGAGTTTTTTGCAGGTTATTATCAAGATTTCGAGTGCAACAGTTTCTGCATTTATGCAGCAGTAGCAGTTGCAGATATTATCTATTTTTTTTGTAGGTCTTCTACAACTTCATGAATTCAGAAGAAATACCTCCTCTTTCTCCATTCAACTATGATGAATGGAAACCAAAAATGATAGCATATTTGAAGAGCCATGATCTCTTTGATTGTTATTTTGAAAGAGAGTTCGAATCCTCTGAAGAGAAGGATGACTGGTTGAATAAAGGTGACCAAGCCTTTGGAAGAGTGATGCTTGCTATGCCTCGTTACATGATGTACCAAATCATTGATATTGTTGAAAATCCAAAAGAGCTATGGACCCATCTAGATGAAAGATTCGACAAACAGAATGAAGGATTTGGTTCAAACCCTTTCAAGAGCAAGCAAAGTGATGCATTTTCCCTCCTTGATGATCTCATTGATCATGAACCAGCATCAAACACATCTCATATTGAAGTTGTTCACAAAGAAGAAGAACTTGCAGATTCTACACTCATGCTCCAAATTTCTTCTCTTTCAGTGCCAGCTCACACTCTAGATATTGCAGAAGGTCCTAAATCCTCTCTTGCACCAGAGTCTGTTGGTCTGCATCATGATCTATTGAATGTTTCGGAGGTCAAATCAACTATTGGAGGTAATGCATTCGCTCTCCTCAAGCAATCACCTCTTATTTACTACTATATGATCATTATTCCATGCTTTCAGAATGTTATTGAAGAATATGGCCATTGCCATTCGCTTGGGATAATTTCTCATGCACACCATGGTTTTGATCTCACCCCTACTGGTTCAAAGGAGATCTCAAGAAACCATTGCCATTCGCTTGGGATAAATTCTCATGCATTTACTGGTTTTGATCTCACCTCTAATGGTTCAAAGGATATCTCAAGAAACCATGATTCAAGTCTTGGATCTAATTTGGATTCCCAACAATCACTACTTGGGATAACTTCTCATGGATATGATGGTTTTGATATCACCCTTGCTGTTTCAAAGAAGATCTCAAGAAACCATTTATCAAGTCTTAAATCTGATTTGGATTTCAAGCAATTATTTGATGGTTCTTTTGGGCATAATCTCACCCATGATGGTTCGAAGGAGAAGACAAAAGATTATTTGCACATTCATAGATTTGATCCTACCTCAACTGATTTGAATCACGGGTTCAAGGATCATCCTCATACTTTTGGATTTGTTCTCATCACATTCGATCTGAAGAGAAACTACAAGCACAAGCCTTTTGAGCAAGATCCACTTCTTCCCAAGAAGAAGATACCTCCAAACATATGACCAAGCATCACACCTACTTGAGTTTGGAGCATTTATTTTTGTGTGTGCCTTACAGTCTATTTTGAGGGGGGGTATTTTTCCCATGAGGTTTTCCCCATTTCCTCGGTTTATTAACTGTTATTATTATTCATTGTATTGGGTGACCTTTGGTCTTATTTATTAGGGCCCAAGATGGATTAAGGGGGGGTGTTAGGATATTCCTATACTCCATCCTAGACCTATCAACATTTCCATTATTTTCATTTTAGGTCATGCATGCATTTGCATGGATCCCAGTCATCAGTCCCAGCACCTAGGCCTCATTTAGCTAGCCCTTGGAGATTCTCTCCACTCAGTTTCATCCCTCCTAGTGCTTAGTGCGCCCTCCTTTCACCTACTGCATGAGAAAGGCGCCCTTCCTTACCTACCATTCAGTTATCTTCAATTATTTCCTTGATTTAAGGCTAGACTGACTCTCAACTGGATGTATCACTCCGATGGACCTCCAGTGAGACTTGACTGCCCATTTTGACTTTAGTTAGCTCCTCATGCACCCTCCACTGAGCCTCCTTCATTCAATTAGTTCCAGTTACACTCAGTTACACCTACCACACTCAGTTAGACTCAGTTTGACTGATGTTTGACAGTTACTTGAGCATTGATGACTCCACTGATGATTAGATAGACTACTAGTTGTGCTCCGATGACACTCCAGTGATCCTTTGATCACTCCATGAAGGCTAATTCAAATTGCCACCTTAGGCATTCGAATCCTCATGCATTGTACTACTTATTTGTCCATATTGTGATTAATTAATTAGTTTGTGTGAAGTATTTTTGCTTCTATCTGAGTTCTACTATATTATTATTCTGTTGCTCATCTTACTGCATTGACCACTCTTAATATTATTCCTAAATTATTTCTTGTGAGGTATACATCATCTCTTAGATCTGCTATGAGGATTTTCACATATATTTCATGCAATTGTGACAATAAAAAGAAAATGTCTTGAAATCAGTAAAAGGGAAGTTTTGTAAGAGGTTTGTGGATCAATGGTTCAGATCAAAGCAGCGATGAGATCGACGGTGGATATAGTTTTTGTTGGAGAAATAAGCTGGGGATTTAACACATAAAAAAGTTACCGAACACCTTCAAGAAGATCCAACCAGGGGACTTCTCTCACAAGAGGGCATATCTCGATTAACCAAGCTTGAACGCAGTAAGGTCGAACAACTTCGTGACCATGCAATATACTAGAGAATGAAGAGTAGAGCCACTTGGTTAGCCCTTGGGGATGAAACTGCCACATATTTTCATAAGGTAGCAAACCAAAGGAAAAGTCTCAATACTATTTTGGAACTCCAAGATTCATCTAGGGAGTTCAAGAAAAATTTTCCAAACTTGGAAACTTTAGGAGTCCATCATTTCTCACAAATATAAGGAGCTTATAGGTCAAAAAATGGTGGAAATTATTAAATTATTCTCCTTTCCACAATTGGTCTCTCCAGAAGACAACCAAAAACTCTTTGAATCGACCTCACTTTCCGAGTTGGAAAGTGTAATGGATCGATTCAAAAAGAATAAAGCCCCATGTCCTGATGGTTGGACAATCAAGCTTTTCACCAGTTTCTTTGATTTTATGGGATTGGACTTTTTGAAATTCTTCAAGGAGGTTTGCATAATAGGTAAAGTGATTTCGTTCTTTAAATCCACTTTTATTGTCCTCATTCCATAGTTAGATAATCCCCTCACTTTCAGAGAATTTTGTCCTATCTCTTTATGTAACATTGTTTATAAGATCATATCAAATACCTTGGAGGAAATGTTAAAGTCTCTTCTCTCAAATATGATTAGCCTCGAGCAATTCAACTTCCTAAAAGGCCACCAAATCCATTAGGTGGTAGATGTTGCACAAGAGTGTATGCATAGTTTAAAAGTTGGAAATATTCATATTAGGCTAATCAAACTTGATCTCTCAAAATATTTTGATAAGACTTGTTTGTTATACCTTCATTTTTTCCTTATACATGTGGGTTTCTCTCTTGATATTGTAAATTGGATATTGGGGTGGTTAACATCAGTCTCTTATGCACTGCTCATTAATGGCTTTAAGCATCCCCGTTTTTCACTCCATCCCTTGGACTGCAACAAGGTTTCCCCCTCTTGCTATATCTATTTCTCCTTGTTGTGGAAGGTCTCAATCGATCCATACAAGAAGCCAAGAGACAGAGGCGATTGCAGGGGATTATCTTTTAATTCACTAAAGGTCACCCATTTACTTTTCATTGATGATATCTTTCTCATCATAAATGGAACACTACATGAAGGAAATACTTCATCTCTTATGCAAAGCTATAATGATGAAAATTAATTTTGATAAGTCTACATGTTACTTTAATGAGGTAGACGCCTAAGTGATACGCATTATCCAAACTATATATGAGTTTCCTATAGAAGAATTTAATTTAGAAATGAAGAACTTAGGTTTCAAGCTTAAAACAAATGGATACAGGAAGTCAGATTCGGATTGGCTCTTAGCATAGTTCGAGACATGTAAAAACCAATGGTGCACTACATGGCTCTCATGGGGTGGCCACCTCATACTTTTCAAGTCAGTATTAGAGGCTATTCTTGGTCTATTGGACCATCTTAACCAACATCCCCAAAGGGCTTCTCCAAAAAATTCAGAATCTCTACAACAAAATTTTGTGGAGAGGGAAAGAGAACCATGATATGATTTGGACAAGCTAGAAATCCATCACCAAGGCTAAGGCAGATGGTGATTTGGGACTCAAATATTTAAACATTTCAGAGCTTCATTGCCTACGAAGTTTGTCTAGAACTTGATCTCAAAGAAAGGCTTGTGGAAAAAAATAATTGAGGAAAAATATTGGAATCTAGACAACATTCTTAGTTGGATTCGTAGTTAGAAAAATTCCTCTGGAGGAAACTTCATTCACTGGACATCTTTGATGAAGGCATATCCCATAATCGGGTCATTTCTCACTTGGAAGTTAGGTGATGGCACCTAAGTCAGGATAGGGGAAGACTCATTGATGGGATGTGGTCAAGAAGTTGGCTTATCTCCTAGCTTACTCACCTTTCTAAAGGACACAAACACCCTATTCCTCTCGCATATGAAAGATGATGCTAGCTCCATAATATGGAAGCAAGGATGGCTCTCCCCTTAGGCACTTGGTTTGCCTTGGGATCTTGATGAAGAAGGGGAAAGATATATATTGTCACTTCAACAAGCCCACATTTGTATTCAAGGGATCTCGGATCAATTCGTCTAGAATGGAAATAAAAAAGATGGGAGATATACAATCAAGCTCGGATACTAGTATTAGATGGCCTCAAAGGGTGATGGGAAGTGGTGGTGGCAGAAGCTCTGGAAAGTAAAACCCCCACAAGAGCTGTATCTTTATGTGGTTGGTCCTCAATTTAAAATAAGGTTGTTACTTGGGACAACCTTTGGATTTGGAAATGCATTTCCAAGGCCCTGACAGATGTTACCTATGTTGAGAAGCCAAAAAGAACATTCCTCACTTTTTCTCCAGGTGCTCTTATGCCAGACATATATGGGAGGATATAGAATAGGGATTGAATTTTCAGGATCTGTGGCCGAGTGCAGAACTTCAATATAACTTGTGTCTCTGGTACACCAGACTAGCTAAAAATTTACTGTTGCACTCCTTCATTTTTTGGGTATATGGCTTGCTAGAGACACGACCATATTTGAAAATGTTGAAATTCCTTCCTTTCAATCTACAATAAGAATTGGTGCTCTTATCCATTTTTATAAAGAAGATACAAGCTTTGTCGTCCCTCGTCTAGTGGGGGAATTGCTCATTGATAATAGATCCTAATGGGTATTTTTTAGGGGCTTGTCAAGCGAAAAAACCATATTTTTGTCATCAATGGGATTACTTTACAAGTCTAATTCTTGGTATGTTTCCTTTTCTGCAAAATATTCAGCTTGGCACAAAAAATCTTGTTGAACTCTCAGCCCTATAGTATCTACTAAAGCTCGTTTGGCAAAAAGGAATTAAGGAAATGCAAATATTTGGAGAATTCTTCTTGCTAGTGATCCAGTGGATATTCGACTCGATGTTGATCAAAGATATCACCCTCTAGGATCCTTATGTTCAGTTTGTTTTAGGCACATCGACCGAGAGCACAATCAGTTGGTAGACTAACTCCCCGAAGAAGGTATTAGCAGGAAATCAGGAATGGTATAGATAACTCACTCCTTAGATGGGAAATCTCAATCTACCTCTATTTTGTTGGTAGATCTGTGATTGAATTTCTCACTCTACCTCTAGTTTGCTATTAGATATGTGATTGAATTTCTCTAGTTGCATCTCTTTAATTTGTATGATCTTCGGAAAATTTGGCAAATCTACAACAATCAACAATCTTTTAGAAATACATCAATCAATTGTTACTTTGAGAGTCAATATAGAATGAAGCCATGCTATATGTGTTTAAATTCTCAAATTGAAGTGTTGTATATGAAGTAATTTGAAGATAACATAAGATAAGTTTATTGAAGTGTTGTTATTGGAAATAAGAATGCTTTGTGTATGTGAACAACTAAGATATCAAGAGTGATTAGAAATTTGGATGTATATGTGAGCTATAGGTTAATGGGGAATTGTAAGACTTGTTAGTAGTTTGTTCATGTGTATGAATACAACATAAAACTAGCACAACCACTTCACTTGTGGCCCGTGAACACTAATAGATCACAACTTAAGTGTTATGAACAAGTTATATGTTACTTGTTCTCCATGCTTAGTTGTAATCACTAGTTGTCTGTTACCTAGTTTAGTTAAATGGGTTGTGTCTCACTACCTATTATCCATGCATGAGCTATGAGTTATACATGCATTAGCTACCACTTATTTCGAAGTACTATCATAAAATCAATCTCAAGAGTACATGTGTCCCATCCTCCTTCAATTTAGGAAAAGCATAAATGGTAGTCCACCCCAAATTCTAAGATATAAACACCTACCATTCTAGGAAAAGCATAAATGATAGTCCACCCTAAATTCTAGGATATAAACACCTATTGATGTAAAGATGAGAAAAAACATTTTATGTGCATCTCTTCGTCTTTTATCACTGGAATCTCTACCTATTTTTCATAATTTTTATCATGGTATTAACATGGTATAGCCCAGGGAAATGAAAACATCTTAGATGTAGTATGAATTTTGTTTATTAGGTGTACAAGCTAGTAGATAATTGTGTCAAGTGTGGATTGCTAAAGAAAATTCGTTCTTTGGTGTTGTTGGCATATCATCCACAGTTCGCAAAGTTATTTTGGATATATTGGTGTTCGTGTTTGTATGTAGGTATGAGCCATCATTAAGCTAGTTGCATGTGTTACTTTGGGATCAATATGCTCTCCAAGAAACTTATGCTAGGTTTGATATCATGATGAATTTTATGAGAACGAGTTACTGCTCTTCTATTCACATTAAACTTTTATATGCTAAATCCCTAATCTAACTTATACTTTGTGCCTTATGCTTTATGCATGCTTTAACTGAGCTTAATTCAACTCCTAATAATAGAAATGAGATAAAGAGGAGTTAATTATTTTTCTAACATTTCATTTTAATTGATTGCTTCAAAATCGAAAGCTGCAAGGAATCCATGGTTTTCCAATCTATTGTCAACTACCACCTTGAGGAACAAAAGCCTATAAACTTTCAACACATGTTGTAATGCGCTAAAAATTTGTTTATCAGTTGTAATGCCCTAAAAATTTGTTGATCCTTGTTTTCATTCATTTAGATGGAGAGTAATGTTATTTTTCAATTTCTTGCACTAAATTTGGCATTTTTTTATTTCATAGTAGGATAAAAAATTGTATATTAAGGTTTGTAAACGCTGAAAATGAAACAAGAAATGATTTCCTGGTATAAAGAAGATGAATCTCCAAAGTACGTAAAGATTTGGAATAGTGATTAATGTACGTGAGATAGTGGATAAAAGTTTGTGCGGTTATGGATGGTGTTGTGGACAAATTTTAAATTTCAAATCAACGAATGTTGCAGAAAAATTAAGCGCATATGATTACACGGTCCACCAAAGCCCAACGTTCCTAGCGACGGTGGTGATCTATTCAACTTGAGGACTTCTCCTGGATTTCAAACCATGTACTCGTAAGATTTTTTCAATATGTTATGATTGTTCGTACTTCATAGTATTAAGATTTGAGGATATGGATAAGGATGCTATGAATATTTGAATATGGATAAGGATGCGGTAGTAATGAAAATTTTCAATTGGAATAAAATATTGAAATAAAAAGATTTTATTCATAAAAAATATGATGAGATTAAAGAAGAAAACCGTTTTTTGTAATGTTGTAATGATGACGGAGGGATATATATATATAAGTTTTTAATGTTTTTAAAAAACCTTGGACCTGGTTAGTCAAAAGTATCAATCATTAATTATAAAATTAAATATTCTATTTATCATAAAAAACACTCCATTCCCACTTAAACAATCAAGAATCAAGAAGGAATAAGAGGATTTAAATATGATTACTTCTACATGACAAGAAGACGAACAAAATATGATTAGTTAGCTACTTAACCATAACCCTATCATGCCAAAAAAAAAGCCAAGGTACACAGACAAAAAATGTTTTCATGTTTAGTTGACCTCTAAAGACATTTGAAGAGGGCATCCTTATATTTAAAAGCTAGGGCACTTGTAAATTCCAAAGGATATATTAACAAGGTTGTGATGAACTTTTTGAAAGAGTGATTCGTAAGTTTGAACTCTTTCAAAATATATAGAATGATCATATTCATAACATTATTCTCACTCTTTTATTTTATTTGGGTTTTATATAGATAAGTTGAAAGAGTGATTCATAAGTTTGAACTCTTTCAAAATATATGATGATCATATTCATAATATTGTTGGGGTTTAATATTGTTTTCACTCTTTTTTTTATTTATCAATTTCTAGTTCAATGATAGCACACAAAATGATTGTTTATATATATATATATATATATCAATAAATAATATTACTCTTGGCATGTGTTGTCGAAATAATACACTTTCATATTTATGTTTACACTTATGTCTTTCAGATGGCAGCCAAACTTTGGCCTAACCTAAGGAAATTTTTAGGGGCGAAATTTAGTCAATTGGCTATTTTCAAGGCATTTTTGTGAAAAATAAATTTGCTATTTGGTCATTTTTAGTCTCTAATATCGCCTATATTTACATAAAATATTTTTTTTATCATAATATTCACCAAAATTCTCAAGTTTCAGGAGTAAATTGTAGGTTTCATATTTGATATTCGCCTACCAATCTATATATATGTTTTCTTCAATCCAAAATAATCGCCTAGAATAATATACTTAAGTATACTTTTTAATTCTTAAAAAATACCTTGACTTAACCCCTTAGAACTCAAGGCTTGAACTTATGACCTCCCCCATACCGAGAGAGTGTGTTCACGTCTTACCAATTGAGCTAACCCATTATTCTGCAAAATATTATTTTATTATTATATTTTGCAGAATTAGTTACAATTTCATTATTATCATCAAAATTAATTTATCTTTCATAAATACCATTCTAAAATAATGTAAAAAATTGCATTAAAACTAAATAGTTGATGGTACAGGATGAAAAAAAATAGTTAGGAGAAAGTTTAGTCATTTTATCCATTATTTCTAATTACATAATTGGAATTATGACCTTAAAAGGAAGGGAATAAAATTCATTTTTTATAATTTTAAATAAAAAATAGAATATAATTTTGAATCAATGTATTATTTAATTTATTTCCATAGAATGAAATTCATTACAATATTTTTTATTTAATATTTTTAAAATGAAAATTTAATTTGTTTTTGCTTGTAATGTGTTAGGAAGGAATTCGTTATAAAAGGATTACTGGATAAGTATTGAGTTTGGCCATATAAAATCTTTGAATATACAATTTCAAAAATTAAAAATATAATTTAAAAATTCAAAAGCTATAAACATGTTTTAACAATGTGATATAATTTTAAGATGAGAAAAAATAACAATTAAGATGAAGAAAAATACACTCATTATTCTTCATAACTTTTGCAATCAAACAAGATGAAAAGGTTTGAAAAATAAAAAATATGTATGTTAGAAAACAATTAAAGAACTTCTATATGATGGGAAATGGAACCACGTCTTTCAAGATGGGGATGAAATGAAGCAATCAATGATGGTGAGGTGTACAAGATAAATTTTGGCATTTGAGGTGTACAAGATAAATTTTGACATTTGAATGTTTTGGAGTGAATATAGAAAAATAAACTATTCTTAACTTTAAATACTTAATTTTTGTTTTCCTTTAATTTTGTCAAAATACACCAATGAAATGATATTAAATAGCAAAGTTTCATTTCATTTAATCCAAATTTAGAAAAATGAATATTCTATTTGTAAACTTGTATATGATGTTTAAATAAAATTTATTCTCTAATGTAGTTCTTTTTTGCGTTAAATGTATATATGATTATTTCCCAATATTTAACCTAATATCTTATCTAAATTTAGAAAAATGAAATTTTATTTCTAAAATTTTATATAATATCCAAACAAAAACAAAAATTATCTTGGGTGTGGTTTTTTTTTTGGTTAATTGTTAATATTTGATTGGGCATCCTATCTCGATCTACTTAAGAACTCATCACTTCAACATTGTAGTGAATTTCTCTCTTTTCCAACGAAATTCTATAAAAGTAAATAATCCCTTAAGTGTGAATAATTCAAATATTATTTTTGTTAATTTTTGTTTTCTTTTCAAAATGGTTTAAAATACCTTTATGTATATGGTGATATGGTGATGATAATAATAATAGTTATTAATGTTTAATGAAACTAATTTTGGTTTATCAAACCTTTAAAAAGTTTAAGGATTCAATTGTTTTTTTTTAGAATTTTGTTTCCATGTTCGAAAAGTTGTAAGAGAAAAAATCCTTAATCTCCATAGTTGTTGTCAAAGATATGGATCTAAGTAAACTAGCTTACATATCTATGCAAAACAAAATATATCAACAATAAGTACAAAAAGAGAATAAGAGAAAAGAGTACACCATATATACATGGTTCACCCAATTGGGCCTCAAGCTTACAGAGATAAATGTCGATAACCCCAATACAATATAGAAAGATCATAATGAGTGATCCACAAATGGATGATCCACATTGGATGAAAGGATGATGCACGAATGAATGAACGTGAGAGACTCCCCTGACTCTATTATATACCAAGAGATGAGGAGGAATTACTCTCACATATTACATGTGGGATAATATAATTCTCCATAATAACATCTCTTTATATAATAATGAATATCAAGAGTATATTTTACCATAATGAATATGGGATATAATGTATTACTCTTTTACATAAGATTGTGGATATCTTTCGACATAATACAAAGACATTATTACCTTCCAAGGAATATAAAATATTCCAACACTCCCCCTTAATAATGGCTGGGAGAAAAGCCCACTAACAAAGGAAGGAAGGATGACAACTTCCAGAAGAACCAAAGCTGTAAAAAAAGAATTTAATGGAATTTGATGAAGAACAACCACTTCTCACTGAATCATGAAAATGCACACGAACCAGGTTGTATGATGAAATACCAACAACAAGATGCCCAGATCTAAAGAGAAGTTGTCATGGCTACTAGATCCATAAGATGTCGAGAACATGTGACACAATCCAACACCAAGGTGCCCAGATCTAAACAGAAGTCGTCATGGATATATGGATCTAACTAAACTAGCTTACCTATCTATGCAAAACAATAATATATCAACAATAAGTACAGAAAGAGAACAAGAGACAAGAGTAAATATGCAAGAGATGAGATGCCCTGGAAATGTCAATGCTTCCATATAGGAATATTAGAGACAAATAACATAGGTCAATGCTTCCGTATAGGAATGTTAGAGACAAATAGCATAGGAACTAGATACAATATCTGCAATACATGAGAAATAAACTATATCCCAATTAAAGAACTTATGACAAGTCAAAAAAAATGATATCACATGGATTAAAAAATTGACTTTACTCAAGAAATTAATTAGCAAGAACATATAATGATCATAAAGATATTACTTATAGAACAATGAAATTGCTTTTACACAAAGGTAAGCAATAACATATAAATAAATCAAATAGATAAAAAGATAACACATATGAGATTGTTCTTATAAAATTGCTTTTATAAACATGACATGATTTAGAAATCAACATGATTAAACAAAAATGAACAAATTAGTTATTAAGTATCTTGTTAAAATATTAAGCATTAGATGGTTTATAGCTATCATCATGACAAAATACTAGAGATCCATGCCCTTAAAAGATGCCAATGTTTCCATATAGAAAGGTGAGACAAATATATATCAAGAACAAGAAAAAATCTCTTAATAAACATGATTAAAAGTAAACCTTAATGCAAAAAATGGATAACAAAAAACTTAAAATACTTTACCGTACTGATCTGAATCTACAAAAAACACAGTTAGAAAAACAGTAAAGGAAAGAGAAATTTTTACTTACAACCATTTTGATTGAGTGCCCAGACTTGCCCATACTTCTGTTTTGTTTATGTAGGTGGATCCATAACAACTTTTCCAGTTCCAAAAACAGGTTATAATAAAAAATCCAGTAAAAATTGACTGAGTTATGGTCATGCGTGGGTCTGCCAACAAGAAACCTGCACACATACATTGATATGCGCGAATTATGCTTAGCAAAAGTTGCGGGTTGACAGTAGAGTCAGTCACAAGTGTGCCGGTTGCAGTGTAGAGAAGTCGCAGCTACGTGCGAGTCTTTGTACTGTGATGTCGTGGGTTTGTCGAAGCATGCACAAGTTCAACACAGGAATAGTCACTGGTGTCCAATATAAGGCCGAAAACAGTGCCGAATCTGTCGAAGATGGAAACCTGCACAAAGTCTACCAAACTTGGACGAAATTTTTTGTTTTGATAACCGAAAGATAGATCTCCTTGAGGAGAATCAGAAAATCATATAGAGCTACAAAAACAACATCAAGAAACCCTTGAAAAAATTCTGCAAAAATCTACACAACAAGGTTAGGGTTAGAAATAAAAAACTATAAAAATATGCCTAGATCTAAAGAGAAGCCTAATGGCTACCAGATAGAAAGAAAATCTACAAGAAACAATCAATTCCCAAATGATAAAATATTGTTTAAAGGGAAATAGAAGGTGATAGATCATAGCAACAAGCTCTGATACCGTGTCAGAGATATGGATCTAACTAAACTAGCTTACCTATCTATGCAAAACAATAATATATCAACAATAAGTATGGAAAGAGAATAAGAGAAAATAATAGACCAGATATATACATGGTTCACCCAATTAGGCTATGTCCACGGGAAGGTAGTCTTCTATTATCTCCAGAATATCTTTCTCAAGCTTACAAGAGAGTAATGCCAATAACCCATACAATATAGAAATATCATCAATATACGATCCACACTGGATGATCCACAAAGGATGAATGAATGATTCACGAATGAATGAATGTGAGAGACTCTCTTGACTCTATTATATACCAAGAGATGAGGAGGAATTACTCTCACATATTACATGTGGGATAATATAATTCTCCATAATAACATCTCTTTATATAATAATGAATATTAAGACTATATTTTACCATAATGAATATGGGATAAATGTATTACTCTTTTACATAAGATTGTGGATATCTTCCGACATAATACAAAGACATTATTACCCTCCAAGGAATATAAAATATTTCAACAGTTGTGATGAGTTAAAAAGTTAGGAAATTAGTATTGTAGCAAATATTTTGAAATTGTGCCCTAAAGTGGGTGTACATAGGACATTTTAAGAGAGTGATTTTCATCTTCAACTCTCTTTGTGTAACAAAGATGACAAATTCTTTCATCCCATGAAGTTTTAGGAATTTTCCACTACCCTATTTCACTATGGAGCTTGTGAGAGTCCATTCTTATTTTAGCAATGTTGATTTTCTTCTTTGGGTGTGTGCAAGTTAATGAGGGTCCCTTTTGACACGTTAGATGCAATAGAAAACTGAAAAACAATCATCCATCAACTTACATAGATATTTTGAGACACATACACAATTAATCTTGCGATGAGTAAAACAGATGAAACGTAGGAAATTGAATGATGTTTCCGAATATATAATTTTTTTCTATTGAAAATGTTCTTAACTATCTAAAGTTTGATCTTTTCTAACATTCACTTTTTAGTTTTTGGACAAATTATAAGGTATATATTTTTGTGGGTGCAGCCTTTGAGTGTCTAAATGATGGAATCAAGTTACGAAAACTGGTAGACATATAGAGAACATCTAGTACTAGTGCACCACTATTTTTCCCCCAAAAAAATAATAATTTTTTTTAATTATCTAAGTGACCGAACATCGAAAACGGTATGCCAAGTGTGGGTCCAACCTTTGAAGGTCTTAATACAATTATTTCAAAACGAATTTTTTACAACATGTAGAGGTCAGTGTCCTTTAGTGCACCATTCAATTTTTTTTCAAAATGGTTGAAAAACATAAGACTTATGGACGAAACACTAACAGTGTGCTTTTTTAGTTAAGGAATGATGACACAAGAAAATAAGAAAAATATAGAAAAATATATACATTCTTTTTAAAAATTACATATTTGGAATCTGCAGAAAAAATGATATCTATGTCTAAAATTTCATAAAAAATGATGGTGTGTAGCACACTGTAACCAACGGCTAAACATGGGCATATTCAGAAAAATGGTGAGATGTCTAATTAGCTATGGTTTACCATATTCCATACCACATGTTTGGTTAACTCGAATAGGGATAATTTTAAGGACACATACTTATTTAAAAGTGTATAAACCTTGCCTCTCTTATCAATTCTTAAAATGTCAACTATAAAATATTTAGCGATAATTTTCTAAAAGTATTTCAATTTCTAAGGATTTTATATAGTTTATATAATAATTTAGCGATTTTTAGAACAAAAAAGTTTACCCCATCAAAATTTTGTGAAATGGGGCTTCAAAAAATGCAAATTGTTGAATCGATTTTTGGAAAAAAACATGGAAAAATAGCCCATGGGCTAAATTTCGCCCCTAAAATTATCCTTGAACCCGAAGCTAAGTTTGAAGCAGACACATAGGAAGAGTGATGGCACCCGGATAGGTGACAAGGCTCAGCCTTATTGCTAAGAAATGCGAGCATGTTTCTTTTAAATTCAAATTTTCCTTTCATGCCTATTTGGGTGCTATGAAAACCAAAACGCGTGTGTGTGCTAAAACACGCATGCGTTTGTAGAGAAAAAACGTGCATGTGTTTGGTAGAACTAAAATGCGCACGTGTTTTGGTAAAAATCAAATTCACCTTAGGGGTAAGGGGGGTATGGGTTTAGGGAGGATTAGGGTAGTTAGAAGAAAGAAGGTGTATGGGGTTGGGGTTGAGAGAGAGATGGGGAGTGGTAAGTGGTAGGGGGAGGGTGATTAGGAGAGACAGAGAGTGAGAGGGGTAGGGGTAGGGGGAGTAGGAGAGATAGAGAGAGAGAGGGGTAGGGTTAGGGGAAGCACGGGGACTTCACTCAATGAATTCGTACCATAGCACGTTCGTTCGTGGCATATGAAACAATACCTCTAATTTCAAAAAATATTGGAAAAAACCTTTCCAAAATCGTTTTTTTAACCCCCTCCTAATATGCCTTCCCAATTTAAAAAAACCCCTATTTTCCCTATATATTGTATGTATCCATTTTTTCATTTACATTATTTATACCCTTTTATATATCTACCTAGTATATTTCCATGATATCGTGGGCTTGACTAAACCTCCAAAGGCTTGTAATAGGAACGAGTGGTTGGGTATTCAAGCCCACAAAGCCTATCAAGGGCCTACAACAGTTCCTAGAGGCTTAGAGCCTCCCAAGGCACCCTGGGGGCTTGGATACCTTCATGGTATACAAACAAGTGAATATGGGATAAGTAAAACACAACAATTTAGATATGTCTCAGATGTGGACCTCTACAACTCCAAGACACTAAATACAACTAAAGACACTAATTATCGTGCCAAAAATTTTCTAAAGCTCTTAAATCCTTCATTGGAACCCAAGAAGGAAGGGAAGAGTAGGGACAGTCAATCTAGTAGATCCATATGATCTTTGGTGAGTGCACCCAATTAGTTGATATGGTTTCTACAAAATCACTAGAGTTCATGAGGATGCATCCCCTGCATACTAAGGACAGAAGAATGGGGTGGGGATATCCTCTGAATTTGGTTATTGACTGAGAATGCCACGGGAATGTCCATTAGTTGTGGCAGGGGTCAATCTGAGGCTAAATGAATTATCTTGAAGTTCTTCTAATGGTGAAATAGGGGAAGCCAAATTGGAGAAACAAGAAGCAGGAGTGCAACAAGAAGAAAGATTGGTGGAAACTCATGCCCAACTAAAATCTTGGCAAAATTTGCAAAAGCTCCTTTGCAAAATCTTGGTAGAATCCCTTCTTCAATATGTGACCCCAAACAAAATCCAAAGATCAAACCTGAACCAACACAATTGAAATTGATGACTAAATTAAAACAAATTAGCTATGTGAAGTAACAAAATTAAAAAGTATTTCACTCATTTGGAGTGGGTACTTATGCCTCATCGAGATTGGGATGGTAGATCTTATTCACAAAACCAATTGATGGTGATGAGTATGGATAACCAGCTCATAATTCCACATGAATCTTCCAAACTCCACCTTTGTAAATACCTAATATCGGTATAGATAATGAATCCTCTTTACCATCCCGACCATTTACTCATTAAAAAATTAAATAGTAAACGGTACTTTAAAGTTATAGGCTTATTGCAGAAGAGCTCAGACCACAACAAATCTCATACATGCACAGTAAGTAAATAATGTAGTAGCTAAAAACCTATTACCAAATATAATATTTGTTAATCAAAGAATCTTTCAAATTTGCAAATAATTGCTTCTCATCAGGTAATCTTGAAATGTATTAAATTTACCACGAGTTTAACTCAAGACTCAAAGAGGGGGTGGGGTACCCTTATTTTGGGGACACCTAGAGACGCTTGGGGACGTGGTACCTCGATTTTGGGGAGGCCTAGGGACACTCAGATGCTGATGGCATTGATGTTGCAGATGTAGATGGCCTAGCAGAGATGGCTCTAGGAAGCCAAATAAGCTATGTTGTTCATTGTTCAATGTTTTATGAATTTTCTATTTCATATTTGGACATGCCATTAGGAAAATTTTGGATGTAGTATGACAATGCACATATCTCACATCTATTATCAATATCAAATATGTAATTTGAATTTCCACTTGGTTTATCATATTCAGACTTATGATTCATAATTTCACATGTAAATTGAAATTTCCATATTCCTGATAGATTAACCATACACAGATTCTTGAAAGATTTTAGAGCTACAACTTTGATACAATGTTAAAGTTCGTGACATGGTGAGAAGATCTGCACTCAAAGAATTGATTCCTATAGATAATAACTGAAGAATAGGTTAACTGTCAGTAGATCTACTTAAATAAAGCATTGTATGAAAACTCATTAGTGTCAACACTGCATATCTTGAGATAGATCAAACCAGAAAAAACTAATGGTTAGATCTACATACACAGTAATTTGGAAATTCAAGACACCATAATAGAAATATGTTCTATATCATCAATAAGCTTTTAGTTCTATATAGTATAGACTCATAAGGCAGGGTAAGGCTAATGTCAGGCATGGTTGGTGACAGGATTTTCTATAATTCACCCTCATACAAATTCATACATAACAAGAGACAACAGAATAGATCACAATTCCAAATGACAATTTCTAAGTTATACATGACTCTTTGGCCATGGAAACATTGCTTCGTCATATTCTAGTTATACAAGTGATATCAAATTCCAGAGTTGTGGGAAAGTAAACATGGTAGTAAAGGAGCTGCAAACACACCAGTAAACAACTGCAAGTAAATGCACCTAGAAAGCTGATAGATGATGCCCACTCTACCACATGAAACTTCAGTGAACAAACTTAAGCATCCTTCTATCTTGACTAGCACCGATTGTTCTTTATGTGTACATACTACAACCTTGTTTCTAAAATCTAAAGTATGTACAAAATAGAGTACACTGAAAGAGGGGACAAACTTGTGCATTTGAGAGATGCAGGCTATCCCTACAGAGGGGCCAAATTTGGCCACTAGAACCATAATGGTCCTTGTATAGCTGTATGGTTGTTGCTGCACACTTGCTGCATATCGAGAATGAACCAATTTCTCACCAGACGTGTAGAGACAGTTGTCAATAATGTTTTATAGTCCCTAGTGAGGTACTAGTCAAAGAGAAGAAACCGGATTAGATTCTAGAAGAAGAATGGAATACCCATACACATGTATTTTGTTTTAACGAATTCGACAAATTACATGTCTAGTGACCAAAGGTGACAAAACTTCCTTTCAATTGTCTATGATGATTTCAACTCTCTGGTTGTAGCTACAGAGAAGGTTATCCCTGAATCTTATTCTAAAGTACTCAAAATAACTAATACATGAGTGACGAGTCCACAACAATTGAAATTATGGGTTTCATCAATTTTCCATGACCAACATAGAGCTTCTTGAAAATAAAATTAACAAACAATACAAGTAAAATATATAATTAACACTTACAGTAGATGAAGCAGCTGAAGTGCCCGAATCTTTATTCTTGGTTTTGCTGGAAGAATATTTTGCACCTTTGAGAAAGCCCCATTGAAGAGCTGCATGCATTGTTATAGCCATATATTTACTTCGTAGGGTAGTGATTGGGGAAAATCCCTGCCAGCAAATGGCCAGAGGAGTACAACTTTCTCGAGGGAGCAGGTATACATCTTTGTAATAGTAAAAATATAATAAGAAAAAAAAGTTTTTTTTGCTTTGTTTTTTCATTAGTAGATTAGATTGGTTTATATAATGTTATCTATATTTGATGCTGAATGTTCATCGAGGAAGCCACCTGACTGTTGGTCAGACAATAGAAGCCTTTGGGCAACACGTAAACCTGATTGTAATTGTTCAATTTAAATTATACGTCAAAATGTTTTGTTATTATATTCTTTCATTGAGTATTTTGGATTTGTTTAGGTAATTTTATCCATGTTTTTTATTTAGGGTTATGTAAGGGACACCTCCCTATTAGTAGATCGTGGCAGGTCACCTATGAACATTGATCAGATGAGTGGATCACGATCCTTGAGGTAGCATGTATAATTCATTGGAATTGTACCAATATAATACATAGCATAATGTTTATTTTGTTATGTATTTTTCGTTTGTATATTGGTTTCGTTATGATAATGTTTTCTACTTCTTTTTTGAAGCGGCCGGATGATCGAGGCAAGTCCCCAGTTGTGGATCAAATGACACCATCATCCAGGCATCAAGTAAAGCTAGTTGTAAGTTTAGGAATCTATCATGATAGATATGTTTTGTTAATATAATATTAGGAATCTATCATGATAGAACTGAGTAGTGTTTTATATATTCTTGTTGTAGACCAATGAATCGCTGTATGAAACATCACAACAATCAATAGATTTTGAAGTGGCTGAGATGTTTGTCGATGCTGATGTAATTGGTTCAGCTACAAACCCAATTAAGGTGATACGAACGTCTTGGAAAAAATTAGTGCGAAGCTTGTTTTTCTGCTATTCCAAATTCCGCAGACAGACGCAATTCAAGCTAGGATTGCAATGTGGAATCAGAGAACTGAAGCCTTGCAATTAAGTTGTGGAATATTGAATCATAATATAATTCATTTATAGCTTTATAATTTTCAATTTTATATGATATTGAACTTATAAAATGTGGTTTGTATTTACATAATTTTCTGAGACCACACACTAGTCGTCAAGGCGGTGTTGGCCCCAGTGATGCTCATGGAGAGACGTTGCATCGTGAGAAAATGACTCCACGTGCATCGACTCATTCGCCATTGTTGTCGATTGAACAGTTGGAAAAACATTCCACAACACCCCGGACCCCAGTTGTGAGCGCACTGACCGCTAGTGACTGATGCACACCAGATTGTCCAGAAGAAGGGGTACACCGAGCCTCCTAGTATTGATGTTACCGAAGCTGCATTTCTAGGATCTTCCCGTGTCACTAGCACGGGAACAATCGAGACAACATTTTTGGTGGATGAAGATCTCGTCCCAATAAATATAGAGAAGGTCCCAGGTAAATATACGTTGATCAAGTTAGTGTTTATAATTTGATTGTAATATAATCATAAAACATTTTTTTCAACTAATTATGATCACAGCACGATCGTTTTGCAGGAAATGATGTTTTTTATAAACATCTGAATGATTTGTCCTTGGAGATCTTTGGGCCAACCATCAACACAAGGTGGGGTAGACAACTGAAAAATTTAAAATATGAGCTCACTAATCGGTGGGTTGGCCTATTCGGAAATGAGACCTTCGATCAAGCCTTGGTACTGAAAAAGGATGGAAAACATATGAAGATTGTCCGAGACCAATATAGTGTTCACATAGAAAGTAACCCTAGCTATGAGCACCCTCTAATGATTCCAACAAGAGAGTGGAGAGCTCTAGTGGAAGATGGAAAGGAGAGGGGTCTGAGAAAAGAAGGAAAGATAACACCATGCATAGGGAGGTATGCAATACTTTCCACAATGTAATTCTAAACCTTATTATTATTGATTTCTATATCGAATTTGGAACATCTAACATATTTCAACACTTGCATAGGTTGTCAGACACATCAAAGGCCACAAAGGAAAGACTGGAAAAAATTGGTTAGCACAAGCTTGGGCCTGGTGGTTATTCCAATTTGGTGGCACAAATTGTAAGTTTTGAAAAACCAATAATGCATCCAAATAATAAATTGCAAATTATTTTTCCTTTTATTGCACCGCAAAATGTAAATTAACGAATTTATGCAAATATGCATTCCGACTGATTCAAAGAAGTTCCCACTGAGGAAGACTTGAAGTGTGGCTTCCAGCACGGCTTTGGACCTATTGTTGAATGCCGAAAAAGCTTGTCCGGGAAAACAAAGTCTGTTGGTACTGATCCATCTGGTGGACAGGTATATAAAATCTATATAGTTTAATGAATATTTATTACTTGTGCAATCTATTCGTTATAAATAATTGACATAAAATATTGACTCTATTTTGAGCAGGAAAGCAATGATCCCCTAGTTAATGTCGAGGAGGGACAACAAAAAATCGAAGATCATGCTTCGAATCGTGGTAATGAATTTATTCATATGCTACAATTTTATATATAGCATTGCAAATGGTGAACATTAATTGTACTTCTCCTTCAACTGTAGAGCACGTAGAGGGTCACACTGTATAGGTTGAGCCTAGACAGGAAAATGAAGAACATGATGTTGCCACAACAGGTAAAAAACCAACTTTGTAATTTTTTCTTTAAATGAAATACTTGTCATTACAATAGAAAAATATATCGATGCAACATTTTCACATTGTTGCAACAAATCTGAACCCCTTGCCGCAAAATCCATGTCACGAGCACTTTAGGATGTAGACATCACTACAAGCTGATGAAGAACCAAGAACTGGAGGAGAAGTTCCAGAATATGATTTTCTTAGAGATTTTGTAAAGAGAAGAAGAATTAAAAAGAAGTGACAGAAAAAATATTGTCTATTTATTTTTTATAATAATATGTCATCCATGATTTTTGGCCTCATGAATGAATGAATGGTTTAATGATTCAGTGTAGTAAATTGTTTTTTTTTAGACAAAAGCATTGGGAAGTTTAATTAAAAGCCGGTGAATCAGCCACCGTGTGCTTGGGTACATAAATATCAGTATCTGAAACAACAAAATTCTTAGGCTTAAGCTGCCCAGAGGTTTCAGAATTAAGTAGCAAAATTACAGTGGACTGAATTGTGATACAAGAAATAGCAAAGAGAACATAGTAGAGATCTGAGCAGGGTCTAAGCGCCATTAAGCTTTTCCAGGATCTTCTGGACCGCAGCTTCCAGTGCAGCAATTCTGTTCCCGAAATTCCCTTCAGTATTGGCCTGGTCTTTGAAATGGGTGTACACCACCTCTTCAAAATAGGAGACTTCTCCTTTGGAATCTTTGATTTCCTCCTTGATGCCCTGTAGATCCTTATTGAACTTTCGCCATTTCTGGGATTCCTCTGCATTATGGGCATTCTGTCGGCCCTCATTCTCCTCTGACTTTGATTTAAGTATGTCGATTGAATTTTGCAGGTCGTCCAGTCTGTCCTCCAGCGTTTTGCCTCCTGATGTTGAGCCCACCGACGCCATGTTGTGTTACGCAGTCGGATCTTGATCTTCTTGGTTCTTCTACTCGAGTTCTTGCTTCTGTTTCTAGCACTGGCGCATTGGAGAGATCTGTTCCCAGTCGTCCTGATTATATAGGAGATGAGGCGCTCTGGCTGGTCACGGGTCTCAGAGCCACCGTCCGGGAGTAGCAGTCTGAAGTGGGGATTATCCTCGATGGCAATCTTGACCATCTCGCAAATCGGATCCGCGAGATTCTTAGCAATCCAGCAGAAAATCGATGTCAGGATCTTGTTTGTCTTAAGGGATAGAGCAATAAGATTCTCTGTCATTAATCGACAAGATACTCCTGCCCAGGAGCACGGCTCTGTTGGCCTCTGAATCAGCCAGTCCGTTAAGATCACGAGGAACATGATAAAAGTTAATTTTGATGAACTTGGACATCAGCAAGAAAATTCTACGCAGGACCCGAGAAAGATTTAGCTGAGGGGGTGGCTTGTTCAAGTTCATGGCTTGAATAATAATCCTTGAGTCTCCGAAAACGGTGAGCTCGGGAATATCCTTATCAATGGCTTGCTTTAGCCCTTGCCAGAGAGCCAGTACTTCCGCATTATTATTGGTGTCCGTCCCTATGCCCCAGGCAAAGGAAGTGAGGATTTCATTATGAGGGTTGAAAAGGATTCCCCCCGCTCCAGCTTTTCCTGGGTTGCCCTTAGAGGCCCCATCAAAGAACAGGCAGTGGTCCTTTATTGTCGATCTCCAATTTTTGAACTCGGTTGCACTCATTCTAATTTCCCAGTTTTCGTGAGAGATGGATGAGATTGCATCGGATTCATCTTTAAGTTTAAATTTAGCTATCCATTTTGCCTCAACAGGACTGAGACTTCTAGTGTTGGTGATAGTTCTGGATTCCACTGCTTCCCCCAACAAGGCCACGCAAGTGGTAGCTACCCTGGAACTTGAGGTTGCTTTATCTCTAAATAAACGGCTATTGCGTTCCAGCCAGATCTTCCAGCATATAACTTTTGGACTCCACATCCAGAGGGATTTGAGGCGGTTTTTTTTAAGAAGATCAAAAGGGGAGTTTTTACTCCAGTTGCCAAAAAGATCCGGAAGGTTCTCAAAACTGTCAAGGTTCCCATGACCAAGGAGAGCCTGATGCCAGACCTCTTTGGAGAAAGGACACATTAGCAGAAGATGAGATATTGTTTCTTCATCAGAAAGGCACAGGGGGCATCTTGAAGGCCCTTCCAGACCTCGTCTCTTTAGCGTGTCTCCCGTTAAGATGCTGTTATGTGCAACCGTCCAGCAGAAAAGATCTATTTTTGGAATGAATGGTGAATTCCAGATGAAATTCCACTTGGCAGGATTATTGGGTGCTTGATGCATCGTTTGAAGAGATCTATACCCTTCAGCAGCTGTATAGCTACCAGATTCGTAGCCCCATCCTCTTTTGTCTTTGGCAGACTCAGAAATGGGGGCTTTCCCTTGAAGCAATTGTAACAGAATCTCAGCTTCCCCAAGAAGGTTATCAGGGACCTCGCCTAGATTCCAGTCAGTCCAACTTTTTTTTCCTTCTTCCTCCCAACTGGATATGTCCCAAAGTGTAGCTATGTTTCTGTGCTGCATCCAAACTTTCAGGTTTCCAATATCATTTGCTTCACCTATGGGCTGGTCTCCCATAATAGAGTCCTTCCAAATGTTTATCTTTTTCCCATTACCAGGGATCCAGTAAAGGAGGCTAGCAAAATGATCCCGAACCTTGTTGCAGAGTGTGAAGATTGGGGATCCTTTCTTTCTTTGAGGTGGCTTATCGAGGCAGTTTAATCTAGGTCCAGGGAAGTATTTTTTCCTTATGACTTTTTTGCTCCAAGTCTCACGGCCTGACACTAGTTTCCAGAGAATTTTTGCTCCCATGGCCATATTTTGTCTAGCCATACTTCTGAAATGAAGTCCTCCTTCCTTGTAGGGCTTTTGAATTTTGTCCCATCCTACCAGATGGAGTCTGTGGTTGTTTCCTTTTCCTCCTTCCCATAGGAATTTCCTGATTAGTTTCTCCATTTTCCCAATGATCAGAGAAGGGGCGAGGAGGATGGAAGTTTGATAAATCGGAATGCTCATCAGGACCGATTTTATTAGGACAGTCTTTCCGGCCTGATTTAGCCAATTAGAGCCCCAGTTTTGAATTCGATTTTTAATTTTGTCCAGAATAGGATTCCATTGGTTTGCTTTGGGGATGCCTTTAGCAATTGGAACCCCCAGATAGGTGATGGATTCCCATTCATGAACTGCTTCCATTTCTAAGATTCGAGCAATATCCCCCAGTTCTCTTGGGGTGCAATTCCAGCCATAAATCTTGCTTTTTTGGAAGTTGATCTTACTGCCGGAGATCTGTCTGTAGGTATCCAGCTCATGTTTGAACCTTCTTGCTACATGGGTACTAGCTACGCCCAGCAATAGAGTGTCATCAGCAAATTGAGCATGGTTGATTTTGTTCACATTAGTTGCCAAATGGAGACCTGGGAGAACATTCCGTTGCTGGGCTTTAATCAGTTGGAAGCTTAGGACCGAGGCTTGGATTGCATAGAGCAAAGGGGACAGAGGGCAGCCTTGTCTAAGGCCCCAGGTGGCTTGAAAGAAATCAGTGGGGCGGCCATTGACCAGCGGAGCTATCCAAGGGGAGCTTATACAGCCTTAGATCCAATTAGCAAAGGATTCTGAGAACCCAAGTTTCTTCATGACCAGGAGCAGGAAATTATGGTTGACTCTGTCGAAGGCGTTTGCTAAATCAAGCTTGATCACCATGCCTCCTTCTTTAGAGTGATGGCTGGAGTGTATGGCCTCTTGGACCAGCAAAATATTGTCTTGAATCTGTCGGCCTTTTATGAAGCCTCCTTGATTTTCAGGGATTATACGAGGCAGGACTTTTTTGAGCCTGTTAGCTATGATTTTGGTTACAATTTTGTAGCTCATATTGCAGAGGGAGATGGGTCTGAATCTGGAAAAATGAATGGCCCCTTTATCTTTTGGAATCAGCGTTAGGAAGGCAGAGTTCGTGCTTCCCCCTAGTTTGTTGGTTTTTTGCGAATGTCTCACCATTCTCAGAAGATCCAATTTAATCAGATCCCAGCAGTTGGTGTAGAATCTTGCAGTGAAGCCATCCGGGCCTGGTGCACTGTCAGGTTTCATTCTGAAGAGGGCTAATTTTAGTTCTTTCATGGATATGGGAGCAGTGAGGAAGATGTTGTCAGAATTTTGGACCAGGGTTGGGATGGTATCAAAAGGGTAATCAAGGGGATTCGGGGGTAGTTCAATAGGAGCTGAGAAAAGGTCTTTGAAGGTGTTGTAAGCGGCTTTTTTGATATCTTTGAAATTATTGTAGATGGTTCCTTGGTAGTTGATCTCTTTGACTGCTTTATAGTTCTTTTTGGCCTCCGCTTGTTTGTGGAAGAATGAGGTGTTTTTGTCTCCACATTCCAGCCACAGGCTCCTAGATTTTTGACGCCAATATTCTTCTTCTACCCTGCAAGCTTGGAAGAAATGCTTTTGAAGTTCCGTTTCAGCGACTTGGGTCTGAGGGGTGGGGTTGATTGATTCCAGGGAGAGTTGAAGGTCTTCCAGAACTTTTTGGGATTCAATTCTGCCAGTGGTAGGAGAGGTGATACTCTTTGCCCAGGCTTTAAGGTCCGATTTCAGTCTTTTGATTTTCTGTTCCCAAGAATAAGAAGGAGAACCAGGGATAGGGACTGACCAAGAGTTACAGACAACATGGTGGAAGTTCTCATGGTGAAGCCAAAGAGGGATAAATCGGAAAGGGATAGGGCCCAGATTAGTTTCAGAAGATAACTCCAGCAGGATTGGTTTGTGATCCGAGATGCAGTTAGGGAGGATTTTGGAAGTTGCTAACAGTCCGAGCATTAAGAAGTCAGAGTGGATTAGGAATCTGTCAAGCCTAGCCGCTATGTGACCCGGGCCGATTCTTTTGTTGGTCCAGGTGAAATTTCCTACCAACGGTTTGATATCTAAGAGGTCCCATCCCATAATAAGATCCTCAACCCATTCTCTGGATTGGTCTCTTATTGGGGAGCCTCCTTTCTTTTCGTCAGCGGACAGGGTTACATTGAGATCTCCTGCTAGGATAATATTATTAGGTTCTTGCATGGATAAATAGGAATCCAATGACTCCCAGCATTGAGCTTTGTCAGGGGCCAGATTGGGAACATAGAGATTGAACAGACTTACTTGAATTCCAGAGTCAATATGCTGAAGTTTGGTGTAGATCCAATGCGTGCTGCAGTGATCAGTGATGAGGATGAACTTAGAATCGTCCCATAGTGTGGCGATTCCTCCCGATGCTCCTCTTGAGCTGATAGCTTTCCCCGGACCCTTCTTCCAGAATTTAAGGGCAGCTTGATGGAGGCTTAAGTCCTCCAATTTCGTCTCCTGGATTAAGAGAATGTCAGGCTTGTTGATTTTGATGATGTCCTTCATAGCTTCTTGCTTAGCTTTGGTGCCTAGACCTCTGCAATTCCAGGAGGCGAGTCGCATTTAAACTTTCTTGGGAGTGGGGGCCCTTTTGCAGCCCTTGCCTTGATTTGATCTGGTAATCATTGAATCGATGGTTTGCTGTGCTCCTTTGTTGATATCTTGAATGGCTTTCTCTTCCCTGTGTTTTTTTTTGGATTTGCGACCTAGAGCTTTGGCAGGCTGATTGGGGGTGGCATGAGAGCTGCTAGAATCTGAGGCCTCTTCATCTGTGCATCCCCCTGATTCAGAATCCAGTATGGCAGGTTCATGATCCAGATCTTTTGGTGTCTTTGGATCAGATAGGAGTTTCGGGTAGTCCGGAGATTGATTGTCTGTTTGATCTTGGGATGGCTTTCCCATGTTATACCCTTGGGGGATTTCTCCAGCTTCAAGGCTATCTTCATGGTTAGTATTTGTATTGACCAGGCCGATTATTTCTATATCTGAGTCCTGAGAGTGATTTACCTTGCTCGATGTGGGAGCATTGGTCTGATCAGCTGCTGATTTCCCCTTTTCTGTCTCTTTGGATTTGAGGGGTTCTTTTGTCGGTGGATTTTGTCCAGTATTCATGGATCTTTTTTCAGGAATCTTGGCTGATGTTTTAGATTTCTTGACCTGCTGCCAACCCTCATTCTCCTCCTGGGACTGGGATTTAGGGAAAGATCTTTGAAAATGTCCATGCTCATGGCAGAGTCTGCACTTAAATGGCAGTTGCTCATAATCCAGTTTTTGATAATGACTCCAGGGACCGATCGATATTTTGATTGCTTCTGGTAGACCTGCTTCTAGATCAACCTCCACACATATTCGGGCACACGAGTATTGCCCCTTTGGGTCATCTTTATCTATGTACCTTCCCAGGCGGTTTCCAATCTTTTCCAGCGCATCAGGGTTCCAGCAGTGTGCAGGCAGGTTTGGTAGCCTTACCCAGACCGGTACCTCCTTTGGAACGTCAATGCTTGGATCAAAATCCGGGGTCCATCTGTTGAGGTAGAGTCCTTGAGCCCCCATGAAATAGGGGCCATTTCTGAAGATTAGGTCTCTGTCTTCTTTTGAGATGAATTCAAAAATGTAAAATCCTCTTCCTACTGGGTAGCACGTTACACTGTGTTTCAGATGAGGCCTCCAATTCCGTTGTATCCAATCATCTGTAGTTCTCGCCGTTGGCCACAGACCCATGAATTGGCCTACCAGTCCACGAGATGAGAGGGCGAGAGCAGTTTTAATGGCGTTTTTCGGTGGGAGTTCGATTTCAGGTATCTCGTCCAATTTTTTGATGAATTTGGGAATCGCATTGGTCACCGGTTTCTTACCACGCGGGTTAGTAAGAAGCTTGAAGGCCTCTTCCGCAGAGATGGAAGGGGAGGGAGGGGGGGACCCTCCCCCAGGAACAGCCATGGCGGCTGCAGTCGCGAACCAGAGAGTGGCAGAAACCCTAGAGCAGGGTCGCAGCTCGCAAAAAGTAGTGAAAAAAGTTTTTCGCTAGAGCCCAAATTTTAGAGTCTATTCCACTCCTTTTAAATATCAGTGTAGTAAATTGTTACCTTTATTGAATGTTAGCTTTTATTGAGTGAATGTGTTCATGGAATGAATGAATGGTTTATTGAATGAATGTGTTGACTGAATGAAACAATGGTTTAATGAATATTATCCTTTATTGAATGAATGGTAGATGTTTGTTTATGATGAAATATGCATGAATTTGCATGTAATTTTTTTTTTCAAGTACATCCATTGGGTATGGGGAATTGAGAGTGACATGGGGGAGGAGGGGACATAAGATCTTCCAACTTCACGTGGTTGGCCCTGTTCAGTAGAGAATATTAAATTATTCTCGAAACAGAGAGGATCTCAATGAATGGATATGGTGTTGCCTTTCTACAACCCACTCACGTGTCATCTAAATTTTGACAATTTCTTGGAGCTTGTTGTGATGTTTGGTTGCTCCTCATAACCAATTTCAAGTTTCCACAACTTCAAAGGTTGAGTAAATGATGCACGGGAACCAATATCTTTACCCTTCTTTTTAATTTCCTTGGAATCTCCTTGAGAATATTTGAATGAGATATGTCTCAAATCCTCTATATCATTTGCATCCTCTCCATTATGTCCAATCTCCTTGCAATAGAGAATATATCTCGTCTCTTTTTTTGGGGAGAATAATGTGGAGAGTGAAGAGTAAAGAGGATGAGAGGTTGTTTGCATCCCTAACCCAAGGATAAGAAATTGTCTAGAGAGTTATAAGAAAATTGAAGGTCAACATTGTCAATGACGTGGACATAATCTGATGTTGACATCAAGGGAAACTCCTATTTAATTGTTGTCGTTTATCTTCCAAGTGAGTATTTCCTTAGTGTATATGTATTAGGGATTGGTAAACAAATGTTAATTATAATGGGGGTTCATTGGAACTCCATACCAATCGTTGGAGAAAATAGTTGTTGGATAGTTCATGAAGGTTGTCTTTGCACACATAGGTTACCATTAAAATTGACATTGTTATAGAGATTGAGTGAGATGCAAGAATTGGAGAATTGTTTCCATGTCATAAGAAATTGATCCTAGCAAAATAGGGCATACTACACTTCATTTAGTGGACTTGTTGCATGATGGAATATGCTTGTTGGGATCTTACAGAACAAGAAAAGACCTAAATTTGACTTGGTTATCATTTGCTTCCAAGATGGATTGTATCCAAGTCTAATAATGAATAGATACTTGCACACCAAAGATGGGAATGAATTCTAATTGAATATTTTGAATATGAATATTGCTTAGAGTTTAGGGTTAGTGAGTATACTTGTGCAATGTAGGAGAAAGTGGAGATATAATTAGAGATAGAACCATAGCCATAACTAGTAGAAGATTGAGCTAGAGCCAAAGCTATAGCTAGGATCCAGAGTTAGAGCCATGTTCCAAAGAAGCAAACAAAAGGTATATTGATCTAGAGTTGGTTTCATTTAAATATTTCAATGACCAAAAAGCCTCTCAATAGGAAGGTGAGATCTAAAATGGATCCAAACAACTTGAATGGTTGTAACACTCGGTACATATAAACAATTTAGATTATTAATGAAAGTAGAAAACAAGGAAATATAATGCAGTAATAAAGAAAGAAAATGTAATAAAGAGAAAAGAGAGAGAAACAAATAATAATAATAATAGGAGAGAATGTTGGGAATGAGAAATGGAAGGGACAAGGACATTTGTTCTTCCCATTACCCCCAACATGGTCTATATCTTATTGAAATTCCACTCACAAAGGTTTTTTTCTAGCCAGTAGGCGAGGCCACACAAGAGCCCAACTATGTAAATTATTGGATGGCCATAGAGCCATGAGATGAATTGTAAATAGAGGTGACATACACATGTAATTTTCTTGAGCTAGAGGTGGTACCAACCTCACCAATCAAAACACATCATTGAGAAGATAGCTACAATTTGTGGGTGTTCATATGCAAGCTAGTAGGATACCTCTTGTTTTCTAGAGGTCATACAATTGGATATTGTGGAATTTCCTTAGTCAGTTGGATTGTGTGTTGATTGGAAATTCTAATGAATGGTAACCATAAATTATATAGCCATTCCTTCATTCCATTGTCTTGTCATCTTATGGTTCAAATTATATGAACTTATCTTGGTTAATAATTTTGGCATTATTTATATTTGTTGCATTCCCATGTTCACATGAAGTCAACTCATATCAATCTTAATACTTAAAAAATCATTGTATGAGGAGGTATTGCATATGAAATTTCATTTACCGTCAAGTAAAAGAATCATCTATGATACTTTATCATTTCAGGAGTACATTATATAAATAAGGAAGTATGAATGAAATACTAAGTATATACATCTTAAACCTAAATATGGGTCCGCCCTAAGCTCAATAAATGGTTGAAGATATATATATATATATATATATATATTGGAGTATTGTGAAGTGAATGATGTATGAAAATACTATTTTGAGCAATGATGGGATTTGGCCACTTCAATTCAAAAACAGTTGCATATCATACTATGATATCCACTTCCTTGTTTCCAATCAAAAGTCCAATATTGAAGACAACATCGATGGTCCTTGGGGATGTGTGTGTGTTTTCTTCATATAATATATGTTTAGTTTGGGTTTTTCTATGTATGCACACTTGGAAAACTAAATTAACGTATCACTTTTTAGCTACAAGAATTTCTTTCAAAATTAGAACCTAACACTTTGTCACTCAACTCAACCATACACCTTCGATTTGTACAATTTGTAAGCAATTGAAAGGAATCCTTTTTATGCTTTACTAAAGCTAGCCAACAATTGAGATGTGTATGTCATTTACACTTCTAGTCTTCATTTGAATGCATTTATACTGTTGGGTAATATTGCCTTGTGTTTCACTCATTTGGTTAAAGTGCCAGTATATTGGTTAATGAAGAGTTTGGGATAAGTTGATGCTAAGAAATATTGTGGTTCTACTGTACAATACCTAGTATATGTGAAGGAATTTGGCCCAAATGTAGAGCATTAGAAATAAGAGTAATTTTCATTTAAAATTGTATTGAGCACAAAATCATTTTAAGCCATTCAAAAGACAAATATATATGCCTAAGACTAAGAACACATATCAAATATTTATTCCATAAAGTACCATTGTTGGGTAAATGAGTAGGCTATAAATCCCTTGTTTATTTTTCATAAGCAATCATATATAGCATATCAATCATTGATTATGAAGCAACTGCTAAAACTTTGAAGAGAAAGCATACCCAACATAATGTGAAACTACATGAAGATAACAAGCACTTGAAGGAGAAGGTCTACATATTTGAACAAAGGATAGTAAAGATGGAGAAGAACCTTGAGACCTCAAGAAGATTATTGCACATAATGTTTGGTATGCTTATTAGACAAATATGGAAGTTTTTGTTTGTTTTGTAAATAGAAAATCTCTGTCGGATATCCGACCATCACCCCCAAACAATCTGATGCCTCTGCCATACTACTGATGACTAAAGGCATCGGATATTGGAATTTTTTCTATGCAAAGGACATTGGATATCTAACGTATCCTTACAAAAAATCCGACACCTATGCCATACCACCAACGGCTAAAGGTGTAGGATATTGGAATTTTTTTTATGCAAAGGATGTCGGATATCCGACATATCTTTACAAACATTCTGATGCCTTTTCCATACCACTGACGGCTAAAGGCATCGTATATTGGACTTTTTTATATGTAAAGGACGTTAGACATCCGAACTCTTATAAGGAGATACCCGTCGGATATCTGAAGGGTATGGTAAAAGAGGGGTATCAGGTCTCTGACTACTTATAAAGAGGTACTGGTTGGATATTCGACAGGAATGGTAAAAGAATATTCCTTGGATAGCCGACCTCTTATAAAGAGATATCGGTCGGATATCCGACGGGAATGGTAAGACAGGAGATGTCGAATATCCGACTGGAGGATGTCGGATATCCGACTAGAGGATGTCGGATATCCGACATCCTATTTTAATGTCGGATATCTGATGACATGCAATGGACATTTAAAAAATATGATTCTTGTCGGATGGTCGACAACATGATGTCGAAAATCGGACAACTATGCCATCGGATTTTGGGTTCAAAAAACCTAGTGTATTGAGCGAGTGGCAGGTAGTAGGGCACCACATCAGGCCACGAAGGCTCACATGTTGTACGCCATCAAGTGTATGGCTCCTATGGTATTCAACTAGTGTGAGGGGATCCTTGCAAACTTGAAGGAACAATTGACCAAGTGCTGCAGAGGGGAGCTCAAGCAGTTTGTTTATGGCTCCATTGTGGTCTCTTTCTTCTTGGAGAGGGTTCCCATTCTTTGTCCCCAGGTAGAGATCAATGATATCAATCCGCGTGAACCACACATGCAATGATGGAATGAGGTTACTGTCTTCCATGGTGGTGGTGGGCCCATGATCACCTATGAACCTACTTTCTTCAAGTGGCTGCATAGAAGAATCCTCATGGTAGAGGACTATGCATACGCAGGGGCAGACTTTTGAGGAGACCTTGAATTAGTTCTTCTTGAGGGAGATAAATGGGGAGAGATAGGTAATAAAAATAGTCTCTTGTTTTTTTTTATGTATTTTATGATTCTTTTATTTTTTTGTAGTACTATTAACTTATATATTTTCTTACATAGATATTGGCCCATCGAGACCGGCGGTATTGTCACCCATCGAGAGGCGAGGATTGGTTCATGAGATGGCAGTGGTTCATCAGAAGGATATGGAGGAGCTATATGAGTTGGAGGATAACCTCCAATGGCTGACCGCATACATTCTAGACATCTCGATAGATGACCTTCCGCAAAACTATCAGCGTAGGACTGCTGGAGTTTCGGGTTGTTATGGTCATTTTCTCCATCGGATGGCTAGGGCCATCATATGCTATCATGAGAACCATCCATGATAGGATGTATATGCGATGACACACTAAAATACACGGGCTGTAGATTTTATAGATGTGACATACTGAAATCCGTGGGCTTCATATGTTTGTATCAGTAGCATTTTGTACACCATCTTGCGAGACTTAATATAAAATGCTATCTAGTGGTTTATACAACGTGTTTTCATGATGGATATGGATCTTATGTGTGTTTTATTATACATTAATGAATAATTTACATGTCATGTCAATTATGCATCTTTAATAAAAAATGATTATGAATGTGAAATGTGCCAATCTAATACAAAGTTAGCCAACAAATCAGCAACCATGTATATACATATCGAGATATGTAGGTATTGAATAGACTCAAAAGACCTTTCCAAGAGACAAACTCACCAGAATAACCGGATTAGCATAGGGTCGCAGATAGCATAGAATTGGTTCAGATGGGAGATCACTAGTTGAGAATTGAGGTAGATGACAACGTGGTCCACACCGAGGGAAAAAATTTCGGTTAAAAATCCAATCACCGCATGATGTTTGGCGATGTTATTAGTTGCAGGACCTAGGCAAGTTCCTCCTGAGCTTAGCATTCCAACAATAGGGGAATAGAGTACCCGAGTTTTTGAGGCGAGGTTCCAGGTGTGCTAGATAGCGCCATGATAGAACATGGTATAAGCAATAATCGAGATAAGACCCTAACACACTAAAAAAAAGCATCACACCAACACAAACTCACATCATATACAATATATACAGAGTATTGATGCAAGATTACTTATGCATAGTAATTCTTTAGGTAGATCCCATTCTGTGGCTCCCCTAAGGCTATTCCATCATAATCAACTAACTCATAAGCTCCCTTTTCCAAGACACATTTTACAATGTATGGGCCATGCCACATGGACTCAAGTTTACCTACCCCCAGCTTATCATGTTTTTGGTCATATGTTAGGACCAAATCACCCTTGTTGAAGATATGGGGTTTTACAAATTTGTCATACTGAGCTTGGATGTGTTTCGTATGCACTTCATTGGCTAGAGAGGCATCACAGCGAGTTTCGTCGAGTCTAGCTAAGTATAAGAATCTCTCTTCCTCAGTTGTTGTGTTCGGTAAAAGTTCAACAGCTAGTTTCAAAGATGGAATTTCGCACTCATTAGGAAATACTGCCTCTAGTCCATACACTAGATGAAAAGGTATAAAACCAGTGGCAGTTTTGACAGAAGTACAGTATGCCCAAAGGGATGAAAAAAGCATCAAATGCCAATTTGACTTGTGAGTACCTACCATGCACTTAATCATAGTTTTCAGGACCTTGTCGATGGCCTCTACTTGTCCATTTTATTGAGGATAGTAGGGGGTTTATTTTTCATGGCGAAATCCAAACTTGGCACTTAATTCATCTACCATATTATTTTGGAAATGTGATCCATGGTCTATGACAATGGCTTGTGGGACTCTGAATCTAGCGATGATATGATTGAACATAAATAGTGTGGTCATTTCGTTGTCTTCCTTGTATGTAGGAATAACCTGGGGGAATAACTTGGGCACATTTGGTAAAGTAGTCTACAATGACAATAATATAACCGTGCCAACCGGCTAAGGTACGCTTACAATGCATGAATTCAATGCCCCATTTTGCAAAGGGGCCAACGATGATAATTGGATGGAGTGGGGTTGGATGTGTGTGTTTTTTATGATGAAAAATATGGCTAGGAGGACACTTCTTGAATGCTTCCATACAATCCTTGAAGATGGATGGCTAGTAGTATCCAATGTGTAATATCTTTTGGTTCATAGTCATCCTAGAGAGATGACCACCACATGTTCCCAAGTGACAATCATTCAAAACATGCTCGACCTATTCATGAGTTATACAACATTGTAAGATGAAATTGATGCGATGACAATAGAGGTTATCACCAATGATTAGGTAGTATTTTGCATGGTGACGGATACGACAACGTTAATCACGGTATAAGTGAGGGAAAAAGCATTCTATTTGGAGATACAATGTGATATATTCGTACCAAGGGTCAGAAGTACTGATAAAAAACAATGACTCATTGAGGAGAGAGTCAATGGGATAAAATTCTTGATCAATACGGGGAAGATCACAAATGAGCTCTGTGAATACTAATGACTTTTTAGATTTATCCTTTTCAAACTGCAGATCGAATTCTTGGACAATCATGATCCAACAAAAGTATTTCCCCCCAGTACCTGATGTGTTAGGACATGGTACATGGATTAGAATCAGCGATGATAGTAGTAGCTCGGAGCAAGATATAATGACGAAACTTATGGACAACAATGACTGCTCCCAGAGCTAACTTCTCAACATGCAAATAATGGGTTTCAGAGTCTATGAGACCCTTACTAAGGTAGTAAATCACATGCTCCTGCGCATTTCTATTGTCCTGCACTAAAACCATACTAGTAGTTGAGGTAGAGGTAGAAAGATAAAGGATGTAATGCTTGGTGTAATCCAGTGATTGTAACAAGGGCGTGTGGGTAATAGAGTGCTTGAGATTGTCAAAGGCACTTTGGACGTATTTATCCCAAATAAATGGGACATCCTTTTTTAATAATCGCATATAACCTTGTGCCTTTTGTGCAAAATTACACACGGAACACAAGTAGTTTTCCTTCCCCTAAAAAATTTGAAGTTCTGTAATGTCCGTAGGTGGGGGTAGGGTTATGATGAACTCTACCTTGAGGGGATCAATGCGGATCCCATCTTTTTAAATAATGAATCCAATGATACATCTAGACTCCACGCAGAATATGCACTTGTGGGGATTGAAATGGATGTTATATCGTCGACATATGAGAATCACAACCATTATAAGATTGTAACGTCCCCTTCCATCATTCCCGTGCAAGGAAGGAAACGTTAACAACACACGGGCTTTGGGCAGACTTAGCCCCAATAATTTTTGCCCATAAATTCCTAACAATTTAAAAACTTCTATATGTAGATTCGTCTCAATATAAACACAGCGGAATGAACATACTAGCAAGCACACAAACAGACAGTAATTGCATAACATATTTATCACAGCAGAGAATGATTCAGCACAAAGAAGACCCAATCTCATTCGTATGCCATGAATGGATTACATACTAAGATAATTAGTTCATTTCATTAAACATGGACAATTTAACATATTGCCGAACACAAAATGTGAATAATTTATAATACACAGAACACTTATCTTGAGAAGTTGATGTCCAACGACTGGCTACGTGAAGGCAACGTTCCTCCCAACCGTAGATCTCTATCCAGCCTATATTCCTTCAGCTGAGAGATCACCCCCGAGCTGGGCTATGTATCCACTAAGGAGGACTAGCTAGGTTCACTCACAGCCATGGTTTCAGTCAAGCATCCAGGAAGATAGAGGAGGGTAACACTAAGCCAGTGAGCTCAACCACAGAGCTACAGGCCTCTCAAGTGAGTTCAATAGTCAGGCACCTACATTACCTACCACATCCAACACAAGGAAGATCCCCTTCTCTGTTACACAGTCCCTCAGGCAACTCTTCCCTCTAGTACTCTTCAGGATGGGCATAGAAAGGTCAAGCTATTAATCCTTGAGATCCTAGCCTTCACTGGGTTTATCAAGCACACCCAACCTCTGCATAGTCATTCCCAACTTGATTTCTCACCATTCTGCTCAGCAAATACTCAAATCCGTGACTCGTTTTCTGAGCTACAAAAACTGGGTTTTCCTATTGATTTCGGGGTAGCTAATGCTCCCAAATTCACCCCAAGGTTCATGCTAATGGATCCCCCATTGGATTTCCCTGTCCCATGCCAAATCTGGACGTTTTTGGTCTTTCAAATTCCGGGTTCTCTCAAGGTCGCGATTTCTGGCTTCCTCCCTGCTGGCACTCGTTTTTTTGGATGAAGAATGATGCTAGGTACCTCCACCATGGAATGGGGTGAGAATGAAGCAACCTCCCATGAGGTTGAGTGACTTCTTGCACAAGCAAACAAAGCCCATGCCCACCCATACGAATTTCAGGGCTTCCCATGCTCCATTGAAGCCATGGGCTGAAATCTCAACCACCTCCTTACAACAGGCATTAATGTCACCTAGGGAAGTCAATGGGTTCTCATAATGACAAATGGCAGCCTAGGGTTTAGTCCCATAGCCCCCTCACCACTCCCTAGTGGATACACGTGGCCCCTTCTCATTCGTTGCCTCCATAGCCAGTTTTGGTATTTCATTTCAATGTTAAATATTTACATCAATTTACAATATCCCATGGCTTAATAGCACGTGGGTAATCAAAACATCAAGCGGGTCTAATTTAAATAAAATCCGAACATAAACTAGCGGGGCCTTGGCCTTGAGCTCCACGCTAGGGAAACATACAACGTGTGTATACAATATTTACATTAGAGCCAATATTTCCTAAGGGTCAAAATTGGGGTATTACAAAGATCGATGTGAAACTCACGATGATTTGAATGAGTAGAAAAATCATCAAGGTAGGGTTCCACAAAATACTTGATATCATGAAAAGCATATGACATGGCTCATTGGAATGTGGCACCAGCATTTTTGAAGCCAAAAGGTAATTTGTGATATGCAAACATACCCCATGTGAAGATGAAAGAAGTTTTATGTTGATTGGCTGGGTGGATCTCGATTTGATTATAGCCAGAAAAGCCATCCATGAATGAGAAGATGAAATTTTCAGCACAGTTTTCAATAATTTGGTCGATAAACGGGGTAGGGTAATTGTCCTTAGAACAGGCCTTATTGAGATCCATGTAATCAACACAAACTCTGATGGTTCCATGTTTTTTTGTAACCAGGATGACATTGGAGACCCAATCTGTCAAGGGGACAAGATAAATGAACCCAGCTTTCAACAGTTTTTCAATCTCTGCTTTGATGGCCACAGTATTTCTAGGGTGCACTGGACGAAGTTTTTGCTGAATAGGTTTTGCATTGGGATATGTTTTAATTTCATGCACAAAATAGAAGGATCAATTACAGGCATTTCTTCATAGATCCATGAAAATACTTCATGGAACTGTTTCAACAAGTCCGTATAAGTCTTTATTTCATTGCAGCAACAAGTTTGGCCAATGTGGATGTGTTCCACGACACCTGTTTTGACTGAGATGTCTATAGTGGTGGTAGGCGTGATGTTTTCCAAATTCCCCTTGGTTACCATATCTTGTGAAATAATAGGAGATTGAGGGTTAGGAAAGATATTCGATGAAACAATAGTGTGAATCTCATTCTCTACCATGTCTAAATCTAGGAGGAAAGATGATCGAGGATGATAGTATTCCCATGGAGGCTCATCCAAGCTCATAATATCCATGATCGATTCATTGGAGTGAAAATTCTGGAGGAGATGATCTGGTGATGGTGAGGATGAGTTCCTCCGAGATGGTAGAGAACTTGAGTCAGATGCCACCAAGTGGTGGTCATCAGGTGATTTGGGCGTTGATTCGATGGCCTCATAAGTGGCTTCAATGGGGCTGAGAGGCATTGCATCTTCAATCAAACCGAGGTGATTGAGATCGGGCACAATCCATTCGTCTTTTGAGTTGGAGGATGGGATCGTAGATGAGATCATGTTCACCATGGCAACATGTGATGGGGGGTTAGGTGTTGGAAAGACTATTGTTAGTGATGAGTCTTTTACGACTCTGACCCCCACACTCTCATAAATTTGCGACGAGTTTCCTAAAAGAGGGACATTATCCATAGGATGACTGGTGGTGTCTGGTGTACACAAATCTAACTGGTCAATAGTGACGATTTTCCCATGATGGGAAAATTTAACAATGTAGAAGACGGATGATATGACCACAGTCATGGAATAGAACTAATTTCAACCAAGTAACATGTTATAATCTAATGGTGCGGAGACTAATTCCACATTAATGGAAACAATTTTACCTCCCAACTCGACGGCTAAAGATTCTAGAATCCCGTGTGGTTGAAATCCACGTCCGTCAAATGCTTTCAAAGTAGTAGGGGAACGGTTCAACTCAGGAGAGTCGATGGATTTCCAGCAATACATTGACATAATAGAAGTAGAAGCTCCTTCAACTAAAACAATACGATGGATGCTTTTCCTAGAGCCATTGGTGACGATCTGAAACACCAATTGATGGGAAATACTCATCTTGAAATATTCCAATCTAAACATCATAGTGTTAGAGGAATCTAGATCCACTACTCCAATAGTAAGTAGCAGAGTCTTACACTGATTGGGATAGTTTTGTAAGACTTCAAGCGTTGACATAACACAAGGAGCCTGAGCGAGATCTTGGACAGTATTTTAGTTTTGAGCGGCCCAAGAATTAGGGTTGAAAATGTATTTTCAAATTGTGCTTTTTGGTGGATGCAATACTAAATCTGGTAGAGGTTTCTCTATGGTCAAAGGACCTTGTGGTAGAGGAATATTGGACGTAGAAGTGGAGTATTTTTCATTATTACCTCTATTGGATTCTGTGTCGAGAATAGAGTCGTATGTACGTGACCGAGTAGATAAGTTGACTTTTCACTATGCATCATCAGAACATGAGCAGTCATGGAAGGTTCTCCTTAAGAAGGAGTTGGTTTTTGTGCAACCATGTGTTGTTATTGTGTGGGGAAGGGGTCCGTTAGAATTGCAGGTGGAGGGTTCCCTTTGATAAACTTTTGGACTTATTCTCAATATGGACACTCTTTCATGAAGTGGTCGTCACCGCACAGTAAGCAATGACATTTGGCCTCCCATCTCGGTTTTGTGTCATTAGGGTCGGAATTCTTTTTATTTTCCTGCTAGTTAGAATACTTCTTGGATTTGCCTATGTTATTCTTTTTACCACTGAATTTCTGAGATGAAGCATATTGGATTGAATTCACCTCCGTAGTGGAAGAAGTATTGGGTGACTGTTGGTATTGTTGCCAGCCTACGACGAGGTTGGGGTTGTAGCCATATGGATTTGTGATCCAACCGATTGGGTAGCAGGATGGGTATGAATGGAACCAATGATTCCATCAGCATGTGATCCATGTTGAAATATTGTAACTTTGAAGAATATTCTATTGTATTTTATTATTTTAATTTATTTGGAGATGTTTGATTCCTCCATCGGGATGTTATTGTTGTATTTGGTCATCATAGAGTCATGAGGTAAAACCTCCTTTGTAAGTCAGGTTGATAGAACCCTCCAGAAAGTAATATTATATTTTTTTGACTCTTCCTACGTAAGTCGTCCCAGTTAAGTTTGTTGGGGACCACCTAGTTAGTAAAAAATTCAAGTGGAAGATAAAGTATAAATAGGAGTGATGTGCTCCTCATTTGGACACACACACACTTGTGTAATTCGCATAGGAGAGAGAGAGAGAGAGAGAGAGAGAGAGAGAGAGAGATGCAAGGAGCAGGAGCACTTTTTTGGGGTTTTGTATTTGTACTTTTGATCATCTATATTTAGGAAGTTTTGATGTGTTTTCTTCCCTTAGAGGGTTTCCCAGGATAAATCTGTATCTATCTTGTGATTGTGTTTCTTTCAGTGATCCTGCATATGCTATTGTTCTGAAATTGAAATGAATACTAGTGTTATTTATATTATAATATTGAATCTTAACATGTTTTCATAGCTATCCTGAATAGGACATCTTTCACAAGGTGAAACTCTCTCTCTTCTCCCTCCGGCAAGAAATTAGGGGTTTTGTCAAAGTTGGAATTTTGGAAATATGATTGCATAGGGAAGTGTGCCTCTCCAAAAGAGAAATTTTGGTACCAAGATCGAATTTTTTGAGTGGGTATCTCTCCGGGAAATTAAAAACCTAGTTTGACTTTGGACTAGAAAAACCAAAAAACCAAAAAACTGCAAAAACTTCAAATCAAAATTTCGCAAGTCAATTTTGAGAGGTGAAAATTTGGAATCTCCAAAAACCAAGTGTACCAATCAATTCGCCTAATTCAAGCGCATCTCCCGGTAAGGTCAGTTTTTCATTTTGAGAAATTTCATTTTTTGGTGACCTCCTGGATAAGAGGACCCCAAGCATTAAGCTTGAGGATAAGCTAGAAGGTATAGAGAATTTCTGAGCATGAAAATATAGGATTGGCCTCATTCTTGAAGAGAATGATCTTGCCAAATACATCAAGGAAGAAGTTGCAGAACCTGGAGAGGATGAAGCTAAGGAGAAGCACAAAAAGGACCTGGTAGGGCAAAGAGGATCATTGCTAATTCTATCAAAGACCACTTGATTCATCAAGTATCATCCAATAAGACCCCAAAGGAGATGTATGATTCCCTAGCCATAATGTATGAAGGAAGGAAAACCAATAGAAAGATGAATTTGAGAGCTCAATTAAAGAGTACCAATATGTGCCAAGGAGAATCCATCTAACACTACTTCACAAGGGTCTCCTAGTTCAAGGAGAAACTAGAAGCCATTGGATACTCCATTGATGAAGATGATCTAGTTATGACTGCTCTCAATGGTCTCACTAGACCTTGGGATTCATTCATCCATACTATGTGTTCCAGAAAGGAAAGCATGAAATTCGGCATTGTAAGGGAAGATTGCATCCAAGAGGAGGCTAGAGTATCCTATAGAGAAGCTCTACTTAAAGAATATGATCAAGCCCTAGCCACCCATACCAAGAGAGGAATAATTCAATCTAAATTCAAGAAGGAAAGCCACAAGGGGTCTCAACCTCCCAAGAAGTTCCAAAGGAAAAGAGGAAACAATCCAAGAAGAAACTAGTCCAACTTTCAATGCTTCAATTGTGACAAGCTAGGACACATTGCTAGAAATTTTCCATTGAAGAAAGAAGAATACAAGAAGAGTAACAACAACAAAATACCTCATGCACACCTAGCTGAAGATGAATATGAAGAAGAAGAGGAAGAAGGACCTCGAAGAAAAAAAGGAAAAGAAGAAGATTGAGAAGAGTATGTATTATTCTCTACACTCTCCGAATCTGTAAAACTTGGAGAAGATACATGTCTTACTAATAGTGGTGCTTCAAAGCAGATGATGGGACAAAAGAAAACTCTGTTAAAACTTGAAGAGAAGAACTCTCCTCAGAAGGTATCAATAGGATATGTCTATCAATATCCTATCAAAGGAATTGGTGAAGCAAGCTACAAGCTTGATTCTGGAACCCCCATGAAGATGAAGGAAGTCTTATATGTACCAGTTTTGAAGAAGAATTGACCTTCTATCTTAGCATTAGATAAGAAAGGATATATGTTTGCATTCATAGATGGACAAGTACTTATGTGGCCCAAAGGAAAATCAATTGAAAATGCAGTTGTCACTAGTGAAGAAGAAGGAGGCTTATATAAACTCAAGGGACATTAAAAAACAACCCTTATTCATGAGACCACTAGTCCAAGTGAATTATGGCATAGGAGGCTTGCTCACATCAACTGCAAAGTAGTACCCTATGTGAGCAAAGTAGTGATGGGATTACCATATTTGAAGATCGATCATGACGGAATTTGCAAAGGATGTGCAAAAGGAAAGAATATCAAGAATCCATTTTTGAAGAGTGAGACAAAGACTAAAGGTACATTGGAATTAATCCATTCATATGTATGTGGTCCAATGCACTCCACATCTTTGAGTGGTTATGAATATTATGTTACATTTATTGATGACTATTCAAGAAAGACATGGATATATTTGTTGAAAGCAAAGGATGAAGTATTTGGAAAATTCAAGGAATTCAAATCCTTGGTAGAGAATCATTTAGAAAGAAGAACCAAGACACTCAGAAAAAACAATGGTGGAGAATATACTTCAAAATATTTTGAATCCTTTTGTAAAGAAACTGGAATCAAGAGGGAACTAGATAATCCCTACAATCCTCAACAAAATGGTGTTGCGGAAAGAAACAATAAGACCATAATGGAAGCAGTGAATGCAATGATACATTATCAAGATCTTCCAATACATCTATGGGATGAAGAAACAAGGATGACTATTTATGTACATAATAGATTATCCCATAGTGCCCTTGGATTCAAGACTCCATAATAATTTTTCACAAGAAAGAATCTTGAAGTGAGCCACCTCAATATATTTGGTTTCCGAGTATATGTTCACATACCAAAAGAAAAGAGAACCAAGTTGGACCCTTCCGGAAATAAGGGAATATTTGTTGGATACTGTGAAGTATCCAAAGCCTTCAGAATATACATTCCAGGATTCCATCACATGGATATTAGTAGAGATGTAACATTTGACGAAGAAGCATCTCTCAGGAGATCGAGAAAGTGCCATCATGAAGAATTATATGAAGAAGATGTACCTCCCAGAAATGTAGAAGTTGCACCTTCACTTGAAGATGAACACTAGAAGACCATGATATGCTAGAACCTCAAGAACCTCCCACTATGCATATGTCATGAAAGAGAAATCCTACTTGGGAAAGAGAAATTATGCAAGAAGTGAAGAAGTATGGAGCTCTAGAAGGCTCCACAAGAGTAAGAAAGAAACCAAATCCATTTTCCAATTATGTGGCTTTGATGTGTGATCTTGTAGATCAAGAACCTACCAGTTATGAAGAAGCTATACAGAAGAAAGAATGGGTAGAATAAATGACGAAAGAATACCAATCAATAATGAAGAATGATGTTTGGGATATAGTTCCCAAACAAGAAGGAAAAAGTGTGGTATCTTCCAAGTGGATCTACAAGATAAAGCATGCAACTGATGGAAGTATTGAGAAATACAAGGCAAGGTTTGTGTCTAGAGGATTCTATCAGAAAGAGGGAATTGATTATGAAGAGACATTTGCACCAGTATAAAGGTACACTTCCATTAGAACAATCATGGCACTTTCATCCATGATGAAGTGGATTTTACACCAGATGGATGCGAAGAAAACTTTCTTGAACAGTGTAATTGAGGAATAAGTGTACATAGAACACCCAGAGGAATCTGAATTTGAAGGAAGATGGACTCACATATGCAAGTTGAAGAAGGATCTGTATGGATTGAAGAAAGCTCCTAGAGCTTGGTACGGAAGGATAGATAGATTTTTGATAAGTTTGGGATTTACCAAAAGTAAAGCTGACCCTAACCTTTACTTTAATGTTATGGATGATGAACCTATCATATTATTGTTGTATGTGGATGATTTATTTATGACAGGAAATGTGAAACATATTGTAGAGTGCAAGAAGAAGCTCGCTGAAGAATTTGATATGAAAGACCTTGGATTGATGCACTATTTTCTAGGTATGGAAGTATGGAAGAACCCATAAGGAATGTTTCTCAACCAGGGAAATTATGCTATGGAAATCCTAAAAATATTTGATATGTTGGAATGTAAATCCATGGCCACACCCATGGATACCAAACTGAATTTGTTAGCTGATGAATCATTAGAGTTAGTGGATGTGAATCAGTACAGATAGATTATTGGGTCATTTATGTATCTGACGTATACCATGGAAGATATATGCTTTGTTGTGAACACCCTGAGTCAGTATCTAGTTGAGCCTATACTTGTTCATCTGGTAGATGCAAATCATGTGATGAGGTACTTGAAAGGTATGATATACTTTGGGTCGATAATATGTTGGAGATCGTGACTACAGATTGTATGGTTATACAGATGCAGATTGGGCTGGAAGTGTCTCAGATAGGAAGAGCACCTCAGGTGGATGTTATTGTCTGGGATCCACAATGATCTCATGGTTTAGAAGGAAGTAGTCCATTATTTCTCTCAGCACATCTGAAGTAGAGTATATAGTAGCTTGTTCTACTAGTTGTGAAGCCATGTGGCTTTGAAAATTGATGTCAGGTCTATTTGACCTAGAGTTGGATACCACTATGATTCTATGTGACAACTAGAGATGTATAAAGATGATGAAGAAACCAGTGTTCCATGACAAGTCAAACCACATAGAAATACGGTATTTTTACATACGAGATATGGTAGAGAAGGGATCTATAAAGCTCAATTATGTGAGCACTAATGATCAAGTTGATGATGTGTTGACTAAGCCTCTGTGTCGAGTAAAGTTTGAGTACTTTTGTGACAATATTGGTGTGGTCCGAAAGGACCTTCCTCGAAAGGGGGAGTAGTGATGATGATGTTGCAGTGGGATTTTATCATCCTTGGACATTAGTCCTAAAGTGATCCACAGGATTTTGTCTCTGTGATGTGGTTTGGATTGTATCATCCCTCGACAATAGTCCTAAAGTGATCTGTAGAATTTTGTCTCCGTGATGTGGTTGGGATTGTATCATCCCTCCACATTAGTCCTAAAGTGATTTGCAGACTTTTGTCACATCCCCACCTTGAACCCATTACATTCAAATGTAAATGATGTAATATTGTTATAAAATCATGGTGAGGAGCTCAAGGCTAAGGTCCCACCATCGATTTATTGATGCATATGGTTTACGTGCTAGCCATGCACAATGGAATTGTGAATATCATGTAAATATGCATTTTAATAAAATACCCACAACTAGATATGCAATGCAACAAGAGATGGGGGCATGATTTTACAAGGAAGTGGGAGGGAAATATTCAAACCCTTGATCCAATCTAGTCAATCCAAGTGTCAATGAGAGAACCCATCAAACCCTCAACTACCCATGTTGACTTTTGTACCCAATCATTGATTTCTCCCAAGAGTTGGTTGAGGTAGTTAATGCCTTGGGGAATGGGAGGTATGGCTGTCCAAATTCGAGTATGGGAAAGCCACCCTGCATGGAAAAACGTGTTTGCTTCTTGGGCAAGAAAAGAGCCATGAATTTCTCCCCAAGCCATTACCCATCAACTAGTCTTCCTCCCTCACGAGTTTGGAGCTACCAGGGCGTTTTCCAGCCATGGGTATCTGTGTTTTCCTTCAATCTCAGCTGGGAGAAGGGATTTTTTGTGTTGTATACCAATGGGGAATAAGGGGAATGGAACTAGGGTTCCATAGAGACCGTCTTTGCTATTAAATGCTTAGAGAGTTGGGGAGAAAACGTTTTTCCTCCTTGTGGATGCATTTCCCTTTCCACTGTTCGTTTTGGGTGAGCCAGGATTTGGGGAAAACCCATGGCCATCCTGTTTGTAAACCCCATGAATGGAAATGTGTATCCATGCCCAGTTTTTGAGCTGTTGTGTGTAAGAGTATGTTGGGGTATGGGGTATGGGTTATGGGTTTCCATTGTTTTGGCTTGAGCTTGAGTGCAAGCATCCAGGGTTCTGATGCAGCCTGATAAACCCAGCTATGGACTAGCTTGACTCAAATGAAATGCTTAATTGGCTATGTATGAGCTAAATGCCCCCCTTTTCCTTGTAAGAATCATGCCTAGCTCGGGGGTGGCCTTCAGACGGACTGAGTATATGTCGTCAAAGAGCCTACCATTGGGTGGAAAGTTGCAACAACATATCTAGTTGTTTGGGACAATTGCACAACAAAGACAAGTGTTTCTCTATCTATGTGTTTTTCCTCTGCAATGTATAATTTAATGACTGTTATTGATACATTGAATGCATTTGAAAAATGTGTGTGGATGAGTTTTAATTCTTTTGTGCATAATTGCTTAATTTGCATCTGCGCATTATTTATTTTATTACTGAGAACCTAATGAATGGGTTGAGTGTATATAAAATTCCATATATTGGCATCATGATTCCCTCCCTTGCCTTAGATGGATGGGTGGGTATGTGACAACTTTTTCCTCCGTGATGTGGTTGGGATTGTATCATCCCTGGACATTAGTCCTAAAGTGATTTGCAGCCTTTTGTCTCTGTGATGTGGTTGGGATTGTATCATCCCTAGACATTAGTCCTAAAGTGATACGTGGACTTTTGTCTTCGTGATGTGGTTAGGATTGTATCATCCCTGGACATTAGTCCTAAAGTGATCCTCATAATTTTGTATTAGTGATATGGTTAGAATTGCATAATCCTTGGACTTATGTCCTAAAGTGAGAGGGATTGATCATCCCTTAATTGGATCATGTGTGTTGCAGGTTATGTTACTGCAGATCATGTTGTTACTCATTGAAAGATAAAGATTTGTTGCTGATCGAAATATCAAGATTTGTTGTTGATCAAAAGATCAAGAGTTGTTTTAGATGATCAAGAGATCAAGTGTTTTTGTAGACAATCGAGTGATCGATTGTTGCAGAAGATGAAGATCAAATATGAAGACTCAATGCTACAGAAGATGATGCTCTAGTATTGAAGATGTTGAATATGTTCGAGTAACTATTCTAGTTGTTGATATTGTTGAAGGAAACTTCCAATGATTTATAGATGTATCACCTTGATGTTTTTGATGATGCTCTCTCTCCTTTCTCCTATAGTTGATGTTGTTGTTGTCAGTAGAATACCCTTCTCATTAAGGGGGAGTGTTGAAATATTGTAACTTCGAAGAATATTCTATTGTATTTTATTATTGTAATTTATTCGGAGATGTTTTATTCCTCCATAGGGATGTTATTATTGTATTTGGTCATCATAGAGTCATGAGGTAAAAAATCCTTTGTACGTTGGGTCGATAGAACCCTCCAAAAAGTAATATTATATTGTTTTGAGTCTTCTTAGGTAAGTCGACCTAGTTAAGTTTGTTGGGGCCGACCTAGTTAGTGAAAAATTCAAGTGGAAGATAAAGTATAAATAGGAGTGATTTGCTCCTCATTTGGACACACACTCACTTGTGTAATTTGCATAGGAGAGAGAGAGAGAGAGAAAGAGATATTTGAAAGGAGAAGGAGCACTTGTTTGGGGTTTTTTCTTTGTACTTTTGATCATCTATATTGAGGAGTTTTGCTGGGTTTTCTTCTCCTAGAGAGTTTCCCAGGATAAATGTGTGTTTATCTTGTGATTTTGTTTCTTTCAATGATCTTGTATATGCTATTGTTGTGAAATTGAATTGAATATTGATGTTATCTATCTTAACATATTGAATCTTAAAAATCATGTAGGAGGTTTTGTCTGGTCATGTGTGGGGCATGGGGCATTAGGAATTATGTTGTATAACATGCCATATTGAGCATAGACTATGTCTAGGTATTGAGCACACGATATCACTTATTCTTTCATAACAGACCCACCCATAGAAACGTCTTTGGCTATGATGGGTAATAACGACTTGGTAAACCAATCATATAGTAGTTTATCTGGAATGGGAGCCTTAATGAGACAACACATTCTTCTCCACTCATGAATATGATTAGAAATGTGAGTGGAGGTTGATTGTCAGAGAGAAGTCAAAAGATCTGTACCAGTTTTATAGAGGATTGGTAATTGAAAATGAGTCAAAAAATCCATGGCTAAATATCTAAAATTCGCGAAAGAGTGTAGTGGTAACTCGATGTACCACTTTGCAGTGGTACTGGTGAGGGTTTGTTGAAAAAGCCTCAAACTGATAGAATAATCTATTAACATGTTTGAGGAGAACCACAAATGATATGTCATCATGTGGTTCTTGGGGTCCTCACTGGGTTTTCCGTCAAATTTGGGTATGTCCAATGGTGGCTTCATAGGAATGGGTCGAAAATTCATGCCATGTTGGATGGGATTGTTCGTCAAACATGACAGGTCAGATAGATCTAACGCAGCAAAAAATGGTAACTATCGATTTGGCTATGGATACTGGTATTTTTGATAAGGCATTTGGGTACCAGTAGGACCATGGATCGATTGCTCATAAGGTCCTCTCATAGAGGATTGGCCATACTGAGGTGGTCCTCCCATGTTAGGAGGCGGACTTGATGGGGGTCCTCCTCCAGAATGCAGGGTTCATCCTCCGGAATGCGGGGGTACTCCTATGGAATACGGGGTCCTCCGGATGGTGGAGGTGGAGGTGGGACAGGTGGTGGAGGAGGGGGTGGGATAGGTGGTGGGCATGGAGGGCCGCCAGCTGGAGGCCGAACAGGTGGAACATTATAATATCCCCATGGGGTATTCGTGTTTCCAGGGTAATGTATTCTGGGATAAAGAGTCCCTAGATAATTTTGACCTATCTCTATATTATGATTACCTCGATATATATGTTCCCATGGGGGTTGAGTCCATGTAGATGTTCCCCCCACTTGATAATCCCATGTAGGTTGCCCCATGGTTGGGAGTTAACTTCCAACCATATTGGAGTTCATTTGCGAAGGGTATCCTCCACTTATGCTTTGTCCCCTAACTATAGGTTCCCCCCCAGTTAGATTTTGTCCACTGACTAGGGGTTTCCCCCCAGTTGAATGTTGTCCACCAACTGAAGTTTTCCTGGTAACTATGTGTTTACCACTAACTATAGGATGACCTATGATCATATATTGACTAGTAACTAGAGGGTATCCTCCATTTAAATTGTGAATCGGAGGTGGTGTTCCAATTACGAAGTTAAGAGTAGCTGAAGGTTTCCCTCCAGTGTAGAACCGACCGAATGGTTTTGATGTGCACTAGATGGAAAAGAGGGTTGGCCTGGTTCATAATTGGTCATGTTTGGAATAGGAATTCCTGGTGAAGGGAGAGAAAGAGAATGTATAGGGGAATGATGTTTAGGAATGGATACCTCTGGAGTGCATTGGGGAGGGAAACTATGACGTCTTAACCACTCTACAAGTGTGCATAAACTCTCGATAGTCTCGTGAACTGGTGTGATAAATTCATCGTTCGGAATAAATAAGGTAGGGTGTATATGTGGTGGAGTCTCCACAATTAGAGGTGAACCGAAATCGGAGATGACATGTCCTAAGGAGGTCCCCCAAAATGATGCGGTTGGACCAAAAGCAGTTGCTATTGGGTCTTCTTGGGGTAGAGCATAGATCCAGTCGACAGCTCCAGGGTTACCTTCAAGTGAGTGAAGAAAATATGTGCCATGTGAAGGAGTTTGTTCCACCAACAAAGGTCCTGTAGGATCGGTGATAGGAGGATTTATAGGAGGATAAAACTTTCCTCTTGACTCAAGGATAGGAATTTCTTCTTTGCGTGATGTAGTGGGTTGATCCATGCTTTCTCCTGAGTTCTCCTCTTGGCTAAGGGGATATTTAGGGGGTAAATTTAGTATTATGTGGGATCTTCTCAAGGGTTTTTCATCTAGGACAGATGATGAAAGCCTTCTCCTAAAATTATTCTAAAGAAAAAACACACTTTAAGTCCTACTCAAGCTAAATCCACAAGAAAACTTATATGATAGGTGCGACTAAGGTCTGGAATCTCACGAGAGTATCAAGGCGTCGCAACTCGTGATATACCATAGGTTCCAACAGTAATACTCAACCCAATATTTCAGAGCACTATCCAGGGAGGATTAGGACCGTACCCCGGACTGTATTACCCAAATACCTGGCAGCACATGCGTAGTAGCTCCCCGAGTGTTGTTCCTAGTGTATTGCCATGCCAAGATGGAAAATGGTTGACTTAGATGGTTTTAGGAACCTAGTGGGGTCTCCCGATATACAAAAGGTATGTGGGACCTCCAATCCGTAGTAGTGATGTCTAATGCACAACCGTACAACATGAGCCTTCCTACATATTGTCGAGTACATGAAGTACCTTGCTATATATCCAAAGGTATGTGAAAGGGCATTCGATATACCTACTGGTACATGGAAGAAATAAAATTCCATGGGATGGAGTGTAGGCATATAACGACCACTGCTACATTTTAATACATTGTAAGACGTCTCTACCCTATCACACGAGTTTCTATAAAATTTTAACCTAGGATACTACTTGATTTTATCTTGTACGATTAGGCGAATGTATGAAGTGTAGACTTGTAAAATAAACAAAATGCACAACTAAGCTTAATGAAGTGCAAGTCGTTTGTTTTTTCGATGAAAAATAGATAAAGGAAGGAGAAATATTTCTTTTCCAAGAGTAAATGAACAAAGTACCCTTTTTAATTTCTTTTCCAATCAAACCAAAATACTAAAAACACTCTTTCATTATAATCCAACAAAACGAAAAAAACATACCAAACAAAAAGTATTTTTTCTTTTTTCTTTTCAACTAAGCTAGATCTATGAGCAAAAATGAAAAGATGAACTCTTCTTTTTTATTGCAACAAATCCAATTTGAAATCAAGGAATAAAAGAGGTGAAAGGGAAATAAAAAATGTGAGAGCATTCACTAGTTTTTTCAATACTTCGAGAAGGCCTAAATTCACTTAATATTTTGAAGGAGATGAAGATGAACTTTTCAAAATAAAGAAAATGTAAGCATTCAACTCTTCAGCTCTTCCAAATTTTCTTAAACAACTATCCAAAGCATAAAACACTCTTGTCAACAGTTTCAAGCAATCCACTCAAAATGAAGAGAGTAAGGAATTTTTTATTTTCCAAACTAATTTACTCAACAAATTTGAGAATGATATTACTTCTTTAATTTTGATTCTAAATATTAGACTACTTACTACTGCAATCTTTAAACAACCAGAATTTCTCAAGAAGTCAATCACCCAAAAATGTAATGTAACACAAAATTCACAAAATATTGCACAAGAATAACAACAACCTAGTTTTTCATAGGACATAGAAATCAAAGCAAACAAATTAGAGATACGGAAATGAGTCACAAGATTGGTTGCACTCGCGAGGGATTGAAATTTCCCACAACTGGAGAAAAAACTGCTTGACTAACTAGGACTCAAATCAAGCTCCAAATTTCGAAATAAGCCAAGGAAGAAGCACACTGAACCTAAGAAGTACTTTGGATGCAATGAGTGAGACACAGACCTCAGAAAACCAACCAAAAACCAATTTTGTGGAATTTTTTTACCCTATGCAATAAGCTTTGTAGGGTGATGCACTTTGCAAGTATACACTAGGGCATTGGAAGACCAGTGACATAGGTTACAGACAGGGAAAGAACGTCAGTGACACAAGTTACAAATAGGGAAAGAATGTTAGTGACGTGGTTTGAACAAAGACAAAGTGTGTTAACGACGCAGTCTGATTTAAGGAAAAGTGCATCCGGATTACAATGACGCAGTTGTAAAACTGCCCAGGTGCGTCGCGCGAGATCCAACTTTGAAAAAAAAAATCCCCAAACTAAAAAAGGCAAATGGTTGGCCTAAATATCCTAATCAGAGACTAGACCACCCAGTAAACCTATGAGAAACAAATCCAAAAGGAAGCGATTTAGAGGCTATTGGAGGGAAAACGAGAATAAAAATCCAAACAAATCAAAGACTGTGGGACATATCCCTACTACGGTTGCCAATTTTTTTTACGGACAATCTGCCAGTGCACACACTAACCAATCTCCCTAGTCCGAATGGTTCATATCTACAATAAAAACGGTACAGAATGCTGAGATCTTTCCTATATTAACCAAATTGCAATTTTTTTGAAGGAATGGCTTACCTTATGATTGTAGTGCTACCTAATTGCTTGATGTAGCTCATGGTCTTCAGCTGCAAGACAATGCACAAACAACTGCAAACGTACAAATACCAATAATATGCAATATATATTAGTCTAAACTATTATTCAAAGAAACTAATTCTAAAGAACTTAACACAAAAAGACTTTATGGAAATAATTTGTATTACTTTAAATGAAAGGAATACATAGGGAGAGATTACAACCAAGCTTTGACATTGCAACTTCTTCCAAATGGTCATATCCTCAAAGATCCAATATTTTGCCTCCTAATGGATGAAGGGGGATAAGCTCCAACATAATTTATTCATCATTTAGGTACTCTATCTTTCTCCCCCTTAACTATGAAGAGGGGGCTTGTATATATAGGCCTAAAGGGATAGAAGACGTTGAGGATTTGTGGGAGAAGCTCAAGTGATCATCCCAAAAGGTAAGGAGATCGAGTGCCACCTTTCCTAGTTCATAGGGATAAGCCTCCATGAAACCAGGGGTTCTGGAAGCCACTCAAAGATTCTCGTTTTACTTTTAAACTAACAGTGTTGCACTTTGTCCATAGGAAATGTGCGTCTTTGAGGATTGACACACCTTGTCCAAAAGTGAAAGGTGCCACCGATGCGCTCTTTCAATGTGCATAACGCGTCACCAAGAGTCTAGCGCACTTTGTCAACGTGCAAGGTGCATCGGGGTAACAACAAAGGGAAAAGGGATAACCATGACTCTTCCTTCAATCAATTTGGCTTAAGCGCTTTAGGAATTAGGACAAACGAAGGACACACAACTCATAATGACGAGATTTTGGTGTAACAAATCCTCAACTCTGTTGGAACCAGAATTCATGTACTCATCCATGTAGTAAAAAAGGTAGATGATATTGGGCTCTATATTTTGAAAACTTCCTTGCATTTGTTAAAATCTAAATTACTCTACTTAATCTTGAGAATTGGGAACATGTTCCTAAATTAATATGAAGAGTAAGATTAGTACAAAGATTCTCTATTTGCATTATCCGAGAAAAAGAAAAATATAGAAAGAATAATATATCTTTACACAATTTAGAGAATAATGCTACTTGGTGGAATGTCTAATAATGTCTTTAGTTAGAATACGATTGATATTATACTAATGAAATGAGTCAGATGTATTCCATAAATAAATAAAAAGAAGAAATTATATAAACTCATTTCAGGTGTGGATTATATCACCAAGATTTCAAAAATTGGTACAGAGTATAGATAAAATGTGGGGTATGAAACCCTTAAGACAAATCTAGTGGTAGAAATGAATGTCTCTATTAATATTACCCTTGGTTGCATGAATGATAAATGCATGAGAATGGAGGATGGAAGTTGAGATTTGAACTTCAATGATCATGATCAAGATGTTGTTTGTGGGGCACCTGAAGCACTACTGAGTCATGTAAAAAATACAAAGAGAAGGTATATTGTTAAATCACGTCACCCTTTGTAAATGGTAAACTGGTTCATGCCTTTTGTCATGAAGACAAGTTATGTTACTAAATTAGATGTAAATGTAAAATCAAGCATCATTATGGTGTTTGCAAGGATGGTGTATAGAAGTTAAAGATGAAGTGTTTGAGAATGCTTCCCCTCAAGTAATAGGAAAGTATGAGCCAACCCATTCACCTTTGGGGGGGGTGTTCTTAGTTTAGGTGTGGATTTCATAACCATAGAGAAGGGGATCTAATCACCGCCTCTCATAATATGCAATGATGGGAAATATACTTTGGGGAAGAATTACTATGAATTGGATTAGGATAACCTCTAAGTGCACAGAGAATTGTTTCCATCCAAAAGAAGCCTCATAAATACCAAAAGGGCATTGGTAATATTCCTTGAGCTAAAAGATCTATTGATGACAATGCTAGCAAGTCTAGAATTACAACATCAAATATTAAAGAACAAAATGGTTATGGAGTTGGGAATATTACAATATTACTCATATTTTCTTTTAAATATCGGCTCAATAAGCCATAAAAAATGTACTTTTATCAATATAAAATTTTTGCATTTTTTATGTGGAAGAAATAGACTGTAAGCATTCAAAGATAATAAATATGGTTTATGACATTACTGAAATGTGTATAGCTTTTTGAAGTACATAAATTTAAATAAAACTATGTTTCAAAAAAATTGATGTATATCAAACTAAAATAAATCTAAGATATAGCTCATTTAGCCAAAGTTATTAGTAAAATCAATGCTTCATGCTCTGCCATAGTTAAAGCTTCATTTCTAATATCATTTGGAAAAATTGGTTTCATTCTTTACATGATTTAGGTATGATTTTAGTGGGAAGTTGGTTTAATGGAAAATTTGGTTTCATGATTTAGGTATGATTTTAGTGGGAAGTTTGCCAAATGGAAAAATATATAATTTTATTATTGGAAATTATTTAATCTAAATATTTGAATTTATTTAAATTATATTAACAATATCATTTAAACAACCGATATTTTATTTGATAAATTTGATCAAAATAATTGAAAAAAATAAATTTAAATTATATAATAATAAATATTTTGAAATTTAGAGATTTTTGGATTATTTTCTATTATAATGAGAAATGTATAATCGGCTAATTAGATAACATTGGATTATTTAATAAAAAATATAATTTTTGAGATCTTTCAAAACAAAATAGAGTAAGTTATATTTGTATTTAGAATGTCATTTTTGAGTAAAAACAAAACTTGTGAAGAATTATGTTAGCTTTCTTCATTATTTTCCTGATTTTGTTAATTGAGATTTGATATGTCAATTTAGCTATTGCTTTATATGTTTTTATAAAATGAAAGGACTCATAAATAGTAATGTTTGAATACCAACATTTATTCATTGTTAAACTTTTGTTTACTAAAAACAAAATATGCTATGACAATCTAGAGTGTATTAACATATGACTATAATTTTGTATCCAATATGTGAATATGCTATTTTTTTTTTTGAATTGAATCAATGTGGAAAAAATTGCAGAATATAAACATATTTATGAAGACACACCATCTTCCCCAATTTCCACTAAAAATAAAACAATCTAAAAGAACCATTTTGAAGTGGACATTCCAATGATCCATTCCATAATTTTTAAAATTTTGTTATGTATGTTTTTATGAAGTTAATGATTGTTCATTTCACTGAATTTTAATAACAATTAAAACCAAACATCCATATGTTAACAAAACATTAATTAAAAATAGCATATCTCAACCAAATTAAACAAATTCTGTACCTATAAAAAGTAGATTCAATGAGGAATGTAATGTTATTAGTTCCGAAAGTATATTTGTAGTATTGAACATCATACTTTCAAAGTTGGAGAAAGATGAAAACAATTTGGTTTCTCAAAATTCATAGGTTTCTGACCGAAAACTTATAATAGCTACTTTTAATAATTAAGAATCTTAATTAAATATATCAATTTTATACTAAAATTAAAATAAAATAAAACTGTTTTTTCGGGATGTGCTCACATTGTGCATTGCAACAAGAATGTTTCCTCGAAATTCTATGATATATCTTCTATTGATAAATACACTTTATCATTAAATAAAAAAAAACTGCTAAATTATATTTTATAAATAAATTAAATACTTTCTAGCTAAACTTTTTCGAGTTAGACTATGTGCACTATACTGTATATGTATCGGTGCTCTATAATACCATACATCCATCGGTGTGCAAAAATATATGTATTAGGTATGGTAAAGTTTTATATTTATGAGTTAAATTTTAGCAATGTGTTTCCAATTAGAGGACCGATGCATATTAGTTGTATGTATTGCACTAATATGCCCATGAACATTTTAATAAATATATAAATTAGCATTCACCTCGGGAGGGGCAAAATGAACGCCGAGGGGCAAAATGAAACCCATAAGTGCTATAGTTCGAAAGAAATTTTTGGGAAGATTAAATTTCGGCGAAGTTTCAATGGCAGAGATGGCTCAAGAAAAGATCGATGGTTGTGGTGGATTCCCGCATTGCCAAAAAGCTCGTGTGAAAACCATGGTGAGCGGTTGCAGATACAATACCACTGGAATACGTGGCGCAATTCTATTGTCCCGCATCGACATGATAGTGGTATCACAAACCATTGAAGCGCCATGCGGAAGTGCCAAAGAGTAAAATGTGGAAGCATGGGCCATGGCACATGGAGGATGTAGAAATACACGGGAGATGCACCATATATTGATGATGATCGGACGGACGACATGCATTAAGAAAAGATCAAGGGATGAGACCCATCCACATCAGGGGAAATGCACACTCGATAAGGGAAAGGGTGGTTGCGGTAAACAAACCACCTTCACAGGTGTCACGCAATGGTTGATCCACATGCAGTCGAAACCAGGAAGGAAAACCACTATCCAGGATCATGGATACCTCTGTGGAGAGTAAAGGGTGCAAGATCTGATGGCTCAAATCGTTAATACGTGCGATCAACGGCTTGAAAGAAAATACGTCCGGAAAGCTGCAAGAAAGATAAGAAAAAGAGCTTATATAAAACAAAAGGGTTTTCAAAAATGGCATTTTGTCTATGTGTCGTTGCTCTCGGGAGTTTTGAAGACCAGTGGAGATTTCCAGTCACGTCAGAAGGATAAAGGATGTGTCTACATAGGTCGGGTCCGGTGACCTGTCTCGCATATTTTAAAGCAATTTGTTTTTTTTTTTAAACAATTTAAATGGAGACTGTGCATGATATAGACGTTTTTAAATCCAAAGAAGCCCTAGAATACAGAGATGGGGACATTTACGATACCCTAATTAGGTTACTGGTTGCTAAAATCAAGCTTAAATTGTCTAGGTTGTTAGAAGAAGGTATAGACGTACACAGAGTCCACCAGTCATCCTTGCTAACCTTCTGCCCTGACCAAATCCCGTCTTTTCCAGAATTAGTGTCATGGTGTGTTGATAATTATTCCAGAGAAGAAAGGATTGTCTTAGATGGTCGAAAAACCAGAGCCATCTGTAAAATAGAGCCCGCTGTCATAATTGAAGCCCTAGAAATAAATTTTTCCCAAACCTTCGAATCTGAAAGTTTTTTCGAAACCTTTGCTATTGAGTTTTATCACCAAGCCCTTCAAGATAGTAGAGAAAAGTTCCTGTCCACATGTCTTAAACTAGAAGCAAGCACTTCATATATCCCTTACCCTATAGAGGCCACTCTATTTGATGAAAATGCCCAGCTGGTTTTAACCTTGTTAGCTTTGGTCCTAGGTTTCGACACAGACATGTACGTAACTGAGTTTCAATTAATCCTTTTGTATAGAATGAGAATAGTTCCGCCAGGGATTGATGAAAGTCAAATTCCTCGACTTAACTTTGAAGAATTCTTGGCTGAAAAGATCCATTACCAGATGGTTAATTTCCATGCTCTCAGACACTTCAGATTTTAGTCATTCTTCATGAGAATGATCACAATGGCCAATCACAAAGAGCTACAATTCCCTGAGATAGTTTCGACAAATTTATTAGAGAATAATATGTTTAATTACATAAATTATATGCTCTCAGAAATTTATAGAATGATTTATGGAGAAAGGTTGCCTAGAGTACTACCGAAGATGCAGACATGGATGCAATTAAGTACTGAATATGTTATAGGGGATTGGTTGCTGTCAAAAGACAGTACAGTGATTAGGTTATATGGCTTTAAACATAAACCCTACATTTTACCGGCGTTTCTTACCTTAAGGGTTTTCTCCTTGGAGTTCTCAGGCAGAAACTAATTGTTGAAGATAATAATTTCTTGTTTTTCAAACAAGCAACAGATATTAAGTATCTGTTTACACTTGGCCCATTCACAGTGAAGAACAAAAATGCTGCTATTTATATAGAAAAATTATTGAAAGATATGGAATTTGAGACAGACATGGCCATCGAATATGATCCATTAAACATAATTTCAAAAAGGAGAACGGATCATCACATCAAAGCGCTAGATCATCAAGTGATTGAGGGAATGTCTGATAGAGCAAATTGGTTCTACTATAAGGAGACCAAAGAAATCATTCCTGATTCTCAAGAAAAAGAAATGATATTGACAGGTACGATGGTAGAGGCAAAAAGCACGGTGAACACTGCAATGGTGGGGTCTAAAAGGTCTGCACATGACATAGTTAACATTGAGAGTGAAGAAGCAGAAAAAGGGAAAAAGTTAAAAATGGATGAGCAACAATATCTAATGGCATTTTCAAAAGAGGAAGAAAAAACCAAAATCAAAATACCATAGGTCACGGTAAATGAATATAGTATTTAGGAAGCCCCGGTGGAAAAAGATGTAAATAAACCATGTAATATAATGGATGTTTTTAATGAGCACAGTCAAAATAAGCAAGAATCTTCCCGACAAACCAGTCAATTATTTCCAAAGGTTAGGAGTATATCCAGCACAGAAGTTAGTTTATTTACTAGCAGAAATGTTAAAGAAAACTCTCTTAAATTTTCATTTGTTACCAAAGACAAGATCTCAAAAATGAAAGTTAACTTGACAAAAATCAATGCCCTAGATATAATCTTATTGCATAGACAAACCGGAGAAGTTATATACTCAGATTATTTGGAAGGGATCATAAAAGTTAACAATTTGAATATTTTAGTAGACAAATTAAATAACCAGTTGAGACAAGAAAAGACAAAAAATAAGTCTCGACAGCAGGAAATAAAAAGATTGCAATCAGATTTGGCAAACAAAGAGGGAGATGGGGCGGCAAATTTACTCAAAGAAAAGGACAGCACAATTTGAACGTTAAAGTAGAGGCTGAAAATCCTAGACGCTTAGTTTATCTAGGGAGCCAAACTGACTATACTAGAGAAGGAAAAAGAAGAGCTGTCAGATGAAGTGAAAGATATTACTGAAAAAATGTTGAAGCTTGCTGAAGAAAAAGTTCATTGGAAAAAAGAGAAGATTTGTTTGGAAGAGCAATTGGAAGAGGTAAAGAAAAAGTTAACAGAATTAGGTTAGCAACAGGCATATGTAGGTATAGGTGAAGAGAAAGCTGGAGCAGACAGTCTCTTACAAGCCATGTCCCAGATAAGTCTGAAGGATGTTGAGATTAAAGAATTGAAAAATGGAACACAGAGGCTAAAAGAAGATAATGAAACAAAGGATAAGGAAATTGAAACCTTGCAAGCAAAGAATCAAGAATTGTCTGATAACAATAGAAGATTGGCAGCCCATATAACAGGACAAGCTACAATGCAGGGTTGTAAGCATATGGTATGGGATCATATTATAAAAGAAGTTGAAAAATTGAGACCCTGTCTTGATTATATGAAGGTTAAAGAAAAAGTGGCCAAAGATGATTTTGAAAGCTGTAGAGCAGCCAGAGAGAATCTGAACAAAAAGCCAAAGGAAATTACACAAAGAGCAATAACTTTCCTAAATAGTTTGACCAAAGCGGATTTGACAACAATGGATATAAGGAATAGAATTTCAGTCATTACATGGGCTAGAAGAATTTTAGGGAAGTATTCACATATTGAAAATATTGAAGTTAAAGCTGGACATGTACGAGAGGAAGTAATCAGGTTTAAGAAACAATTTGAAAAATTGATAATCAAAGGATTCCCTGCTTTTTGGGAGGCAAATCATGAATTCATTTCTCCAAATGAATATAAGAGGTTATTGTTTGGTATATGAATGAATCACGAAAAGTTTCAGCATTTGGATCATATGCTCACTGGAAAGATTCTAATGGAGAAAATTGCGAAGGACTTTGAAATTTTAAATATGTTGATCTCAATCTGTGAGAACCCTCCTCTTGTTTCTTATGCAGGTCACATTGAAATGTGAAGTCTTGATAAAGGAAATGACCAGTTCTGATCTGCCCACGGCTGACTAATGGAACTATGTAGATAAATATGGAAGACAGAGATATTTTGTTCATACATGAAGATGCATTCAGAAACTCTTGCCAAGTGGCAAAAATAATGTTTTTATTTTAAAAGAAAATTTTGTAATATTGTTTAAAGATTGTTATCTTTTGAGTTAAGACATTTTCAGTTATTAGTTAAAAGAAGCGGTTATGTCAAACTTCTTTCGAATTTTGTATAAAAGACAATGAGAATCATTTTTGAAGGGGTTGGAAACTCCTTGAGAGACAATAAGTTTTGAAGTCAAATTTTGAATAAAAAATACGTACGGTGGAAAATACCTATTTTGTTGAAGACCAGAGATTCATGTGTTGATCATTTTTACAGTCTGTCTTTTCCCTTATCTCTTCATGTGCATGTCTATTTTCTTTGTTATATCTTCTATTATGTTCTTCTTCTATGCTTAAATGAACATTTCAAATAGATTGAGATTCATATTGGTTATGCCTTGATCTATCGCATTTAAGTATCCATTTATTTCTCTAAAGTTGACAATGGATTCATCCTAGTTTGATGCCTGTTGTTGATGGACTGTCATTATTTCTTTCTATGCCACCTGCAAAATCTTATTGACTGTGATATGGTTGCTATCTTGCCTCTGTGAAAATCTATTTGGTATTAAATCACTTGTTGGTACATTAAGTATCTGAAAATTGACTCCATGCCCAATGTTTCTTGTTTCCTTTTCAACCAAGTAAATCATTTTTGAGAAATTTGAGCGTGTTCTATATATTTTTAGCCTTTATATATATCTTGTGAGAGATCCCTCTCTGGTGGAAAAAATGGCTAAGTTTTCTACCTAAAGATTGGTTTGAAATAGGTTACCTTAGGTGTTATTCTTTTACAACTAGGGATAAAATCTAAGTGCTAACAATGATTATAATCTAGTTGGGTATTCTCATAAACCTCTAAATTCATGGTTATAACCTCATTAACCTGGGTATTCACAACAAATGAATATAATTTTAGTGGATATGCATGGTTTGCATTTGGATGAGTCAAAGACCTAGATAGCAATAGGGTAATCTGCATAACGATTCTCTCAGGTGTTCTGCATCTCTGCTAAAAGTATTTGGAGCTTTGATCCTTATATGAAACCCCACTTTCACAGCATTGCCCTGAAAAACAAAGAATTTGGGTTTAAAGAAAGAGGATTCAAACTTGAGGGTCATGGAAGCAGTGTTTGAGATTAAATGTGAGAAGTTGGGGTTGCGACAAGTTTGGGGTTTTAAACAATTAAGTTAAACAAAAGCCGATTTGGTGAACATTGCAACTTTGTGGAATTCATTGTACACGCACCAAACTAAATTTTTCTGTGTAGGATATCGAGTTGTAGCATGAAATTTTTCATTCTAGGAGGATTTACATTTTTTCCGTGTTATTGAGGCTCATATGGTGATGATCCTAGGGGTATAAATTGCAGATTTGTGCAGGAATTTACAAGTGATATTTGCGTAGATGTGATTTTAAGATATGATTATAGTGATTTTTGACTAATTTATGTTGTTCCAATGGAGTTAAATATTATAATTTATTAAAATTTGAGTGAAAGTCAATAAATTTGTGTTGTGGGAGTATGGTTTATTTGGCTGAATTTCTATTTTGAAAATACAATAAGCTATAGAACATATAAATTATAGTATTTTGTTTTGCATGTTATTTGCGAAACCCATGAACAATCCATAGAGTGAACATATAGTCTTCGCAGATTAACATACTTGGACAAATGCATTGTGTTTGACTAAAGGTAAAAAATACTGTATAAGTTGACACCCAAATTAATGATAATGTTTTCTGTCTTCGCAAGATTGTAGATTATGGTTGTTGGACCATAACCATTGACTGCAAATAAGATTTCAATGTTCTTTTTTGATTTGGTGTTTTTATGTTTGGACAGGTTGGATATGTACATGTGATTTGAAAGAAGCAAAGGCAGCGTAGTAGAGTTTGACCTTGACATATAAGTTTTGTTGCTCTGTACTTTTTACCTGATGTTTGGAGACACAAATTCTGTGACAGGAGCATCTCCGCAGTTTTCATGGACTGAGTTATATAGAGCTATTAGGGACACAAATTTCCAAGATGCGAGTATTGAGGAATTATTGGTTTATAAGAATATCAGGAAGTCACACCTCCACAGAGCAGCAACACAGCCTGAGCTATTTCCATGCTCAGAAGTGATAGGCTGGATTATACAGAGGACTGATGCAACGTCTAGAATGATTTTAGACACCACTGGTGAAGGTCTTGGATCCTTCCAGGAAGGTCACTTAGATGCAGCATACAACCTTCCTCATGCTGATGTTATGTTGACTAATCAATGGGTAAAAGATGCAAATTTTAATTATTTGGAATTTGTTAGGAAGATGACAATCCCTGGAAAACAGTTAAGGACAAAAAAGAGCGGGGAGTATGACACTGAACACCTGAGAACCCCGTTTCGCCTAATAGCTTTGATGTTGAGCTGAATTTATGGATTGCCAGATGGGAATATTTACAAACTCAGTTGGGCACCTGTGATGTGCCATGTTGCGACACATGGTATAGTATTCAATTGGTCTGCAATCATCTCAGACAGCTTATCTACAAACATTGTTGCAACTCAACGAGGAGTAGCCGAGGATAATGTTAATTTTCATATGTATGGGTATTTGTTGGATTGTATCTTGATTAGATATCCTTTTCCGGGTTTAGGATATGTTTGGAACACAAATGGGCCCCTTGTGCATGTAGCATATCAAATTCTTTGGGGCGACAGGTATAAAAGTCACTATAAGAGAATATGTGAATCATTCATCATACCACTGTATCGCTTGATGTTTAAGGAAGAACCATGTTGCATGTCTGAGAATGCTGTGAAAGTCATTGAACAATATGGAGATTATTACTTATGCATGGAAGGATTGTATATCCAGATGTTTGGTGGAAGCAAAGCTCCTTCTATGATGCCCCAATATGCTACTGATTTTGTGGTACACAAAGAAGCTGTTAGGCAAATCTATGTAAATGGAGTTGGCCATTTTCTAGCTGAAAAGAAGAAGTTGATTTACCCACCAATGCCATTTGTAATAGGAGCATATAAACTTGCAAAAGCAAAGGAAGCTGAATCGTTTGTTGAAGATTTGGAAGGCTTTCATTTTGGGGCGAAGAGTTTTAGAAGGCATGATCCCGATGGAAAGATGAAAGCACACTGTGGCTTTTGCAGGACTGGCTATGAGTATGCCCACTTATTTTGGAAGGATGAGGAGTTTTATCGAAGCGCAAAGAACATGATTGATCTAAACAACCGATATCATCTTAAAAAAGGAACGATTTCTAGTCCTAACGTTGACAAGGATAAGGAGGTTGAGGTAGAAACACATCATGAACCAGTATTAGATAGGTCAATAGCAGAGGTTGAGAAGAAGAAGAAGGAAGCTGAAGTTCAGAAAGTGCAGTAGGAGGAGAATGAGAAGGTGGTAAAAGAAGCATTAGATACACTGCTTAGAAAAGAAACTGAAGAAGATGGGAAAATCCAAGCAGCAAGAAGAGGCAAACAGTGATGATGCACAAAATATGGAAGTAGGTTCCCTAGAATCAGCGGAACAGGACAGGATAAGAGAAGAAGAGGTAAAATCTAAGCAAGAAGAAGAGGCAAAAACTACTGATATACAAAATATGGAAGTAGGGCTATTAGGATTAGCGGAAGAAGGCAGGATAAGAGAAGAAGAGGTAAAAGCTAATCAAGAAGAAGAGCCAAAGAGTCCTCATGTACAAAATATGGAAGTAGGGACCTTAGGATCAACAGAACAGGATAGGATAAGAGAAGAAGAGTTGAAATCTAAGCAACGAGAAGAGCCAAAAAGTGCTAATGTACAAAATGTGGAAGTTGGGCCCTTAGAAAGTATAAGTGGAGGGTATTGTCCACTACCAGGGCTTGAACTCGTCCCTTATAGTCCTTCTAAAGAGAATGAGGTGGCAAATCTTGATTCAATTTTTTTTTTATCCTGATAGAAAAGTGATCATTAGGAAATCAGAGAAAAGAATGAAGTGTGCCAATTATGAAGATGTTGTCACAGTAATAGAAACTCCAATCTTGGAGGAAATTAACAATGATCCAAAGTTTGCAGCTGCAGCAAATGTAGCGATGGCCCAGGCAAGTGCGCATAATGTGGACGAGTTGGTAGGCCATCTTGAAATTGCAAAGGCAACACTGTCCAAGGTACGAGAAAATCTACATAGAGAAGAGAATCGAGGGAAAGAGCTGAAAAGGAAATATAGTGACCTGTTATCTGAAAAGGAGAAAATGGTTGAAGATCTATGGAGGTTGGATGATGAAAAAGATAAATTGGCGGTTCAGGTGATGATTTTGGAAGGAGAAAATAATGATTTTGAAGCTGCGACCACTCAGTTAAAATCAAAACAATTAGCTACTAACCAGCTAGTCCAAGAGTTGAAGTTGAAGGTTGAAGAGTTAGAGAAAGAAAATAGAGGCTTGACAAAACGGCTTGAAACAGGAAACAATAGAAAGGTAGAAATAACTGTGTTTTGTGATGAAGCTTCCAAAGTAATAGAGCAGATGTATCATTTCCAAGTGACTATTATGGAGAAAGTGTACAACTTGAAGCAAATGATGGTACAAATGGATGAAATTGCTGTAGAGGCGCAAGCAACTAGAGGAAGGCAGTTTGATGTAGAAGAGAAGGTTAAACGGAATATGGTTTGGAGAGAGACAAACTCTGAATACCCTGCAGAATTAGTGCCTAAAACAGTATTGGATTTAAAGTCAGAAATGCAACTTCTAGAATTTTGCAGAAAGGCATCTCTAAAGTTGAATACTGACATTACAAGGAGTACTGAGGCATGTATGGGTTTCTACAAGAGAATCCAGAAGGTCTATGAGAAGTGTCATCTTTGTCCGCTTCCACCTATAGATGAGTTGCTTGCAGAGGAGTAGCAAATGACAGAGATCAACACTGCATTGCAAGGAGAATTAGAATACATTAGAAAGTTGGATACCCTCATTGAATAAGATGTACACCATATGGTTGGCCAAGTATCCATACATGCATATATTTTAGAAGAAAGTTGTGCAGCAGCAGAAGAAGGAAGGGAATATGTTGAGACTCAATTATCATATCATGAAGTTGCTTTGCAAGTTTTGGAACCAAGCAGAGTTAGTACTATTGCTGAACAAGCTAATGCTTGGGACAAGTTTTTCTGTAGTTAGTTGAGGTGCAAATAATTGCAATTTTGTAATTACTTTTATGTCCTGGGTGTTTTTTTTTGTGTTCAGGAAAATCAGGGAGATGCAATTTATTTTGCAAATATTTAGAAACTGTTGGAAACTATATTTTGGGTACCCGATAGGTAGTAGAAGAGTTATTTTTTGTGACTTGTGAATCCAGCTTTCAAGGATTTGTTGACACTATTTTAATAGAAGAGAGAGGAAAAAAATAGTGAAAGATCTATCTTCGAATTGGGTTTAGATGTAAAGGAGCATTAAAAATAGATGTATAAAATGTTTAGTATGTAGTGAGAAGATGATTTATCAAACAGTATGACGTGTAAAAGATGTAAAGGAGTTCAGAATCAGAGACTATATATATACATGTCTTGAATACTATTTGAAGCAAACAACTTTGTGTTCATTGTTATTTTTTGCTGCTGTGGTTGACATCTATTTATTTTTGCAACAGTTTCTTAAGTACTGATTTTTGAAGAAATAATAACAGTGGACAATCATTTATTTCAGTGCTGCACATTTTTTTTTATTTCTGTGTCAAAACTGGTCAGTAGTTTGGCCTCCATTTCAACTCCTATCTTCTGTGTCTGCAGCATAATGTGGAGTTGTGACTGTTGCATAAAGCATATAATGTATTTTTTGTTAGCCATAAAATAGTTTCATAAAACATATAATGTATTTTTTGTTAGCCATCAAGCTCTAGGTAGAGAAGTCGATATATTTTGTTTCTAATATTTCCAGTTCTTCCAAATACATTTTGTTATGTCTATCAAGTGTTGTTGGATGCATTATAAGTGGTGAAAATTTGCTAGGGAGTTTAGATATTTGTGCTATAGATTATGGAAATTTGTTTTTCCCAAGTGTGAAATAAACACACCAGGCATCACTACTACTTTTTGTTATATCTATCAAGTGGTCACTACTACTACAACCTTGCAAGAAGTAAATTTGTACAAGATTTGCATCTCTAGAGCTGTAACAAATTTATTCCAGGGTTACTATTTCTGGTGCATCCATAACCAACAATACATCGACTTGTATAGTTTATAGCAATATTATAGTTTATAACGTTTGATAAAGGGTAAGTTGCTGGATTATTCCTTGGATTATGAATTACGTTTGCTTGAAGAGTCATTATCAGCATGTGTTTGGCAAGTGATAGGTGTTGTGCATTGTTTTGTTGATTACAACAAATGTACAATAGAATATAGAGTGGATTGCTAAACTCCATAATGATAAAGAGGATAAAATCATGCAACAAGTAAATATGTAGAAGGCTTGCATCTTTAGAGCTGTAACAAATTTATTCCAATGTTACTATTTCTGATGCATGCTTATTGAATGATACACTGACTTGTATAGTTGATAACAATATTATAGTTTATAATGTTGGTACATGGTAAGTTGTTGGATTATTCCTTGGATTAATAATTATGTTTGCTTCCAGAGGCATTATCAACATGTGTCTGTTGTCTTATAGGTAGGTATGTCTAGTTCCATGATTGTACTTTACCTATATATGTTTGATGATGGTTTATTTATATATGTTTTCTTCACTTTCTCTAACAAACTCTAAAATGAATAAACTGTATGTATTGGTTGTATGAGTATTTTGTCCTTTAGAAAACACCAGCAATACACCTATGTCAAAATTCTAGGTTTTTGTTACGCATTGTTTTAAACATAATATGTAAATAAAATACATTGATGTTAAGTAATAGACCTCAAGAAGTATAATATATTCAATGATAGTAGGAGTAGGAATACAAGATATGAACAAAGCAGATAAGTCATTTTGGAAAAGTGGAAGGGAGTAAAGTGATAGCTATACAAAGTAGGCATGTAAAGGAGGTGGAATGTAACTCTATGGAGAATGTGGCTGCAAAGACTTTGAAGAAAGCAAGGTCTCTTCTTGTATTCTATGTTGAACATAGGGGCTATCTTTAATTCGAGAATACCTACAAAAGGAAAAAGGTGGAGATATGCGAAGGCCTGATAAAGATTTAACTCTTGATATTGCAGTGAATGTAAGGCCTTGTCGGTCAATGTTGCCAATATCAATTGTTGCATTTTGTAGAGTCATCCCTTGTGCTTTATGAATTGTTAAAGCCCATGCCATTCGAAGTGGTACTTGCCTTCGTGTACCCCTTGTGATAGGAGGGATGGACACATAAGTTGGATTGCAAGAATCCCATGGGGGTCCTTTGTAGTGGAGGAAGTCAATTACAACATAAGATGGCAATTTCGATGGTTGATCGTTGGAGTTGTAGACAATTGCAATAACTTTCCCAAGCGACCCATTTACAAGACCTGCAGAGACACACAAGTTGGCTGTCAACATGACTTGTTGACCAATTGCTAGTAGAACCTTGAATGGAAGTTGTTCATCATCTACTGAGGATTGGAGATGTTGTTTCTTTTGCTCTGCAAAGCAATGTGCAACTGGCATGTTAAGGTGTTTCAGCATCTGTTTGTTGTGCATTTCAATAGAGCTATTAGTTGCATACAAATGAGTGCAGTTGTCAAATGTATGGTTCTCTTCATGTGAAAGGTTTGAGGTTGTTCTGGACATGAGGAGGGTCCAATCTTCAAGAATCGGTGTTGCATTTTGGAGATTAAGCAGTAGTTGGCAGAAGGAAACTTGAGAAGGGTTGTTCCCTTATTGTCGAAAGACAGTTGAAAGTGTAACAAAGGTGTCAAATGTGCGCCATAGACTATTCCCTCGAGATGCGCCAACATACATGGGGATGTCATTTACAGGGAGCAGCTGTCCAAAATCACCAAAGAATATGATGGAACAACCACCAAAGGGAGTTGTTGAATGGGAAGGGAAGGCTTGATGTAAGCGATCATCTATTCGAGAAAGCATTTTTGGGCCAACGAAGCTCATTTCATCAATGCTGATGTACTGAATATGGCAGAATTGTTCTTGGAGGGATGAAAGGGATTGTCCTTCAAGAGGGTGCATCTCAACAATGGGTATGCGAAGAGATGAATGGATTGTTAGGGCTTGTATGTTAAATGCAGCAATACCGGTTGGAGCTAGCAGGAGCAAGGGGAAGGTGTATCGCTAGAGATAGGATGGAGTGCAGTTCTAATGCAAGATATTAAGAAAGACTTGCTTCTCCCCGCAGTGCGTTGAATGACCATTTTGAGTGGGGGAGGTTTTGTAGAACTTGTTGAGTGTTTTATGATAAGGTCAAAGGCCATTCATTGTGTGGGAGACAAGGAGGCAACAGGACTTGAAGATGAATAGGTGTTGTGGTGCATGTGGGAGGATAAACGCGTGAGGTCAGTGATTGATATGGCTGTTGCATGGATGTGGGAAGGAATATGGTTTTCGGTCCAATTGTGTTCTTTATCAAAATCACGATGGCCAAGCATGTCAAGGTCGTCAACATAGAGGCTGTTTCTAGGGTGGAGTTGGGAAAGCAATTCCCATTCATCCATAATAGGTGGTAAGGGCAAGTGGTTAGAAGCAGAATTAGAGTCATCAGAGGGAGGTGTGTTGGGGGTTTCTGGGGTTTTTGGTAAACGATCAACATGCCATGCAATGTATGTGTCTTTAATGCGAATCCAATTAGAAGTTATGTCCAATTATGTTGCTCCAATGTCATTGTGCAACGTGCGAAAAGGTTTGTATAGCAGGAGATCACTCCAACAGAAGGAAACAAAGGAATCTTTAGAAATGTGTGGAATGGTAGTGAAGCGAGGAAAGACACGAATGATTTTGGGAGGGTGGTTTGGTTTCCATTGGGAGTGCTTTCTACGAGATGAGAATGACCAAGAGCGTGCAACTTCAAGAAGAGTAAGATGTTCGAGTGTAGGGGGTCATTGCATGTAGGAAAAAATGAAGGTTGGTGTTGGTGGGGTATCAAGACAGTCATTGGAAATACGTCGGAAAACACTTTGGCTAACATTTAAGGAAAGAAAGGAACGACTAAAAAGACAAAGAGGGAGCTTTTGGAGCATGTGGCATGTCTCTTGTGCACCAATGTCTCAATCAGCAATAGTTTCTGATAGGAAGCGTCTTATTGGTTGCAGGATTGGTGCATCATGTGGAGTTGCATGTGCAATGCAATAAAGAAGTGCCTGGTACGATTATGATTTCAGCTCTGCCTTTACTGCATATTTTGAAATATATTTGAGTACAACATGTCTAGAGAGAACAAGTTGGAAATCAACGTTAGCTCACCAAATGGAGAGCATGGTAGGGTTGTGAATATTTAGGAGGGCATCATTCCTGGAAGGGTTGTATGTTTTTCATCCATTTGAATCAATGAATAAGGAAGAGGTAGGTTGTAGTTTAAATGGAAAGCCGTAACGACATTGAAGAGTTGACCCTTTTTTGTGGAGGCATGAAGACTCGGAAGATTTTGTATGCCTTTGGACACAATTAACAAGTTATTTGTAGTCATGTAAGTGATCACTTGCAAGTATAGAATTTGTGATCCAATGGTGCATGGATCATTTATAGTTGAGGATTGGAACAATGGTTTTGAGAATGGTTGATGCAAGGATTTCATGCTGTAACAAATTGTAAAAGTATTGTTTTGCATCTGCAACCCTAGCATCATCTGCCCAGTCTAATGTGTCCATATCGGGTGCATTGTCCATCCACGAGAAGCCATGTATATGTGCTGATCCTCTATGTTGCCATTCATATTTGCATGGAAAATATTAAGATTAGAAATTAAGAGTTGAGGTATTGAATACACTGAAATTTGATGGGAATATGGTTTGTTACAAACCTGCACCAATAGTCTTTTGTTGCAAGCCTTTTTTGAAGAACTTCTTCTAGGAATATTTTGAATCTTTTCACCATGTATTGAGATGCAATGTGTGGATTTGATATAAGGTTGCAAATTCTCCATTGGTACTGTTGATGTGAAGCTGCTGGAGCGTGTCCAGGCATGAAAGAATGCAGGTCTGGACATTTGGTGTCAGCTGCACTGAGTGTAAAGAAGAATGTTGGTGTTCCTTGTTGTGTGATCATGTCAGTTAGTTCAGCTCTGCTTTTGTTCCAGTAGGAGTGGGTCCCATGAAGGTTGGAGCCAAACTGCATGACTTGCTCAGCTATCTTAGCATTTGGTAATTCTTGTAATTATTGTAGAAGCTCTAAAACCGTTGGAGGAAGTGCATCTTCAATACTACGTTTTACAAACACAGAAGCAGTAGAATGGCAGCAGTGGTGCATCATGAGATTATATATGTAATAAAGAAATCGAGGATGTTGGCCAAATCGATTGTCATGGTATCGAAGTAGGTGTAGTGCATAATTGTCAATACCAACCTCTTCAATGTGTGGTCATTTAAGCATTGCGATTCCAATGGGAAACAGGGTTGGGAAGGCCATTGAGAGGAGGCCTATTGTGTTGTATTCATTGATAGGGGAAGTATCTATTGGTGGCCAGTCAATGCAAGGCGGAGTGGATGCATCGCTTGTTGCTAAGAAGTGTTTGATTTCATCAACCTCAGTTCTACTATTTGTCTGGGTAGATATAAAGGAAGAGGATTGTTCTTCATGGGGTTTAAAGAAGTTGGGTGACTAGATATTAGCATTTGAGGTATGATCAGCAAGTAGGGTTTCCTTAGGTCTAAGATGGTGAAGAAGGGAGGAAATGTCAGTTGGTTCAATAGGCAAAGAAGACAATGCAATTGAGTTAACTTGAACATCCTTGTAGTAGGGATCATTTGACAGCTTGAATTGGAGAGTAGCAAGAACATGTGTTTGACTAACAAAGAACTCATAAGGCTTCTTGTTAGGATTGCATTTATGAACAATAAGGATGTCAATGTCTGAGAGTAAGTGGGGGAGTAAAGTAGCAATGCTTGTAATGTCTTGGGGGAAGCTAATAGTGTGGCAAAAATAAGTATATTGACCCTCACGAGCATGAGTGACTTGTAAAATTGGGTTAACACGAGAAATGAGCATTTCTTCAACTTAAGTAAGGACATCGAGCATAGGTGGTTGCACCGCAGGATCCATGTTGTTTGCCAAGGAGTAGTGATGAATTTTTTTTTCCCCAATGCATCGTGAACATGAAAATGAATTAGAAAAGTGCCTTGTCTTAATGCCAGGATAAGACTCCATGCATATAGAGCATACGTTCATGGGAGATAATTTGTCCAACCTTGTGCGGAATTGTTGTTGTATACCTTGTAGGTGAATGTTTCCTTGATTGTTGGGTGTTGATGTAGACGATGTAGAGTGTCCAAGGGGAGGTTGGACAATGTCAAATACAATAGGAATATTAACAAGTTGGCGAGCAGCTTTATATAGAAGGTGTTGGCGCTTGTTGTTTTGTTGTTTCTTCTCAGTATATAGAACTCTTTTGCATCCATTGATATGATCATTGTGCTCATTTGTTGACATGGATACAAGAAACATGTTTTTTTGGTTAAGAACTTAATAATGCATTTGTTTGAGGAGAAACATACTATATATTAAGCCATTGAATAAGCAAACAAAGGTAGATTGTTAAAGATAAATGGACTGTGCATAATTTACGGTAAGTTGTTGCAAGAAACAAATTTGAATAATTTTGAAAAGTGTTTATAAAGAAAAGAAGTATAAAGTTGATAAATTAATCTTCATGTAAGCATAAATTTGAAAGTGACAAGATACGTTGCAATGAATATACAATTTAACAAAATGTTACAGAAAAAGTAAAGCATATAATATTAAAGCATGCTCCATGATGCATAAAAGTATCATTTACATACCGGTGTTAATACAAAAGCTTGCAGTGGATAAGTAGCAATTATGAAGTACAAAAAAGTAGAATTGAAGAGTAGAAACTTGTTTGGAAAGTGTTATCAAAGGTAGAGTTCAAATCCTGCGAGCTACTGGACGTGTAGTACTCAAAATGGGTTCATTTCCATCAAGGGAATCAGTAGGTGATGATGACAAGGAAGCTTCCTCTGACATGACGAACAACTCCTTCAAGAGAGATGTTGAATTAAAAGTCTCTGTTCATATAGATAAGGTTAAAAGGTATTTTCGAGCACAAACACATTGAACTATTTCCAAAATAGATGTTGAATCATTTGAGAGAAGGCATAAATCTTTTGCAGAGATGCCCATCAGTTGCTGTGTAGAATCATCAAAAGCTATGACATCGTATAGTTCTCCAGTGGCATACATTAGGTCAAGTTTGAGTATGTATCGATAAGAACACTCTGTAAATTTTCCATCACATTTTGCACAATGCCATACATTACCAACTTTGTGGGAAATTTATTTCATGCATTGAATGCCATCGACAAACAAAGGACATGCAAGGAAATGAAAGGCATCAGTGTTAATATGGGTGATTGTAGCAATAATTGAATACCAAGTCGCTTTTTCATAGGGTTGGATAGCTTGAAGAGCAGAAATGGAAATGCGTTTGTAAGAGCTAGAAGAAGGCGAGGTGGATTTTATGCTCAAAGATGGCGAGGTTGAACGAAAACCATTGTCAATAAACCATGTTTGGAGAAGTTGAGCTTCCTCAATATTTGGGTTTATAAGGAGGTTGGTGTTGGATATGGTTCCAATGGTTTTTCCATTGAACTAAGTAACACGCCCGCCTTTAATTGCAACGATAGGGGGAGTAGGCAAACCTCAAAATCTTGCAAGGTGGGAACCCTCCATTGTGCAGTTATCACCGCAAAGTGTGATGTCTATGCTATACCCAGACATGTCCCTTAACCCAACTGTTTGTCAAATGCTTTCAGATCCATCCCTTTTGCATATAGTTGATGCAGGGGAAACATAAATGACAATTCCAATAATGTCAACCATAGAATTGAGGGGTGTAGTTTTGATGTCATGGATAGATTTAAAGTGGAAGCAATGAAAAGGAATTAATGGACATTCTTCCAAACATGGTTGAATGGTTGACGAGGGGTTAAGAAAAACCTCGAAGGGGCTTGTCAAATGGTTGTATGTTGGGTTGGCCAATTTAATTATGCCATTTGAGATAGTGTAGACTATGCCAACATTTATTTTGTCATATAATAAGGTGGCTAGTTCATTGAAAGCAGAGATATGAAGCTCATCTTTGGTAGCACTACCAAGTTCAAATCCAAAAAGTTGACCAGGCCCTTTTTGATTGGTGTAGGTAGTCATATTTGGTTTTGCAATAACTCGACCTTGAATGGTCCAAGTTTTGGTGGAAGGGTCGAGTGATGTAAAAGCAAGAGGAGGTTTAGTAGGGTTTCCAATTGCATTTTGCGAACAAGGTATGATACCTGATGGGTTTTCGGAATCAAGAGTGTCGATTCTTGTAACATATGAACTGCTGGGGGAGGTAAAGTTGGGGGTTAAGTTGAAAGGTGATGGGTCTCCAACTATCACTATTTGCAATGTGACAATTTCGATTCTGTCCAGTGTGATCGTCCTGGCAAGAAGAATTAAGGTAAGTAAGTAAAAGTAAAAAAATTGGTACATTTGTTGGGAGTGCAATTGAAATCAAGTTACAATAAAATGCGATAAGCAAACCATACGTCGCATTATGCATAGTGTTGCATAATTCGAGAGTTGAGAAATTGTCATTGATTTCAAAGCAAGTGGGATTTCCGCCACCAAAATAAGTCGGTCAAGTTGGCTATGTTAAAGCAAGTGGGACTTTCACCATCATGTTAAGGTCGCTATGCCATAAAACAAGGAGAAGTACAATTAACATGATTAGATGGACTTACCACACAATATTTTCTTAGTCTAATAAGTGACTCAACACTCGTATAAATAAAGGAAGTGATCAATCTACTCTAGTATCCATCCAAGAAAGTGTGGAGCTTTGGGTAAATGTGCTCATTTCAAGTAGAAAATGAAATTTTGGGGTTTAATAAGTAAGGATGGTTTGTGCTAAGTGCACACATATAAGAGTGTAGTAAATGTGTAGATCCGATTGCGTAGGAAATGATCAAAATAGAGTGAAAAACCATATTAGTAAGAAGATCGAATATGTGTGCAGGACCAGAGCATTAAATCAGATCAGAGCTGTAACAAGATATTGTAAGACAAATTATGAGTAGAATTGAAACATAGTACATCGAAGTGTGTGAAACAAGAAGCAAAGCGAAGCATAGAACATAGTGCATGCACATATGAACTTAGTGTGTCAGAAGAACATCAACATCTATATCTCAGGGCGGTTGGATGGGGAAAGGAAAGGAGACTGCAATCTCACTCAGGTTGGTGCATGAACACTACTATTTGGTGCTTTCATGGGGAATTGGTATCCTCACAGGTTGAATATTTCTTCAGCAAGTTGGTGCTTGTGTGGAGGATTGGTGTCCTTACATGTTGGAGACTATTGTGTGTGATTTGGTGCTTGCATGTGGGATTGGTGTCCCAATCAGAATTGTGTCTGAGTGAGTTGGTGCTCACATAATTGGAGATTGGTGTCTCCCATATTTCTATGTAATTTCATTTTTACACACACAAAAAAAAGGTTCTTCAAATAGTCTATGCACAGTTTGTTTTTATTGATGTGGTTTTAAATAGTAATTGGTACATATTTTTAAAAGTGAAAATTTCTTAAAATATGCACTTGATACTGACTCACCCCCCCTCTCAGTATCATTAAGAATTCCAACAAGGAGGACCTCAAAACATAAGTTTCTCATTGTGAATGAACGCCATGGTTATAACTCCTATTATGTATTTCTTTAATTCACTATTTATGGAAATGCTTGTGTATGGAATAAATCAACATTCTATGGATGCATTCATGATATGAATGCTTGCATGTCTTTGAATGGGGAATTTTGGTTTAAGTTAATATTCTTTACTTCCAACGTTAAAAATTAATGTTATAGCAAGTCAATGTAAAATTCAAATTAAACTTTAGAGCAAAAATTCTAGTTAATGGTGGTAAATTGAGTGCCATTTCGTCTCCATATTGTAAATATAATGTTGGGTATATGACATGTACATGTAGCGACTTTAATTTCTTAAAAATATTTGGTTGCTTCTTAGGTCTAGGAGAATGTTTCCCTTTTCAATAACCTTGTAAGAGCTTGATCCAAAAGGGATTGATATATATAATTTGTTATCTATTTTCATGTTTTTGAGATGGAAATATGGGGAACTTCACCCCTTATGGATTGCAAGCCCCATCTCAGGGATGGCCTTTGTCATAGAAATAAAAGGTGTGATAGATTGCCCATGGCTAGAAAAATGTCTTTATTATACAACTTCTTGGAGGACCTTAAAAGATAAGTTTCTCATTGTGAATGAATGCCATGGTTATAATTCATGTTATGCACTTCTTTAATACATTGTTTATGGAAATTCTTGTGTATTGAATTAATCGACATTGTATCGATGCAATCATCATAGGAACGCTTGTATGTCTTTGAATGGGGAATTTTAGTTTCAATTAATTTTATTTACTTCCGTCGTTAAAAGGTAATGCTATAGCAAGTCAATGTAAAACTCGAATTAAACATCAGAGAAAAAATTCTAGTTAATGGTGGTAGGTTGAGTACACGTCATCTCCATAATTGAAAGAGGCTATCGGGTTGGTGACATGTATATGTAGCCACTCTAATTTTTTCAAAATATTTGGTTGCTTCTGAGGTCTAGGAGAATGTCTCCTTTTCCAATAACCTTGCTAGAGGTTGATTTGAAATGGCTCGATATATAATTTATTATCTATTTTGGTTCTTTTGAGAGGGAAATATTAGATGAATTGGTTTGTAGGCCCATTGCAGGTGAAGGTATTACTTTTCTCACTCAAGCTTCTCTTTTCTAACCAAATTTGCAAGCATATATGGAGTATTTTCATTAAATCAATTTTCTCCAACGCGATCCTAACTTTTTTCACCACTTTTCTTATGGAATGGTGCATAATATCTTAATTTTTATGCAATAATGAAATGTTGGATTCTTCACTAAATGAATAGAACTTTGAATATCATTACGCAAAGTAATCTTCCCTTGCATTATCATGAAGTCATACATCATTCACTCTATCCTTATTGCCTCTTTACTAGCCCTAGTTTCTATAGCATATTCTTCTTTAGTGATTAATAAGGTCACCACTAACTCCAACTTAGATGTCCAATTTTATCGTCACCAACAAGAATGATAGTATATCCTATAGTAGATTTTTTTCCATCTCTGTCTCCACCAAAATTAGAATTTGAAAATCCTTTAAGTTGTAAATATATCGATCTATAGAAAATAACAACATCTTAAATACCCCTTAAATATTTGAGTAGATCCACTTCACACCATTCCAATGTTCCTTACTATTATTAACCATGAAAAAGCTAGACAATCCCACTACTTAGGCAATATCAAACCTAGTGCTCACCATGGGAAACATGATGCTCCTTATTGTTGATGAATATAGTACATGAAACAAGTTTGTCTTCTCCTCTTTTGTACTAGGAACCTATTCAAAAGAACACATAAAACTCTATAGGAAATAGGGTGTTAAATGGTTTTGCATTCTGCATACTGAAGCATTGCATAATCTCTTCTATATATGACTTTTAGCTTAACTATATTTTCCTACCTGTTATTTCCTTGTATATCTTCATCCTTAGAATTTGATTTTTTGTTCCTAAAACCTTCATTTCAAATGTCGTAGCCAACTAATCCTTAAGATCAAGTATTTTATTCATGTTGGGGCATGTAACCAACATATCATTAGCACACACAACAATGTAATAAAACAGACATCATCGAATTTTTATAATATGCACAATGGTTAGCTTCACTTATACCAAAACCTCGTTTCTTCATAAAGGTGTCAATTTTTTTTTGTACCACATCCTTGCCACTTGTTTCATTCCATACATACATTTATCCTATCTACAAACCAAATTCTCTTTATTTCTTTATTTCTTTATTTATATCACTCAATCCATATACATTTCTTCTTTGAGATCACTATGTTGGAAACTAGTTTTTAGATCCAATAGCTCTAACTCTAAATTTTGTGTTACTACAGGTGCAACTAAAAAACTTGTAGTAGTTAGCTTCACAATTGGAGAGAATATTTCATTAAAATCTATAGCTAATTTCTGCACTAGCCTTTTTCCATCAACCAATCTTTATAACATTTTAGTAGTCCATCATTATTCTTTTTTAATTTATACATCTACTAATTTTCAACAACCTTTCCTCCTGGTGAGAGATCCACAAGTTCCATGTTTCATTCTTGTGTAGTACTTTCATTTCTTTCTCCATGGCTTTCGTCCATTTATTTGCATTCTCAAATTCAAGTTAACTCCCTAAAATGAATTGGGTTGACCATCATCAATTAACAAAGTAAACGAAGACTAAAAATCAAGAGAATACCTTTTCTAAATGTCTCAGGACATGTAGATATTCCTAGTTGTGGTTGTTGAACTTGGTGTTCTTCATGTTGATCAAAAGCTTCATTTTCATTTTCATCTTCACTCATTTCTACTTCAGTAGGTAAAATATTAGGTGGTTATTGTGCATCAATCCTGTGCATGGTATTTAATTAAAAATAACATTATAACTAAAAATGATATTGTGGTAAGTAGGATCTCTTATACCCCTTTAATGTATTGATTATGAGTATATAGTTATATTGGTCACTCAAGAAGAAGCATTCCACTACCTCTAACGAAAGTTAATTACCTATTACTAACACCCCAATGAAGAATACTCCTATATTCCTTGACTTAGAAATAATACTGGACAGAAATAGAATTGCCTTCCTAGAATGGCTTGCTCATTCTACGAGCAACTCCAATGTAAAGACCACTTTGTTGGCGACAGAAAGAGCAGGAACAACTCGCTCATTCTACAAGCCAGTCACACTCTTCTAGAATAATAATCTAAAAAAGTTAGAAAATATATACCACCATTTATAGATGGAGTGGGGACTAGTCCAAATATATCAAAATCAATAAGCTACAAATGATTAGAACTTATACGAGTTTTCCATGACTTTAATATTATATGTTAGAAAATTATAAAAATAAAAGAAACCAACAATAAAAATAGAACATGAAATTTAAATGGAAACTCTATTATGTATAAGTATAATCATGGAGCAATAGAAGCTTGAATATTTTATTAGCAAAAAACTTGCAATACTTTTTTGTGATACAATATTAAAGGTTACTTTCCTTTTATACAATACATAAAAGAGTTACAAAAAATTAGAGTAATACATTTTCTTGTAGAGTTATACTACTCTACAAGAAAATGTCAAAGATATTGATATTGACTTTACCTCCTCACAAAAAAACCTATCATAACACAATTGACAATTGGCAATAAGAACAACTATATAAGCCAATTCGTCAGAGTTATCTAAAGAAATCCATGTCCATGCTATATAAAGTGACCCATTAGTGTATCTTTTCTACTCACACTAGATTTGTGTGGGTTTTGGGGGCTCTTATTCAAACACACATTGTCGTCTATCTCCAATGGAATCATGTATTTTCTAGTAACATTAAACCTAAGCCTGAGTGAGACCACAAACTACTATCTGTCATTACTAAATAAATACCTTTAATAATTATTAAAAAAATATTTTTAAAAAATTCAAATATAAATTTTAACTTTTTAAAGATACGAAAACAATATTCAATTTTCTCATAACAAGCATTAGCAAAGATAGTATTTATGTTTTTTGTTTCATTAACAAAAAAATGATTACAGCAAAATGAGCATTTTGCCCCGGTCACAGGCCGTTCATATTTTTAAACCACTCAAAAAATGACTTAAACTGCAAACTCCAGCTTTCGGTTATTCTGTTTCGCCCAAATTTTAATCCTAAAGAACATTATTTCCTCGTATATGAAATGCCGAAGATGCTGTATATCTTTACTCTTCATTTCTTCTTCATTGATGTCTTCGATTGTGTGATTGTTAATCCCGCCGTGATGTTCGGCTGCTAAATCCTGAAAATATGGATGGGCAAGAGCTTCGGCGGCGGTGATTCTCTTAAACGGGTTGAACGTAAGCATTTTCTCTAATAAATCAAATGCATCATCTTCAGCCCCGGACACGAGGCTCCGCAAAGGAGTTTTAGGTGGTTCATTGCCGAAATGCTCTCTGAATAAATGGCGGTTACTCTCACCTGGAATAAACTCCAACGTGTCATCTGCAGAAGGCTTAGGAATGACGTCAAAAATCTTTTCTAACTGCTCGAACTCGCTCCCCCATCATCGAGGTCGAACAGAGGTTTTCCTTCCGTGACTGGCTGCAGCATCTCTGCGAAAATGCAGCCTAGAGCCCATATGTCTATAGCGGGGGTGTAACTGCATGTTCCACTTGTGGAATTCGAGCAAAAGAGCTCTGGGGCTCGGTATGGAACCGTGACCACTAGTTGGGTCATTTCCTCCGAAAACGTACGAGCAAGACCAAAGTCGCATATCTTGGCTTTTTCTCTACATTCTGACAAGAGAATGTTGGAAGGCGACAAGTCTCGGTGCAACACATTCGCCGCGTGCAGGTATTGAAGGGCTGTCAAAACCGAATTCCATTTGAATTTATTTCAGTACTCAGTATTAAAAAACCTAGATCAGACTTATGAAGAATAGAATATAGGAATGTTTTGTGTTTTATGAATAAATTAACAGCACAATTAGCAGCTGCTTCTGGCAGATTTGAACAGCAAATACGTTCCAAAAAACGATTAGATCAGAGCTATACTTACTTGATACATAACCCGTTTATAGAAGCTAGGCTGAAGTCCTGAATGGTCAGTGCGATCACGGAGGACACGGTAGAGAGCGGTGTCAATCTTTTCTGTTCTGTGTGAGGGGGCAAGAGCACATCCGTCATGGGCACAATGAATGGATGTTGGATTTGGCGAAGAATTCGTAGTTCACGTAGTAGTCTTTCGGCAATGACCCTAGAGAGGCTGAAGAGTCTAACGATCTTCTTGATGGCAACGTCATCTGTCCCTGGAGGTTGAGATTTGTCCTTGAATGCACAAACATATCCATATGATCCCCACCCTAGCGTACTCTTGAACTCGTACTTCTCATCCACATCGAACCTCGTTGAACAACCATCAAAGTCTATGTCATATCTTCTTATCTTGAGTTCGCCTCCTTTCTTTGCCATTTTCTCTTTCATCTTCTTACGAATTAGGTCAAAATAGCAAAGTAGCCACAGGAAGTCCTTCCCTTCGAGTGTGTGGTTCAGGAAAACTGACGATTCACTGAGCACAAACTAACTATTAATTACTTCTACCAATTCGCCTTATATTCTCCTTGACATTGGTCACTTCATGGAATATGGTGGAGGGAGTCGATCATTTCTTACATTCTTATACGTGCTTTATCCAAGAATTCCGAAACGACACCTCCCAAGAATTTCAATCCCAATAAGGATCTAATCGGCTAACAATAACCAACCAACCTTAGTAGCCTAAATAAGGATCTAAGCTAGTATGAATATTGTTATGGTTAAATTAATTGAACTAATTTTATATGCATGTGTTGTAAGTAGTTGTGGTGAGATCCAAGTTTTAAAATAATAAGAACATGTTATTTATGTTTGGATGGATGGTTTGAAATTAATTGAGTTATTCATCGGGTCTTATGTAAGTGGTTTATTAATTGATTTAATCTTTGGGGTTATATGTGTGTAAGCAGATCTGTAGGGATTGATTTAAGCTAGTAGGAACAATATTTTTATGATTCAATCAATTGAGCTTATCTTTAAAGATATATGTGTATATGCAAGTGTGTGTAGGGGGTTTGGTGAGATCTAAGTTAGTAGGAACAATTATTGGACTACATTATAAATCCTTTTAAGGGATGACACATCTTTGTTATCCTATAAAGTAAAGTTTCTAGGGTTTAAGACTATGAATTTCCAAGGTTTTGTCACTACAAAGGTGGTTTATATGTTTTGACCCAAGGTTGAAGGTAACAACAAAGTAACTAATTTGGGTCAAGTTTCTAGAATTGCCCATCGAGCTTTGGAATGATAATGTTTTTGTAGCTATTGGGGTAACTTAAGGAGTTGAAAAGGGTTATCATTACTCCTACAAGCTCAAAGGTCAAATTGGTAACTTAGATTATGAGGCCTTCAAAAATATAATTTCTTCAAAATTTGTAATTTTTATTTAAGAATAGATAGAGGTACACTATTATAAGGCTATGCAATAGATGATCAATACTCCTTTAATCTCAAAGGCCAAAGGCCATTGGTAACATTGATTCCCAAACCTTCTAAAATATCCTTCCTTAAAAATTACAATTTTTTATTTTGAGAATGTGGAAAGGTGACCTACCCTAATAGAGATGTGTATAAAACCTTTAGTGGGTCTAAGGAAGAATGGAATTTTTAGAAACTTTCATGAAATTCTTCATGGAAAAGAAAACAAACCTTTATCATCCTAAAAGGAAAGTTTAAAAGTGAAGTATTTATAACCAATAGTAATATTCCATCATAGTCTACCTTGGATGATTTATTGCATTTAGAGCCAAATCCATTTGTCATTTCATGTTTAGAAACCGATACAAGGCCAGGGGGAAGAGTGTATTGAGGGGTACTTGAAATTTATATAATAAGAGATTTTTCCTCATCAACCATACAAAGGAAATCTTGTCTCCATCATGGTAAGGAAATTTTTTGTAGGAGATACAATAAGGGAAGAAAAATTCATTCAAGGGGCCTTTAGAGTAGAATAAACTCCTAAACTCTTGTTAGGGTAAATCAATGATCATTTTATATATTAATATCAAAGTGTTGGGAAATCCCTAGAAATGAATTTTCCTAGCAATATTAAAGGAGTTGCATAGGATGGATGTGACCCTGATTCAAAAGAGAATTGGTGAGGGTCAAAATATGATACTAATTTTGGGAAAAGTAATGAAGAAATTTGTTTTATTAGCTATAGATGTAGTAGTTACTTCAAGAGTGATATTATAACTAGGTGGAATAAGTAGTTTATTATGTCATATTATTGGTTAATGATAATTTTTGTTCGAAAGTTTGAATATCTATTCACATTCATTGTATTTGGTAATGTTTGTTCACGTGATAGAAGAAGTGAGATTGAAACTAACAAATTGAATTACAACAAGTCAATCAAGACCTTCAAAACTTTATCTTTTACCAACCACCTTATGGTCATTCAATTGACATGCACAAGCAACATAAATTCATCAGCTCAGAAGAGAGATTTACATCTAACATTATTTCTAGCCATGGGTGCATCCACCTTCAATTGATATGTACAAGGGGTTACCACGAGATAGAAAACCACACACATAGATGGCACAATAGAACATTCACCACGCTCAAATAAGTAGAAGATGAACATGTCGTTCCCTCAATTGGTATGTGTAGTCTCCATCCAACAACTTCGAACTCACATGGTTAATTCAAATCAACATCACTCTCATGGTAACACACACCCATCAATGCACAACTCTTTTGATTGATGGTATTTATTCTTCTATGACACAGAAATAAGCTTAACATTAACCAGGAGCATCCCCAACATGCATATTTATCATGTCCCTTAATTTGTGATAACACACAACAAACCCCTTCCATTGCACATATTTTCACGGCCTCTACGAGTAGTGTATACACCATTTGTATTCAATAATATTTCTCTGCTAAGGTGGATCTCAGGGACAACTACATATCACGCTCATCATGGAATCACTCCACACACTTCACTTGTGCACTTGTTGGATCAACTTCTACCACTTCGAATTCGTGTGACAACCTAAAACCAAGAGTGAGCACTCTTGGGAAAGGTTGACACACGAAAAACGTCTTTCTATGATACAATATGAGAAAAAAACTAAATTTTCTTATGATACACTGACAAGTCACTACCTTCTCTATTATATATGCATGTGAATTCAACGCTCCCATCGTTTTTTATGTATACGTAGTACAACAAGATCGTGAAAGGGAACAGAGGACCTAAACCAACCAACAATTGCATTACAAGCCCACCGAAAATCTATTCCTTGAAAGTCCAAAATCTGCAAATGGGCTGGGTGGTAATCATGGGTTCACTTATTAGAAAATAAAAAATAGATATATAGAAACACGAGGTGTTGAGCACTGCCCTCATACAACTACTTATTCATCTCAAACAAAGCGGTATTAAGCAGTTTGAATACAATAAATCTCAGTCTCTATTGGAATTTGAAGTTCAATTCACCGATTAAATTGAAGGGCATACATAAAAAGTCTTCCGGTTAATTATATTTTAAGGTTAATTAGCTACTACGGTTAATCCAATTCATAAAAGGTCTTCAACCATGCCTCTAGTAGATGCTCTGGTCAACGATTTATGCTGCAATCCATCGATGGTGCGTTTTTTTAACTTGAGAAAGCTTTTGTCTCCCCATCGTAAGCCATTGTCTTTATGAATTTATTTCATGAGTTTATGCTACCTATTGTATTTAGCAAGCCCTGTGTGGCTTTTTGGACATATATTTTGACTTATATGTAATCATGGGTTCACTTATTAGAAACTAAAAAATAGATATATAGAAACACGAGGTGCTGAGCACTGCTCTCATACAACTACTTATTCATCTCAAACAAAGCGGTATTAAGCAGTTTGAATACAATAAATCTCAGTCTCTATTGGAATTTGAAGTTCAATTCACCGATTAAATTGAAGGGCATACATAAAAAGTCTTCCAGTTAATTATATTTTAAGGTTAATTAGCTGCTATGGTTAATCCAATTCATAAAAGGTCTTCAACCATGCCTCTAGTAGATGCTCTAGTCAACGATTTATGCTGCAATCCATCGATGGTGCCTTTTTTAAACTTGAGTAAGCTTTTGTCTCCCCATGGTAAGCCATTGTCTTTATGAATTTATTTCATGAGTTTATGCTACCTATTATATTTAGCAAGCCTTGTGTGGCTTTCTCTAGATATATTTTGACTTATATTTTATAAAAGACTACACTTGGGTTTGACCAAAGTTCAATTAAATAAAAAAATCAATTAAACGTTGATAATATACATATCACAATGGTAGATTATCAAATAATGAACAATACCTGTAATTATGCTCCCTCATATCAAACTTTGGCCAGGAGCTACGGTCATTCACTTGTTGCTTCTCAATTACTCGCTGCTGCTTATTATTTTAGGCAGGGAAATGCTGCTTAGCAGCCTTACTTGTTTTGTCATGAAAGTATTATTTCCATTGAACTATTTCTCAATATGATTATTCATTAGCGATATTATTGTTTTGGCTTGATATTATTATCATGGTTATTCTTGTTTGCAATTCCATGATTGTCCATAATTATTATTTGCAACCCTAAGTTCTAGTGGCTTCATGATATGACTGGAGTTGTAATTATGGTGCATGTGCCTAGTATGGTTGAATTAATGAAGTGTTATGAAGAATCAACAACGCATTGTGGTGGATTAACACATAAAATTTACCCTTGGCACTTTACCCTAGCCATTTCACTTTTACTTTGCTTGTCATTGCTCTGGTTGAGATGGAGAAACTCTAGCTCTTGATGAGGGTTTTAGAATTTGGCCTCCTGGTATGCCTGTACAATGTTTTTCCATCTCCATTTCCACTTTGATAGCTTGAATGGAAAGCGTTTTTGGGGTTGGTTTTGTTAAATTTCCCTTATAAGTCCTCCATTTGAGCAATAATTCAGTTGTATTCTCAAACCCTTAGCTCTGTCAAGTTCTTCAAGCTTGTTCACGGCGCCAGTAGTTTGTTTGGAACCATATGAGTGTGAAACTATCCAAGCTTATTTCTCTTCATGTTCTTTTTTGGAGAAGGATAGTTGGTGGAAATTTATACAGGAATTTCATCCCCGTAACACCAATGTGGCCAAGAATTTTTCTCATTATTTTAATCTAGGCAAAGTTGTGTGCAAGTTGTAGACTTGCAATTCCCTATCAATGAGATGTGGATTGCAGAGGCTACCATCTTTCCTCTTGAGGGAGAAAAATGTTACAAAAAATATATAATTAAGGAGAAACCCTGGAACGAGTTACTCAAGTCCAAGAATATAGTTCTTCGTAGAAAAGGTATTCCGGTTAATTTTCTTATGAAAGAATCGCTAGACTTGGTGTTCTTGGGTTATGATTTTAACCCGTCCTTCTATCTTTTAAGAAGTCTCAATACATGACAATGTTTATTTAATGTGGCCACACAAATTTAGAGTGTAGAATTTTTCTTTTTGGATGAATTCAAATTTTGTTAGAAACTGGTTTGGCTTAGTTAAATGATTTTTGGGTTGTTTCCTTTGAGAAATGATTTTAGTAAAATATACTTTAATAACCAGAATCTTGGTTTTAATTTGGAGTTTTTTAAGGAAATCATAAGAATGATGAATTTGACCCAGACGACCCTTGCTTAGTTAGTGTAATTGTTGATAATGCTATGAAAGTGATCCGACCTTTGGGTGAAACTAATAAAGCTCAGAGATTATATTACAAGTAGGGTTCGACTAGTTTTAATGAGGCCAATCCTTGTTATATTTCTACTCGGATTTTGTCTTGAATCACTCGAAATTGTGGCTAAGAAGAGGGATGTCAATATCTTTGATAAAGGCTCAAATCCTAGCTAATACTGTAGACTTCGAGAAATTAGAATCTAAAATTAAAAGTAATGCTTAGAAATTAGAATCTAATTAGAAAACTCAGTATGACTTTGTCTATTATTTTTTCTCAATTTTTGTATAAGTCAATTCAATTTTTCTAGTATTGGAATTTCTTATGAATAGATGGTTAGAAATAGTAATTACTTCTCTTAGATTTAGCTTTAGTTTTAACTTTAGCTTTTTCTTTAGTTAATAAAGCATGCAAAAGCTAGGTTAGACTTTTTAGGTTCTCCATAAGTGTTTAGATACATATTCAGACTTGGTTTGTAACAACATCAGTTGATCTTTTGTTTATCAATAAAGATTGAAGAGCCGTAGCTCATTCTGCATAATCTTTGTGTTTAATTCTGTCTTCCAACTTTGAGTTTGGTAACATAGCATTGGAAGAAGATATCAGGATTGGAGCAAGGAAGAATATCGCGAGAGTGAAAGAGAAGCCGTACCTTCAAAGGAAGAAATTTGCAAAAAAAATTGCAGAAATTTTCGCGCTCCTCTCCTGCATGATGGCGCAAAAATATTTGGCAAACTTACAAAATAAAAAAATATTTGGAAATTTTCTTGGCTTCACTATAGGCCAAAGCGCGAAAATTTCTCCATATTGTCGCGCTTCAAGCTTGAGAAGACCCACGCAAATTTCGCATGGAAGCCCTCTAGAGAGGCTCGAAAATTATTCCATGAGAGTGTTTTTTGATTTTTTCATGAGTTGTTTTATTTTTTTAGTGATTTTATGAGTTACTTCAAGTAAAAAAAAATTATTATAATTATTTTTTTCAAAAAGGTTGTGAAAAAAGGGTGGAATTTAAAAGAGAAGAAAAGTTTCTATGGCTTCTAGCAGCAACAATCAGTCTCATATTTCTCCTCTTACAAGAAGAAAGGACTATGATGTCTGGGCCATGAGGATGGCGATTTATCTCAGATCAGAAGATGTATGGGAATATGTTGTGAATGGCTATTCTGAACCAGAAGATGACACAACTTATCAAGCCCTTTCAAATGGAGAAAAGGATATTCTGCGAATTCACAGGAAGAAGGATACAAAGGCACTGCATCATATAATGAATGCTTTGGATAACAATGTATTTCCAAATTTATCAGCTTCATTGCAAGCCAAATCAACATGGGAAACTTTAGCGACTAGTTATCAGGGTGCTGGTAAGGTACAAATAGCTAAACTCCACAACCTAAGAAGATATTTTGAAGATCTGAAGATGAAAGAATCAGCCTCAATAGATTCTTTCATGACCCAAGTCATGGGGATTTTTAATGAGCTAAATACTTATGGTAAAATATTGAAGATCAAAGGGTGGTTGAAAGGGTTCTAAGATCCCAACCCAACAAATTTGATTTGAAATTCGTAGCGATTGAAGAAACAAAGGATCTGAGTACTCTCTCTATAGACGAGTTGACCGGATCACTACTATCATATGAATATAAAAACAACAGGAATGAAGATTCCTCTTTGGAGAATGCTTTCAAAGCACAAGTCTCATTCTCAAAAGGTAGAGGAAGAGGCAAAGGCAGAGGAGGATCAAGAGGAAGAGGAAGAGGTGGCCGAAGTAATGGCAAGGAAGATTAAGATCATGATCATAACCATGAAGGAGGGAAGTACGAAAAAAAAACGCCAGAAAAATATAATGTTAAGTGTTATTATTGCAATAAATTTGGCCATTATGCTCATGAATGTAGAAAGAAAAAGTCTTATCAGTCAAAACAGAATGCTAATGTGACTAATACCTCTAAGGATAAAGAAGATATGCTATTTATTACATGTCATGCTGCACATGAAATCCCAAAGGGACTTTGGCTTTTAGATAGTGAATGCAGTAACCATATGACAAGTGATAGAGGTCTAATTGCATACCTAGATGGATCAATGAAGAAAAAGGTCAAAGTCGACATAGATGAGGTAGTTCCAGTAATTGGCAAAGGAGTTGTCAACATTATGACCAAACAAGGCCAACAAAAGACAATCACAGATGTATATTATGCTCCAGGATTGAAGCATAATCTTCTTAGCATTGGGCAATGTCACATACCCAAAATACATAAGAGTAATTTGGTGAGATTTTCAAGGTAATTTTTTTTTCAATGTTTATTTAACTTTCCAAAATTTATACATATAAAAGAAGATACTGAATCATGCTTATATATTCATTACAAGTTTATAAACTCTCTACTTGAATTTCAGTTATCCTCTTCTATCTTATTTGCGCCATTTATAAATAGAAGATAGAACATTTATTTCCAAGTGTAACCTATTTCCAAGATGTGATACCCACATTGGTAATTAATTAACTTTCCTTAATAACTAGAACTTCCACCTAAAAGATTTATTCATTAGTAAATAATCTACATATGTCTCTACAATAAATCTGTCTATAAGGTTCTTTACATGATCACCAAGTACAATGATGGATTGTCTATTACTTAAAACATACACTTATATTTTCATATAGTCAACAAGCATCAATACACCAAAACACTTCGTTATGGTTGTTTAACCAAAAACATGATTAAAGGAGAATATCTTTTAACCTGACATATTAGATGAACTGTAGATTTTTAATCATAACAACAACCAATGAGATAATTCACCTAAAAGAAGCCTTTCATCATCACAGAAACAAATAAACATAAGGTGTGCATAAGAAGAATCAACCTGAAAGTTCATGATACATTTCAGTGCAAAACGAGATTGATTACACACAAAGAGACACATAACAAGAACACAATTTTACCGTGGTTCACCCACAACTTGGGATACATCCACAAAAGGAGGGAGACTCATATCTTTATTTAATAAAAAATAAAAGGTTTACAACTTGCAACACACTTGTTGCAATCTTCCTTCAAGGCTTCTCTCATAGAGATCCAATTTTTACAAACAAAAGCATGTAATACCCTTTTAGTCAAATGAGGACATCTCATACAAGGGTTCAAAATTATCCATTTTCATTTAAAACAACTATGTCCCTTTTAAATTAATGATAGTTCTGTCAACAAACAAAACGTATACAATTTAGATTTGATCTCTTTAATTCTGCCAAAAGGTGTTACTCTATCAAACAAAGAGCTTGAGCCTATCCAACGGAGAATTCATATCATAACTAAGAAAATAGCATACATATATATATTTATATAAGTCACCGACAACTCTCCATCCAAACTGATACATGGTACTATAAATAAAAACCTGCATATACTAAACCGAAAACCAGCTATAGGATGCCCTTTCCTTTTTGTTCAAGGATTATTATATATACGCCATAATCGTTGAAATAGTGCTTAGCCATACCATTTGGTACATAGATTGTAAAGCATTTAACTAGAAGTTTGACCCAGCTTAGGAACAAGACTAAAGGTTTAAAATTCTCTTACAAAGAATTGAAGTAATAACTCAATACAAAAAATGGTCTCATAACATAAAAAACTGAGGACTCTAAGATCATATTCCGGTTCATACTATTACAATAAGAAATCAACATTTATATATCCCATATAAATAACTGTAAGGAATAAGGAAATGCATTTTTGCAGAAAGATCTATCGGACCAGTTAATGTAGACCTAGTATTCAATATAACATCAAAACACCGATAGTATTATCTACTTGGCGTTTATCCTGGATCGACCTGAGATCTAGATTTTAAACTAGCACTACTAATCATACAAGGATCAAATATAAAAGCAAACAGAGAGGTGTTAAAATGAAAAGCTTCTCATCTTAACTACCAATCATACAGGGGTCAAGATAACCCGAGCACAAAATGTGTTTCACATCTTCCCAGAATGGTTATGAACCAAAAATTAGCATTAAACTACACCACCAAATAATAGAGGTGGAGCCACCCCTTCCCATAGGGATCGGGCTGGCCAATTATGATCATAGAACATACCCAAAAGAAATATATCACCAGAACAAGGATCACACTTATCTCCTAAATGTTTAAACATTCATCTTATAACTGCAGACCCTACACTTGAGAACTTGCAACCATAATGACCCTTCATAACTGCATCCATAGAATTCACGGTGACAGAAATCAACCTACCTAATATAAACCAAATGTAACATGCAGAGGTTTTAAACAAATAAACCCCACTTTCCAAAGTGTTGAAGGAAATGGTTCCTGTGATTTGATAAAATACCAAGTGAGAAAGGAAATAAACCAAAATATTTCAAACCCACTGGTGATCTGAATGCAGGGAAACCTTCTAAGCTGCAAAGACATGTTCCAGGGTTCAAGTTTTACAAAAATCATAAACAGTATTAAATGTAGAACGCATTCGACATCAACAACAATAACTTAATGTAAAACGATCTCATGATCAAATAGGCAAACACGTAGTCATCACTGGAAGAGACTAAATTAAAGGATCTCGATCCTATCTCTTGAAGCTCCTACTAGCATCTAGGAAGTATATCGTACTGTTTGGAAGTTAATAAATACCGACGCTATTTCATCAACGGCTCTGGAATTCAGGCTCCAAAGGTGGCCATCCATTTCCAATCATAAACTAGAATACATCGGTTGTAGATATTTTTCTCATTCGATTCCGAGGTTTTTCCCATGAGAAAGAGAGACGATCACAATATAACAATATTAGAACTATACAGACCCTTCCTATCTATATACTATAGAGATCGCCCTCTATTTATATTTAAAAGAAGATCATATAAAAAAAATAGTATCTCGAGGTTACAGATGTCAACAATAGAAGTAGATCAAATAGCACTCAGGTTTCACCGAGCAGACAATGCAGAGCAACGTCATTGCGTTGCATGACAAAAATTCAGAAATAAAATAGGAACAATGGGGGTGCGTTTTTAGTAAGCTAGGTTTGGTACTTACCATGATATATAAACCATGTCGAAAACCAACTGCAGCGACCAAAATTTTCATACAGAAAGTTATACCGCAGCGATTTATTTTCTATTAAAGAGCTTGGTTGAATTCTCGGTGATGCTCCACTTCTGAGAAGCTCCCACCTTGCAGTTCTCTAAGTCTATCCCAAAACAACCCAGAACCTCCCTGAGCACCAATCATCCAAGCTTACATCTTCACCATTCTATCATCTTACGGTGCTCTCCTTTCTCCAACTACTATGCACCCTAGACAACATAACTCTCTTCAATAGAAAACTCCATTCCCCCAGACGCCCTTCGCTCTCCCTATTACCAAAATATATATACAGATAAATTTATTTCCCCCAACAGCATAAGATTTCCCCCTTTTTTCATCTACGTGTTAAATTTTCAGAATTTACTTCAATCTGATCTAGGATCTTAACTAAGAGAACAACATGTACATCAAATCTACAGCATATCAATCATGGACATAATAATGCACGCACACAAGAGATACAGAGTTTACTTGGGAAAAACCATAAAGGTGAAAAACCCCAATAACTTCCTCAGAGATAGATAGAGCAATGATACAACTAGAATACAAGAGATAGTCTTCTCCTAGCAGCAGAGCCTCCTCCTCCACAAGTGCACCACTCTCCCAAGTGTGAGTGAGAGAATAGAATGTGTAAAATGAGAGAGACACACTCTCTATTTATACACTAACTTGACTTGACCTTTACTCAACTAGATCGGCCTCAACTTAACCACTTAACATAATGTTGACTAGGCCGACCCCCACTGGGGTGGTCTAATAACCCTTTGACCCACATGGATGACCCCCAATAGGGTGGTCTAATAACCCTTTGACCCACATGACTTATATAGGGCCGACCCGAACAAGGTGGTCTAATAACCCATCAAGTATAAGTTATGACACTTACAATATAAATGACGACACTTCTATATAGAGGAATAATAACATCTCTATAGGAGTACAAAATACATATATGAAATACATGGGTGAAATACATTCCAAAGTTACATATACATCAACACTCCCTCTTAACTAGGAAGGTATTTCTCGACACAGATCTGCTAGCACAAGTCTTCTTCTCTGGATCATCATCAACGAATCATCGTCATTGTCACTGCTATTGCTATCTCAATCAATCTCTGAATCTACTCGTCATAGGAAGTTCTACAGAGCTAGTCCTTTTTCATACTAGATGTAGGCCCACCACTTGCAAGTCTTCATCACCACTGACCATACTATGGAATCCTTAGGACTTATTACGTGCGTCACAAAACCTCGAAAGAGCATCCCAGGCTGTTACGAGCACACGACTCTACCTATAGGATCTCCCAGGGCCATATTATATGTGACCTCACCACAAAACCTTGCAAGAGCATCCCAGGCTGTTATGAGCACACAACTCTACCTATAAGATCTCCCAGGGACAGATTATATGTGGTCACCACAAAACCTCGCAAGAGCATCCCAGGCTGTTACGAGCACATAGCTCTACCTATAGGATCTCCTATGGACAGATTATATGTGGTTGTGGCAAAACCTCGTAAGAGCATCCCAGGACTTATTACGGGCACACAACCCAACCTATCGGATCTCCCAGGACATATTATATGCCATAGGACAAAACCTCGAAAGAGCATCTGCCAGATATCCCAGGGCCAGATTATATGCCATAGGCAAAACCTTGAAAGACTATCTGCAGATCTCCTAGGGCCAAATTATATGTCCTCCCAGAGCAAAACCTCGAAAGAGCATTTGCCAGATTCCTAGGGCCAAATTATATGTCATAGGCAAAACCTCGAAAGACTATCTGCAAATCTCCTAGGGCCAAATTATATGCTCATCTACACAACCTGATCCACAGCCATAGAGTATCAACCTGATACTCACCATACATCATCCTGATGTATACATGATTATCCTGATCATCATCACTGCAACATCCTGCTACAAGTCATTTGGAGCAGCATCCTGAAGCTCGTCATCCACGATCATCCTGATCATATCATGCATCTACCTGATGCATACCAAGTATCTACCTGATACATATCATCATACATGATCCACCTGATCATACAATGTATCCACCTGATACAAATACAAATACATGATCCACCTGATCATACATGATACATATCAACATACATGATCTACCTAATCATACAATGTATCCACCTGATACATATACAGATACATGATCCACCTGATCATACATGATACATATCAACATACATGATCTACCTGATCATGCAATGTATCCACCTAATACATATACAGATACATGGTCCAAGCATCCAACATGATGCATATACAAAATACATACAAATGATCCAATCGATCATATCCAACATCCAACATGATGCGTACATACATAAATGATCCAACTGATCATATCCAGCATCATCCTGATGCATGTACAGAGCAGTAACTGGAGCATTGTCCTGATGCTCATCATCCAACACTTACATCCACAGCCATGTGAAGGATCCTCCTTCCAACATGCTTGGAATGGCCTCTGCAAATGTGTCCATCACTTCTTCCTCGAAGTGTCATCAATTCGAAGAACACCAAGTCTCTCTCTAAAGTACTCGAACTTCACTTTGGCTAGTGGTTTTGTCAGCATATCTACAATTTGCTTGTTCATCGCAATGTACAGGAGCTTCATAGCTCCTCTCTGCACCATATCCCTGATATAGTGATATTTGATCTCTATGTGTTTCGACCTGCCATGAAACACTGGGTTCTCAGACAGCTTTACACAACTCTAGTTATCACAAAAGATACCAGTAGCATCCAACGGGAGATCAAATAACTCAGATAGTAGCTTCCGCAGCCATACTGCCTCACAACTAGCTGAACAGGCTACAACATAATCTGCCTCAACTGTACTCAGTGCTACGCAGGACTACTTCCTGCTAAACCAAGAGATCACACCTGATCCCATACTGAAGTAGCATCTAGATGTGCTCTTCCTATCTGCAGCATTTCCAACCCAATCTGAATCAACATAACCCTAGAGGTTAAACTTTTGATTCGCTTCATACTTGAGCCCATAATCCACTATACCCTTCAGGTACCTCAGAACATGCTTTACAACAACCAGGTGAACACTCCTCGGATCCGTCAGGAACTGGCTCAATGTGTTCACCGCAAAGCAAATATCTGGTCTCGTGTTTGTCAGGTACATCAAGGACCCAATCATCTGACGATACATAGAGACATCAACCGGCTCAGATGAAGCATCACAAAGAAGCTTCAGATTCGATGCCATAGGTGTGACCATGGCCTTGCAATCCATCATCCCGAACCTCTTCAGGATCTCTACTGCATACTTCCCTTGTCCAAGGAAGATTCCATCTGCACTCTTCTACACCTCCATGCCAAAAACAAATAGTGCATCATCCCCATGTTCTTCATCTCGAACTCGGCAGCAAGCTTCCGCTGCGTGTCGGCAATCAATCTATCTTCACCTGTAACAAATAGGTTATCCGCATACAAAAGTAGTATCACTGGATTGCCTTCCTCAACCTTGTAGTAAAGTTTGGAATCCGCTTTACTCTTGGTAAATCCCAAACTGGATAGAAAGTTGTCTATCCTACCAAGTTCTGCACACATATATGACTACACCATTCAAGAAAGTTGTCTTGAAATCCATCTGGTGTATCTTCTATTTCATCACTTTTATATTTCTCTATGTTGCCATCTGCAGCATGCTTGATCTGATAGTTCCATTTGGAAGTCACAATAGACTTCCCTTCAGCTCTTGGGACCACATCCCAAACATCATTCTTCATGATCGACGGATCATGGCATTCTTCCCAGATCCTGGGAACTTCAATATTTTCAATAGATAACTTCGTTGCTGAACAAATATTGTAGTCCTTCTTTTGTAGGTGATGGTATACGATCTTTCCTACACAACAAGTTAAATTGCATGATTAGAAAATATCTCATAGTTTTCAGAACAAATTCTTACACATAAAAAAATATGTCATATAGTCATGCAATTATCTTAGACAATGCTTCAATACAACATTTATCCATATTCCGTAACTTTCTAGATGCCTTCCAATCTCTACCAGAACATTGTTAAGAGTGTGCACAACTCCTAACATGTCAGCAAAGAGGTTTCATTCTAGATAAGTAGCAATGGAATGTTGTACAGTGCCATAGGCCACTTACCCATGTATATTAGTATTATACTGTTCATCAATGCAACTATTATAATATGCATAATACACAACCTAATTCTAGGAACATAAGCATATACAGCATTGAATAACATTATGTAAGAAATGACAATTCAAATACTTATCTTTGTTTGATTGCTGGGTGGACTCCCTCTGAATCTTTGCAACTCCATTCTGATGTGGATTGTGAGAAGTGGTCAACTCCCTCTGAATATCTGCATCCTTGTAGAAACTACTGAAGTGTGCTCCTTTGCTTTCTTGCAGGAACAACTGGAGTGTGCTCCCTCTTGATCTTTGCTTCCTGGATTACCTATCCTTGAACTTATATCCATCCTTAATCACTATGCATGCTTATTAGTATCATCATTGTGTTATCCTTGAGGACTCATACATAATCACACATTTATTAGTATAATATTAATACTATCAAAACACAATAATCTTAAACATGTATAGTCATGATCATTCACAGATAATAAACATTAGTATTCAAGGTTTCAGGGAAGTCTTCTTTTACTCATGCATATTCTTATTTGATCATCGGTCTCTTTTGATTAGTTAAATCATCAATGCATAAACCCGTGATTACTCAAACCTATACCTTCATGATTCTTCTGGTTAGTCAAATTATGGTAAGAAACATAATATGCATACAACCATGACTATTCAAACCTACGACTTCATGAATAATCACTATCAACAACACAATAGTATAAGATCCTAACACAAGGTAGGATTCTAGCTTGATATAGGAAAAACATACCTGGATTAGCATGCTAGAAAGTTATGTCTAACATACCCGCATAATGTCTTTTGGTTCTCTTCAATGACTTGTGCTAGTAACCTGCATGTCTCATAAGTTAACCATTGTAGAACCAAGTTATACATACCTTGTAAGTAGATATTCTATGTGATCCATGACAATGGATGAATCTTTCTCTTCATGTCATCATGATCATATGTTCTTGAACTAGAACATGATTTTTCTTTCTTGGTGTACCTTTTATGTTAGCAAACAACATAAACCTCATACAACATCACAATGCATTAGTACAATCATAAGTTTCAAAATCTTAATCAATGAATATCTTCTATTAAGGTGATACGACAAGTCTAGTAATTAATCAAGATTGTACTGTAATGATATGAAGACAAACATATCATAAACTTAATCATGAAAAAAATTCGAAACATACCTGTAAGAGTCATACCTATCAAGATTGCTTGTAATCTTCTTATGTAAGGCCTTAGCCTCATCTCCCTCTGAAATAGGAACTTCTTTATTTATGCAGGTGACCAATCCATCCTCTTCTAGGATTAAACCAATCCACTTGATTTGCAGGAACTGGATCTGGAGCTGTATTAGGGTTTGTTAGAGAAACCCCAAAAATTCAAGCTTTGAATTTCAAACTTCCGAAAGGATAGAAATATGTGCCTTGATGAGCTGATCAAGCTGGTATATTCAGAATTTGAAAACTGCAAAGTTTCACTCCTCAATTTTGCCTTTGAAACTTCCGGAATCACTGGATGTGACCCTGAACTGGGGTTTGATGAAGCCCATTCTTTTTCCCAATCAAAAGGTTTGATCCAAATATCTAAGCTTCTATTTTTCTGAGGAGCTTCCAGCCGTGGTCACATATTTCAAAAATTCCCATTTTTACAGAAGCCCTAATTTTCCACTTTTCTGATCAAAGTCCTGAAATAGGGTCTGATCAAGCCTAGCCTTCTGCCCAACCAAAAATTCTGATCTTGGTCTCTAAATTTCGATTTTGATTAGTAGCATCCAGCCATGGTCTCCAATTACAAAAATTCCAACTTTCTCCTAAGCCCTAAATTCCGAAAGCCATGAATGAAGGTGCTCAAAAATAATTCTGTTTTGACAAAAATATGTACTTGATTGTTTCTGGTGTAACTCCAAACTTTTCGATCCACAGGGTCTGAAAATTTTTCTTGAGATATCCCGACCTGTTATCTTTCCATCCCGATAGGTCTGACCTCAATTGGATTCTCTGAGAGAGCGTTATGCCAAGTGTCGCAACGTGACTTGTTTATGGGATAATACAGGAGAGCCAACTTGTACGGCATGCCACATGTCACTGGTTCAACTTCGGCCTCTGAACAATTTTTCTGAGATAGCCTGACTTGTTATCTTTACATCCCGATAGGTATGACCTCAATTGGATTCTCTGAGAGAGAGTTATGCCAAGTGTCGCAACGTGACCTGTTTATGGAATAATACAGGAGAGCGAACTTGTATTGCGTGCCACGTGTCACTGGTTCCACTTCAACCTCTGAAATATTTTCGTACGATATTACAGTCTATGCACTACCTGTTACGTTTTACGAAATTTCATTTGGAGCTTCCTAGCCCAAGTTATGACCTTTTTCCCAAGGTCACCTGATTTTGACTCAGATCTGGAAGAGGCAGAAACCCTATATTGTGCAGATCATAAATCAGAAATTACAATGCATTAGAGGTTTTCCTTTGGACACAAGGTACATGGGGATCTTATCTTCGACCTGTAAAAGTTTCAGATCCAAAATTTTTGCCAAAATGTATTTATAGCGAAAGTGCTACGATGCCTGGTTTTTGCTATATCAAGCCCTAGCATCGTAAGTGCAACAAGTGTCATACATGCCATATCATGCCTTCTTTCAGGCTAGCTCTGATACCATGTTAAATTTTCAGAATTTACTTCAATATGATCTAGGATCTTAACTAAGAGAACAACATGTACAACAAATCTACAACATATCAATCATGGACACAATAATGCAAGCACACACTAGACACAGAGTTTACTTGGGGAAAACCATAAAGGTGAAAAACCCCAATAACTTCCTCAGAGATAGGAAAAGCAATGATACAACCAGAATACAAGAGATAGTCTTCTCCTAGCAGCAGAGCCTCCTCCTCCACAAGTGCGCCACTCTCCCAAGTGTGAGTGAGAGAATAGAATGTGTAAAATGAGAGAGAGACACTCTCTATTTATACACTAACTTGACTTGACCTTTACTCAACTAGGTCAGCCTCAACTTAACCACTTAACATAATGCTGACTGGGCCGACCCCACTGGGGTGGTCTAATAACCCTTTGACCCACATGGACGACCCCCAATATGGTGGTCTAATAACCATTTGACCCACATGACTTAGACAGGGCTGACCCCAACAAGGTGGTCTAATAACCCATCAAGTATAAGTTACGACACTTACAATATAAATGACGACACTTCCGTATAGAGGAATAATAACATCTCTATAGGAGTACAAAATACATATATGAAATACATGGGTGAAATACATTCTGAAGTTACATATACATCAACACTGCGTAGCATGTCGCTGAGTGCACAAACCACACTAGCCCTCTCATGGAGAGTCCGCCAGATGTAGAGGAGATTCTCCCTCCAATGAAATAGAGAGTCATTCCGTTAAGTGAGGGAGGTAAGGAAATGCCAAGTGGCAATCAAAAGGGCTCATTCCCTTCCATAACACAATGGTCATAGTGAATCACTACAAGCCTTGCTTAGTTTGTGGCTCGGTTTCATCCAAGGAGACCACCATTCAAACATTTCCTTGAAACCAGCAGTCAAAGGAGTTGTTTTAACGACCAAGTACTAGTAGTTTGATTTTCATATCGAAGGTGTAGAAAATCCGAAAATAACATATGATCAATATATTTTAAATTCCACAAACCTCGTATAAATGTATACTAATTTATTTGTTTAGTAGTGTATACTCTTTTCTCTTTTGTTTTTTTATGTTAATGGGAGGCATCCTCGAACTAATCAAGGATGTAATTTAAATGTTTCATATAGCATGACAACATTTCTTTAAAACAAAAATCCCCCTTTATTAAACATGATCATGATAAAAATTATAATTAATATTATCATGACCATGTTACATTAATACTTTAAAGTTAACGTTTATAGGATCTTTATTCATTTAATCGAATGAGTATTTACTTTTACTCATAATCAATTTAGCATTTCGTATGATGCTTAATAATATTTAGGTTTATGCTAATAGATAGGCCATGGGATTTCCTTTTTAGTTGAGGTGAAAACCTATAAACTTGACCCTCAAAAGAATCCCAATAATTCACTTTCTTTTGGGTTCCTTCGATCATCAGGATGACATCCGTCATCAATAACTAAAACTCCTCATTTTCTTGTCATTCAACCTATCCCCTTGGCGGACTCACTTGTCCGTCGTCGAGTTGTGTCACCATTATTAATCTCTCTAACTTTCCAATTTACAACTTAGCAATTATACCATATAACTTACACGGCTTTATTGGTGGGGCCTTGGCCTTGAGCTCCTCATCAGGGCCATACACATAATTACAATAATTATTGACATTTATACAAATTATCAGGTAAAAAAGGAGGGATGTTACATACTCCTCCCCTTAAGAATAACACCTTCCTCGGTGTTCATACTTCTTAGCAATTCGTCCACACTTTCGGACTCATCATTCTTTAGTTCACTTGTCGTCTCCCTTTTTTGTTTTTAATCATCGTCCAGCTCATATGACTTTCTCACATCCTTGTGGTTCATACTTCTTTAACAACTTGTACATCTGTATAGATCTTACTAGATATTCCAACATTTTTCAACATACGTAAGTAGGTAAAATTTCAAACAATAAATGTTTTAACTTTTTTCATTCATTCTCATCCTTGAGGGCATAATTGATTATTCTAGCATTCATGACATTCACACATAAAGACATCTATTAGTCCACAATATAAATCATTCAATATTGGTTATGTCATACCACAATATTTCAACAACACCTTTGTTGATCATCAAACTCTCTCTTGAGTTTGGAACTTCAACAATCCTTTGCTGAACACACAACTCGTCTTTGAGTAAAAACTTGTAACTAAAACCTACAAATAAGACTTGCAGTTAGAAACATTCTCTCTAAACTCAGTAGTGATATTTTCTGTAACAATAGTATGATAATTACTTATTGTACTCAATAGTAATACTTCCCCCTTTAGCAATATTGAACTCAACAATGTGGCTGAACTAGTTTAGATTTCATACTACGTCTACCATTCACTTCATCACCATTCCCCTCATCGAATCTCTTGTGCATTCCTTCACTTTCTTGCTTTTAGGAATTGCCACAAGGAAGAAAACATAGTGAGCCACTTGCTCAATTCGATGGATATCAAGATTGCCTAGGTCTTATGGGCCAGTATAACATTCAATGAGCCACTTTATATGTTCCACTTCCATGGGGAACATGACCATATATATATATTTAGGGAAGTTGCCTCCTGCAACGGCTAAAAAATGAATGTAGAAGCCTCCTTTTTGAGTATATAATATAAAGCTTCTTGTTTGAGTCCAGGAAATTCACGTGATAACAACCATTATATATGCCACATGCATCATAACAACAAATATATTCACTTATTTATTTATCACATTCTATGCAATTTGATGATTACACATCTTTAATCATAAGTTTGACCACCAGTCATGATTCATAAAATCTTGTAATCCAAATAACATGCAAAGTAAATCATTACTTACTCTTGAGCAATTTTTCCCAACGTATCTATCCACATTCCTCTTTAATCATATCTTCAGTTGTAGTTAAGATCACTTCTTGAAATGTTAGTATAAAAGAAAAATAATTCTTTGCATCAAATTGCTCAACAGCTGAACACATTAGTCCCATAGCATAATTACACACATGCTCCTTCAATAATTTGTACATCATTTTCAATTAACCCTGATATATGAATGAATACTCTTCAATGTTCTTATTTGTGAATCTGAGGTCAACTCTACTAATAAACAAACATGTCAATATCATATTTTAAGCAGTTAGTTTGCATATAAATTCATTACCATCATATAAAAATTATTTTCTCTATAAACTTAAAAAGACTAGGATTCTTCTTTTCCCTATACTCATATTTTTAACCAAAATCTCTTTACGTGATACACATCAATCTTTATTTTAAAAGATTTAACAACCCTATGAAGAAATAATGCATTAAAAAATGAGATCAATTAAACTCCTAGGAATTTAATACATGAAATTCCTTGCACCTTAAAAAGTCTTAATAAGAATCTTTATACCTCTATACTGAGATATCATAATACAACCTTAACAACATTCAAATGCATGAGTCACTTTATCAAATGAACTTGTTCATCTCTTTAAACATAACTTGTAACCTAGTATGTCAATTTCATTTGTTTAACAATTACTGAAGAGTAATAATTAGTCAACAATATCTTGTAGTACACTTAATACCAAAACCTAAGTAAAAAGATGTTCACTCTATCGTTTGATACTTTGAGGTCCAACTTTTATTTCAAGGAATGAACCTATTAATACTTAACTATAACTTCTTAAACAAGCATTTTTGCCCAATCTCATTCTATTATTTCCATGAAGGCAATATTTTTTGATATAGCCTCCATGAACACTATTAAGAGAATATACATCAACTATGCAATCCAAATTAAATTATAACTATGATAGTTGAACATTTTCAAGTGACCTTGCATAATCTAACAAGGACTCTTATTTGGAGTATAATACTAATACTATGCTCTAACCTATAGATGAAGCCCTTAGCAATTTTTCAAAGAAAATTTAGAATAACATCAAGCAACTATAATGTGGATCTACTTGATGAAATTTTACTTATCAATTTATTCTGCGTGTTCAAAACACTATTTATTTTTGTTAGGTCAAGGTAATAATACTTTTCACCACGTTATAACCTTGTCTAGAGTACTATCATAGATTTCAATTTTAAAGTACATCACTCACATAATTGTAGCAACAAATAAAATCATCTAAGTAATTTCTGCCTTAAGTAAATATCGTAACCTTTTGCATATATACTGGAATAAAAATACCCATTTCCTTAACAATACCATGCGACATATCTCACGATAAAATGAAAACAAAACCTGACTCAAAATTTCGTAAGAAAACAATGAAGTGCAATACTTATCTTTACTCTTTTGGAGAACTTGAAGTTTATCTTCGTTAACATTTCTCCCTCGTCCAGTCGAACACATGTGTTAAACAAGAACAACTTGATTAGCCTTTATATTTTCTTTATCTTATGTTGAGCCCAATAGGCCCTAGTTTTGTAACCTAAAGCTCTGATACCATTTGTCACGTACCCAAAATACATAAGAGTAACTTGGTGAGATTTTTAAGGTAATTTTTTTTTGCAATGTTTATTTATCCTTCCAAACTTTATACATATGAAAGAAGATACTCAATCATGCTTATATATTCATTATAGGTTTATAAACTCTCTACTTGAATTTCAGTTATCCTCTTCTATATTCTTTGCGCCATTTATAAATAGTGTTAGGATATTTAGACACTTAGGAGTTAGTTAAGATCAACTTGTGTAATATATCCGTTAGGGATAGTGTGTTTCTTTAGTATGCATTAGTATGCATTTGTAAATACTTAATCCGACGGTCACGATATGTTTCCGACATAGAGTGATCCGACGGCTCAACTTCTCTTAGATCAAACCTAACCTTGATCCGTGGCTTAACACCCGATTGGTCCATGATCTCTATTTAAAGAGCATGGAGGGTCATTGTTTAGTTGATCGATTATGAGAAGCTCATTTGTAACTTTCTTTCTTTGCATAATAAATTGTCCCGTAGAAGCTATTTGGCCGGGGCCGTGGAGTGTTTCCCTCAAGAGGGTTTAAACCACGTCAAAACATCGGTGTGTTGATCTGTGATCTGTTTGTGTGAAGTGGTTGCTCTTGGTGTTCGGTCCTTTGGTAGTACCCTGTGTACCCGAACAAATAGAAGATAGAACATTTATTTCCAAATCTAACCTATTTCCAAGATGTGATACCCACAGTGGTAATTAATTAACTTTCCTTAATAACTAGCACTTCCACCTAAAAGATTTATTCATTAGTAAATAATCTACATATGTCTCTACAATAAATCTGTCTATAAGGTTCTTTACATGATCACCAAGTACATTGATGGTTTGTCTATTACTTAAAGCATACACCAAAACACTTCGTTATGGTTGTTCAACCAAAAACATGATTAAAGGAGAATATCTTTTAACCATACATATTAGATGAACTGTAGATTTTTAATCATAACAACAACCAATGAGATAATTCACCTAAAAGAATCCATAACATCATCACAGAAACAAATAAACATAAGGTGCACATTAGAAGAATCAACCTGAAAGTTGATGATACATTTCAATGCAAAATGAGATTGATTACACACAAAGAGACACATAACAAGAACACTGTTTTGCCGTGGTTCACCCGAAACTTGGGATACGTCCACAAAAGGAGGGAGAGTCATATCTTTATTTAATAAAAAATAGAAGGTTTACAACTTGCAACACACGTGTTGCCATATTCCTTCAAGGCTTCTCTCGTAGAGATCCAATTTTTACAAACAAAAGCATGTAATACCCTTTTAGTCAAATGAGGACATCTCATACAAGGGTTCGAACTTATCCATTTTCATTTAAAACAACTATGTCCCTTTTAAAGTAATGATAGTTTTGTCAACAAACAAAACGTATACAATTTAGATTTGATCTCTTTAATTCTGCCGAAAGGTGTTATTCTATCAAACAAAGAGTTTGAGCCTATCCAACGGAGAATTCATATCATAACTAAGACAATAACATACTTATATATATTTATATAAGTCACTGAGAAGTCTCCATCCAAACTGATACAAGGTACTATAAATAAAAACCTGCATATACTAAACTGAAAACCATCTATAGGCTGCCCTTTCCTTTATGTTCAAATATTATTATATATACGCCATAACCGTTGAAATGGTGCTTAGCCATACCATTTGGTACGTAGATTGTAAATCATTTAACTAGAAGTTTGACCCAGCATAGGAACAAGACTAAAGGTTTAAAATTCTCTTACAAAGACTTCAAGTAATAACTCACACAAACTGGTATCATAATATAAAAAACTGAGGACTCTAAGATCATATTCCGGTTCATAATACTACAATAAGATATCAGCATTTATATATCCCATATAAATAACTGTAAGGAATAAGGAAAAGTGTTTTTGTAGAAAGATCTATCCGGCCAGTTAATGCAGACCTCGTATTTAATATAACATCAAAACACAGATAGTATTATCTACTTGGATTTTATCCTGAATAGAACTGAGATCTAGATTTTAAACTAGCACTACTGATCATAAAAGGATCAAATATAAAATCAAATAGAGAGGTGTTAAAACGAAAAGCTTCTCATCTGAACTACCAATCATACGGAGGTCAAGATAACCCGAGCATAGAATTTGTTTCACATCTGCCCAAAATGGTTATGAAGAACCAAAAATTAGCATTAAACTACAACACCGAATAATAGAGGTGGATCCGTCCCCTCCCATAGGGATCGGGTTGGCCAATTATGATCATATAACATACCCAAAAGAAATATATCACCAGAACAAGGATCACACCTATCTCCTAAATGTTTAAACATTCATATTATAACCGTAGACCTTACACTTGAGAACTTGCAACCATAATGACCCTTCATAACTGTGTCCATAGAATTCACGGTGACATAAATTAACCTACCTAATATAAACCAAAAGTAAAATGTAGAGGTTTTAAAGGGTCATTATGGTTGCAAGGAAACCTTCTAAGCAAAGACATGTTCCAGGGTTCAAGTTTTAAGAAAATCATAAACAGTATTAAATGCAGAACGCATTCGATATCAACAACAATAACTTAATGTAAAATGATCTCATGATCAAATAGGCAAACACGCAATAATCACTGGAAGAGATTAAACTAAAGGATCTCGATCCTATCTCTTGAATCTCCTACTAGCATCTAGGAAGTATATCGTATTGTTTGGAAGTTAATAAATACCCATGCTATTTCATCAATGGCTCTGGAAGTCGGGATCCAAAGGTGGCCATCCCTTCCCAATCATAAATGAGAATACATCGGTTGCAGAGATTTTTCTCATTCGATTCCAAGGTTTTTCCCATGAGAAAGAGAGACGATCACAATATAACAATATTAGAACTATACAGACCCTTCCTATCTATATACTATAGAGATCACCCTCTATTTATATTTAAAAGAAGATCATATAAAAATATTATACTATTGAGATATTGTAACTTCAAAGAATATTATATTTGTACTTTATTATTCTGGAGATAATTCATTCCTCCGTGAAGATCTTATTGTATATTCGGAGATGTTTATTCCTCCACCAGAATGTGGTAACTTGGGTTATTAGACCACCCTAGAGGGGTCGGCCCAGTCAGTTGTAGTGGGGTATTTAACCCATTGTTTAAATACGATCCTACATGTCTTGTGTAAAAGAAAAGTCGGAGTAGTGTATAAATAGAGGAGGTGTGTTCCTTATTTGACACACTCACTCACTTAAGAGAGGCGCACTTGTGGAGGAGAGGTCTTCTATGGTGGAGGAGGAGATCATGTCTTTGGTTTGCATCTTTGTTGTCACGTCCCCATTTTGACCCCCTTTGTATTAAATCGTAAATGATCTAAATATGGTAATTCAATCATGGTGAGGAGCTCAAGGCCAAGGCCCCACCATTGATTTGGAATTTTATGTATCGGCAATTAAAAATAGATGCCTATGGTTCTTGTGCGAGATGGTCACAATGTAAATAAGACATCATGTAACTACAAATTTTAATGAAAAATACCCACAACTAGCTATGCAATGCAACAAAAGAGATGGGGCATGATTTCTACAAGGGAAAGGGAGGGAAATTATTTAAACCCTTGAGTCAATGTTATTAACCCATGTGTCAATGGGGAAACCCAAAAACCACCAACTACCCATTTTGTCTCATGCACCCAATCATTTAATTCTTCCAAGAAATTGGTTAAGGCAGTTAATGCCTTGGAAATGAAGAAGTATGGCAGCCAATTTCGTGCATGGGCAAGCCATCAACTTGGAAATTCATGTTTTTGCTTGTTGGGCAAGGGAACACCCACGAAATGGTGCCCAAAGCCATGGTGAACAGGCAGTCTTCACTCATTCACGCAGTGGGAGCTAACTGGGCCTTTCCCTTCACGTTTTTCATCCAAATCCTGCATTTTTCCATGCCTAGGAGTTCGTTTTTGCATATGCAGTAGCCTGGGAGAGAAGGGCCACGTTTTGGGGACTGTAGGGAGGTCATTTTTGCCCCTGAATGTCCAGGGACGTTTTTCTAAAAACGGATTTGGCTTCCTGGGTTGTTCACCAACTTCCCATTTCGTTTTTTGTGGGTTCCCATGTTTTCCTAAGTTAGCTGAAACCCCATCTCATGCCTCTCACTGTAAAAACGTTTTATCCTGCCCCATAATCGTGTTCTACTGTTGTGTGCATCCACGTTTTTGGGTTTGAACCTGTGAATTGAAGTTTTGGAGTGGTAGTGTATAGAAGTGGCTTGATAAACCTAGTGGGGAAGACAACCTCTCAAGAAGATCAAGAGGGCTTTGGTTACTCTTCTATGCATACCCTGAGAGCACTAGATAGGGAAGGTATGGCTTGAGGGACTGTACAGCAGTGAAAAGAATACTTCCTTGTGCTGGGTGTGTAGGTATTGTGGGTGCCAAGCTAGATAGATCTTGCAAGGTTATCCCTGGCTCTGTGCTGGAGCTCACTAGCTTAGCAATTCTTCCCTTCCATGTCCTAGCAGCCTGATAAACCCAATTGCAGATTGGCTTGGCTCATCTTGGTGTATGCTTGGCTATGTGTGAGTCTGCTGTTCCCTGGTTCCTTGTAGAGATCATTCCCAGCTCGGGGGTGGAAGTGGTGCTGAGAGATTGAGGAGCACACTGGCCTATGGTTGGGTGGAACGTTGCAGTTGCATAGCCAGTTGCTTGGGACTGCCTTATTGAGATAAGTATTCTCCTGTATATTCTTGCAAAGATTTAATTGATGGATATCTGAATGTAGGGTGATGGTGTAAATGAATTTACTTCCGCTGTGTTTTTACGAGTTTATGCAATTCCATATGATCTTTTATAAATCTGCAAAGGTCTATAATTGGCTGTTACAGAGTCCTGAATGTATGATAGATATCAACAGCATTTACTTAACTTCCGTTGTGTTTCTCTTGTATAAACATATACTTGTATATATATATTTTTATTCATTTCATTTGAATGCTTGTTTAATGAATGGATATGGGGGCTAGATGCCCGGTTTAACCTCACGATCCTCTCCATCTAGCTGGTAGGATGGGACGGGACGTGACATTTGTATATTGCTGGTCATCTATATTGAGGAAGCTTTACTGGGTTTTCTACCCCATGAGGGTTTCCCAGGATAAATCTGTGTCTCTTGTATTTATGCTATGCTTGTTGTTTCTTCAGTGATCCTGTATATGCTATTATTGTGAAATGGAATGTAATGCTGCTATTTTCTGTCTTAGCATATTGAATTTTAACATAAACGAGAATACATCGGTTGCAGAGATTTTTCTTATTCGATTCCAAGGTTTTTCCCATGAGAAAGAGAGATTATCACAATATAACAATATTAGAACTATACAGACCCTTCCTATCACTCAGGTTTCACCGAGTAGACAATGCAGAGCAACGTATCTCTAGCATGGATACTCACATAATGAAAAGAATGATCCATCTTAGGATTCATATACAAAAATCACATAGTAAATAAAATGAATGGAAAACTGCTATCATTGCGTCGCACAACAGAAATTCAGAAATAAAATAGGAACAATGAGGGTGCGTTTTTAGTAAGCTGCGTTCAGTACTTACCATGATATATAAACCATGTCGAAAATCGACTGCAGCGACCAAAATTTTCATACAGGAAGTTATACTGTAGTGATTTATTTTCTATTAAAGAGCTTGATTGAATTCTCTGTGATGCTCCACTTTTGAGAAGCTCCCGCCTCGCAGTTCTCTAAGCCTATCCCAAAACAACCCAAAACCTCCCTGAGCACCAATCACCCAAGCTTACGTCTTCACCATTCTATCGTCTTACGGCACTCTCCTTTCTCCAACTACTATGCACCCTAGACAACATAAGTCTCTTCAACAAAAAACTCCGTTCCCCTAGACGCCCTCCACTCTCCCTATTACCAAAATATATATACAGACAAATTTCTTTCCCCCAACAACATAATATTTGCCCCCCTTTTTCCATCTGCATAGCATGTCGTTGAGTACACATGCCACACCATCCCTCTCTTGGAGAGTCCACCAGATGTAGAGGAGATTCTCCCTCCAATGAAATAGAGAGTCATTCCGTTAAGTGAGGGAGGTAAGGAAATGCCAAGTCGCAATCAAAAGGGATCATTCCCTTCCATAACACAATGGTCATAGCGAGTCACTACAAGCCTTGCTTAGTTTGTGGCTCGGTTTCATCCAAGGAGACCACCATTCAAACATTTCCTTGAAACCAGTAGTCAAAGGAGTTGTTTTAACGAACTAGTACTCGTAGTTCGATTTTCTTATCGAAGGTGTAGAAAATCCAAAAATAATATATGATCAATATATTTTAAATTCCACAAACCTCGTATAAATGTATACTAATTTATTTGTTTAGTAGCGTATACTCTTTTCTCTTTTGTTTTGTTATGTTAATGGGAGGCATCCTCAAACTAATCAAGGATGTAATTTAAATGTTTCATATAGCATGACAACATTTCTTTAAAACAAAAATCCCCCTTTATTAAACATGATCATGATAAAAATTATAATTAATATTATCATGATCATGTTACTTTAATTCTTTAGAGTTAACCTTTATAGGATCTTTCTTCATTTAATCAGATGAGTATTTACTCATACTCATAATCAATTTAGCATTTCATATGATGCTTAATAATATTTAGGTTTATGCTAATAGATAGGCCATGGGAGTTCCTTTTTAGTTGAGGTGAAAACCTATAAACTTGACACTCAGAAGAATCCCAATAATTCACTTTCTTTGGGTTCCTTCGGTCATGAGGATGACATCCGTCATCCGTAACTAAAACTCCTCGTTTTCTTGTCATTCAACCTATCCCCTTCGCGGACTCACTTGTCTGTCGTCAAGTTTTGTCACTGTTATTAATCTCTCTAACTTTCCAATTTACAACATAGCAATTATACCATATAACTTACACAGCTTTATTGGTGGGGCCTTGGCCTTGAGCTCCTCACCAGGGCCATACACATAATTACAATAATTATTGACATTTATACAAATTATCAGGTAAAAAAGGAGGGATGTTACAGGCAACTTACTAAAAATAAATATAGACTTGTCTTTGATGGACCAGACTGTGAAATCTATGACAAACCACCAAATAGACAGTTGATCATCAAAGCATAAGTGACTAGGAACAGGATGTATCCACTAGTGATGAATTACAGCAGCAAGGTAAGCTCTTTTGCTTAAAAAGCCACATGCATGGATGATTATTGGTTATGGAATTTCAGATATGGACATCTTCACTTTGGTGGTCTCAAGTTGTTGCAGCAGAAAGGGATGGTAAAAGGATTACCCCCTATGAAGGAGCCAACAAACAATTGTGAATGTTGAATCATTGCAAAGAAACACAGGGATAACTTTCCTAAAGGTATGTCTCGAAGGGCACATGCACCTCTAGAACTTATTCATACCGATCTATGTGGTCCAATGTAGACTCAGTTAATTGGTGGAAGCTATTATTTTCTTACATTTATTGATGATTTCAGTAGAAAAAGATTGGTGTATTTCCTTTGTCAGAAGTTTGAAACCTTTGGAAAGTTCAAGGAATTTAAGGCTCTGGTTGAAAAACAGAGTGGTCATCAACTCAAAATGTTGAGATCAGATGGAGGAGGAGAGTATGACTCAGAGTAATTTCATGATTACTGCAAATATCATGGAATCAAGAGGCAATTCACTACAAGATATAAACCTCAGCAGAACAGTGTTGCAGAACGCAAGAAAAAAATGATCATGAATATGGAAAGGAGCATGCTGAAAGGAAGAAAATTGTCCTATGAATTTTGGGGAGACGCAGTGTCTTGTGTTGTTCATGTGATGAATAAATCTCCCACCGAAATTGTGAAGAACAGAGTACTAGAGGAAGCATGGAGATGTATGAGTTGTACTATTTCTCATTTTAGAATATTTGGTTGCATTTATTATGCTCATGTTCCTAAACAACTAAGAAAAAATATAGATGAAAGGAGTGAGAAATGTATCTTTCTTGGATATGGTGAAGAATATAAAGCCTACAAACTGTATAACCCTATTACCAAAAAGGTTATCCTCAACAGAGATGTGTTGTTCAAGGAGGAAGAGTCATGGGCTGGAACCATAGACAAGGTTGTGGGAGCTGCAATACCCCAACCAAAAGATGATGAAGAAGAAGAACTAATTGGAAAATAGGGTCCAGTAGCATCTTCACCAGTAGAAAATACTCCAGCAAGGACACCTAGAAACTCAGTTTGAGGTGAAGCATCAAGATCAATAGATCAATATACTTCTAGTCTGCAAATCAGGTAATGAATTTGATCACAACAATAGAAAGACTAGAATATTAGAAGATATTTATGATGATTTGGATGCAAATACCAATTTTTCTTTTATTGCTAGTCAACCTGTGTTTTATGAAGAGGCAATAAAAGAAGATCATTGGGTAAAAGCTATGGACGAAGAGATAGATTCCATTGAGAGAAATGGTACATGGGATCTAGTTGACCTGCCAAATAATAAGAAACCCATTGGTGTGAAGTGGGTCTATAAGACCAAACTCAATGAAAAAGGTGAGATTGATAGGTACAAGGAAAGCTTAGTAGCAAAAGGTTTCTTGCAGCAACTAGGAATTGATTTTGGAGAAAATTTTGCACTAGTGGCATGTAATATTCCATCCAAGATATGGCCAAAATATTATATCCAAACTCAGATTGTATCAAAATTTTACTAGTCAATTTTTAGGCAATTTCTCAAGCTGAGCAGGGTGTAAGTGATGGGGACTGAAACAATGAGTGAGGATGGTGGGGATGAAATTAAGTTCTGGAATTTATATGGATGAGTGTGCAGCAACAACTAAATAAGGTCTGAGTAGAATTCCTTGGCACGAAGTACTAGAGCCATTCACTTTTTAGTAATAGAACAATTCTGCTACCTACTTTGAGGCTTCCTGGGCTTCTAGCATATGCCAACAAGACTGGGTGATGGTTATCAGAGTTTATGGAAGAGGTATAAAATTAAAGTGAGCTTATAGGATGCACTAGAAATGATTCAAATGAATTTGGAAAGGTTTGGAGTGACACTACATAATTTGAACCCAAACTCCGACGAGAAAATCTGACGACATCCAATGCAGAGGACTGTGTCCTTGGATTTCACCTTCAAAATTATGAAACTTCATAAAAAAAAATTAATTGTCCGTCAAATATCCGACAACATATTCAGCCCGACGATGTCGGATATCCGATGGTTTCTATTGAAATTATCAAAATATATATAAAGTCTATTGTTTTTCCATTCAAAGTAATTTGACACTTTGTTATGGATAGAGCTTCTAGGGTAAATATGGATGGTCTTTGAGCTTGGTATTCAATCTTAGTGGTTGGTCTTCAATATTGATCCTGGTAATTAGATGTGGTATTGGCTCCCACTAGGTCTACACTCATTCTTAGTTCATACCCACATACAACTACTATTATGACTTATGGAAATAAAGCAAGGTTATGTTCTTAGTTTTTTACAAGCCATTAGAAGAACACTATTGAAGTGCATCATCCAGATTGTAAATTAAATTCTCTCCCAATTGCAAGAGTACTGATATGTTGCTCTTGTTTCAATTTGTTGTACTAATAGTGGTGAGCGATTCTTGGTGTTCAACCAAGTGTTATTTTAACAAAGGTAATAATTTTAGACAAGTATGGAGATCCTTCTTCAGGTCTTCTATTATCTTGTAAAACCTTTGTATTTCTCCTCAAAGTGTTGATAGCTTCTTCAAGGTCATGGATTCAACTACTTTGATACTAATATGATCTATAAATGGTATGCCTATGGCTAGTTCATCTTATCAACACATATTGACATTGCATAATTAAAAAAAAGTAAGGCCTTTGCAATCACAAGCACATTGAGGTCATGATCCTTGATGTGGATTCAATGGCATATATGGAAACTTCTAGTTCTGATTTGGTTTAAGGCTTGGTTTGATGACTTCATACTATCAAGGACAATGCTAATTTTCTTATCATTTTGGTTGTACACATCGTACGCATCACTATTTGGTCAATGTATCATTCTTTTGGGCATTTTTCCTAACCTTTGGAGCATACACATCATATGCTTCACTATCTAGTCAATTCATCATTTTACTAGGAATTTTGTTTAACCTTTAGACCATACACAAAATTTTACTTTACATTGTAGAAGGGAGTGGTGCTGGAGTTTGTACAATGTTGGCTTAGCGTGAGATAATCATAATTATACTTCTATAAGCTATTATTGTTCATTTACAGTTCTATTTATTACTCATCATGCTCATGTGTTTTCTACGATATTTAGTCCTAAAGATTTCGAGTTTTGATAGTTGTCTTAGCCTATCTTAGTTAATATGGGCTCTATATAACATGGTACTGCTAATGAGATATGTTTACCCTATTACCGACTAGTGTAATACTACTCTAGTATACTGTTTTTTTGTGTCATATGATAAATACTTACTTCATACTTCTTGTATTTTATGCTAGCCGTGATGCATGTTTAGAAACGTATGCTTGACTTGTGTTTGGGTAGAGTAATGCTCCTACATGTTTGTATGGTCATGATCTCTACTTGTTTTCACTTATTGACTTTAGGGTTACAGGTCCTTGGGTCTTACTTAGATCTAGGTGAGCTACAACATGTCTAACTTTGTGGTTGCAGGTATCCCGAAGGAAGATATAAGTTAACAATTTGATGATAAGGCAACCAAGTTTAAAAAGGGTGGGGGGGTTACCGTATGTATTATATACAAGCGCTTACAATGAAGAAAATGGGCTTTCAACTATAGGAAAATGGGTAAAGAATTCATTCTTTAGTGGAGGTGGTTTGAATTAATGAGCCCATGTGAACTTCACGTGCTTGGAAGCCACGCTGGCTGAAAAGTTAAACCCTATCGCATTCACCACTTGGGATCTGTTTGGCCATCTCTAGTGAGGGAGGAAATCTACACCTGAGCAAGCACAGGGCCCTTACAGCAGCGTTTGGATGCTACAGGTAAGGCGTGGGAACTTGTAATGTTATTTTGGTGGCTAGAATTTTGTAGTTATAGATTTCGATTTCCAAACTTCTATTTCATTTTATAATGTATGTCCCTTGTTGCTTGACATGAGGGTCTCGTTGGATGTCTACCGTTGGGGCTTGGATGGGTCGAGCAAACTCTAACGTGGAGGCCGGGTGCCAAGGGTTCTGGTAAGACCTTGGGACTCTAGAACTTTACAGCCTCTATAGTTTCTATGGTGTGAATGCATTCGGTATTGGGAGCAAAGTTGTTGGTTTCATCGGGAGTCACCAGAAGTTGTTGCGAGCCTACCTTTGTTAATGAAATCGTTGTTTTCCAGACCTCAGTGTCTGCGTGATTTGGATGATTATGGCCTCTACGCTATTGATACTTTTACAATATATATATTTTTTTGAATAATTTATCAACCGTTTACTTTAACTCTGTTCTATCTAAAATTGGTATAAGGATGAGCTGAGGTATAGAACAAATGCCTACCAACATCTGCATTTTAGTTTTTATGCTTGCAAATATGGTTTCGATTGGGTTTATGGAGTTTCATTTGTTTATAAATTGATCTGGGTTTAGGGTTCAGCATAAAGGAATTTGTTCCAAGTGATATGAGACCCGCTCTTGTTATCACGATTTAACTCTATGTAAAAAAAATGTTTGTGATTTATTTTCTAGAAAGATAAATTTGGCCCTAAAAAGAATCAAGCTGTCATGATTTGGGTTTACTACAAAAACAACAACCTCTGTAGAAAAAAAAATGGGTGATAACTGACATCTCTGTAAATCTCTTAAATTTATGTGGTTAAAAGGAATCTTGGTGGAAGAAGTCGTGATGCTCTCTTTGTAATGGTGATTCTGGTCCTACCGCTATCATCTTTGTTATATGGTGATAATTTTGGTTCTTTTATGGTTTAATAACTTACGGCTGTAGACCCATGCCCACCATCCAAGGAGTGTTTCCGTCGGTCTTGAGTTTCAACTTGCAAATGGTGACCCATGCCAATCGTCACCATTGCCAGGCTGAAACTCAAGACCACTGGCAACACTCCTCGGATCGAGTCACATTGTAATTAGTACTAGAAAATGACATGGGAAGTCTATGGCTGGTTGTACTATTCTTTAAATTTTTGTTCTACACAATGTTTTCTTTAGCTTTGATGATGATTCTCAATATTTTATACATCGATATGCTATGAGTCATCTATTTATGCCTTGGTTTCATTTACAGTATGATTGGTTTGATTGACTATTCTTTAAGTTCACAATTTTGTCCTACATAATGCATGATGTAATTAGATGTATTTTATGGTTTCCTGGATCAAGAGGAGTTGTAGGGATACAGGTCTTACTTATCCCTTATGAGCTAAAGTCTTTCAAGTCCTAACTTTATGCAGGTGCTTTTAAAAGGGGGCACTTAACCTATTACCTAAACACTCCAAGAAAACTACATGCCAAGGGTGAAAAAGGGGATAAACCCTAACCCCTAAGTCATACTATGGAAAGCGCTTAACTAATGAACAAGGGCGAATGCAACTATAGGAAAGTGGGTATTGATCTGGAATGTAGTGGAGGTTGGTTGAACTTTTAATACTGATCACGTGATGAGCTTGGTAGTGGAATCCAATAGGTAAACTCTGCTTCCATTTTCGTTCCTTTAGTTTGTTTATAACTTAATTCCAGCGTTTGGACCAATCTAACTACCCAATGCTTTCCTATTGTTTTGAAAGGATTCACTGGTGTATTGTTGGGTGACTTCAACTGGGAGAAGGGGGCTCCAATATTTAAAAAACCGGGTGAGACCTGAGCACAACAATGCCTCTATCTTGAATCTCTGTGTTGGTTGGAATTTGGATGGGCATCATTTCTGTTTAGTAATGGACAGTTTATTTGAGGGGTTTATTTGGTTTGTAAAGCTCTGTGAATATTATCGTTTCATATATCTCTGATTTTCTCAAAACTCGAGAATGAAGATAAAGAGGATTTCCACGGTAATTTGTTCCATTCAAACCTATCAAGTGTACTTTTAGGTCAGCAATATTCTTGTCTCCGAACTATAGCAGCTGTTTGGCCATTTTCACCCTGTAAATTGAAGGATTCCTGCAAATAGAAACCACATTTGGATGGTTAGGAGCAGGGCTACCCACAATGTAGCAGACGATAACCCCAGAGGCCACAAGCATCTGGAATCATGCCATAGTAGAAGCTTTTGGTTAATAATGGGATTTGAAAGATACATAATTCTTGCCACCATAACCATAATATAATGGCTAAAAGCCAAATTACACAAAGTGTAAATAATGGCCAAGGGATGGATCACTCGGATACCAATGTAATATCAGTATCCAGATATTCTCAAGGATTACGCAAGTGAATAATCAACCAATAGAAAATAACTCCATTTGGAAAGAATAAATAATATTGAATATGAATTAATTACATGTTACAACTTTAGGGTTCGAGATATATACCACCCTGTCCTAATGATCATGTATTTTCGAAAAGACACTTCTTTTTCATAAAACCTCTTTAATAATTAATTATTGTTGTTATTATTATTATTATTATTATTATTATTACTATTTATACATATATTGTTTTATATGTTATATTTATTTTTATATAACAAATCCACAACTATAGTATCTATCGAAAATTGGGCCTAAAAATTCATTTCGTCAAATGAATGAAACTTAAAGCAAACTCTGTGTTCTTGGGTTTGAATATTAAGTTTTAACTTTACACCAAATTTATAAATACGCTGTGCAAGTGAGTTGCGGTAATAGTTTGTTGCAACTTGCAATTACTTCCTACTATGTGTTGACATCTAAATATTATCTCTTATAATTGATTTTTCTATGTATTTATTACAAGGATTCTACTTAACTCTAACCATTGGTTCCAAGCGAAAAACACAATGTTCCACCAAGTTTCCAAGATGCAGGGGTAGGAAAATGCATCCGGGGATTGTGTGGAAGCACCCCCAAAATTATGGGGAATGTCACAGGGGATGTTTAGGGTCTCTGATGTAGGGGACCCCGACTGAAATATTGAAAAAGTAGAATTAAAATGTACGAGAGCTAAACATAAATCATTGAAATCTTAAATAGAACAGTGCACTGATAACTTTTTTTTCGGATGAGAATGGGTATAATGTTTGCATAAAATGCGGCTATGGAAGATCAAACAGCCAAAAAATTCATACATTCCATTTCCATAACAAAATTTCTCTCGGAAGTAGAGTAGAGAAGCAAAATTTTTCCACAAATTGTTCTAATATGTTCATATATACTACTATCCCACATGATTGAAAACTAGATAGTACAAACCTTTACAAACTGTCCAAGCAAAAAGACACAAGTGAAATACGTAGAAGATAGATGAAACTAACTAAAATGGTAGCCACTGTAGCCTTCCTCCATAAACTGATCTTCATGGACAGGTCCTTCAAATCCTTGAGACTGCTCAATTACTGCGATAACTGTTTGTTGCAGTGTGTTCTAAAAATTCTTAGAGCATGTGGCATTACTTGGTTTATTCTTTTCCAATGCAATGCTTTATTGTCATCATATTCTTACCACTGCCTTTCCATTCTCTATGCTTGGAGCTAAAAATATATGCCCCTATTTAACTAACTTGGATCAAGGTTTGCACCTTGGAACCTTGTCTTTGACTTTCTTTCAATACAATTTGTCAGCTTTAACCATTTTTTAATTCTTCGTATCATCTTTTTGCAAGGTCCACTGAACTCAGGAACATTTGAAGAGAAACCTTTGTCATGTGAACTCGGGAACATTTCATACAAAAGAAATAAGACACAATTAGATAAACATGATAATGAAATCGAGCATATAATCATGATGGTTAATAACAATCAAGAACACCATCCAAATGTGGTTTGTGTTTGCAGGAATCCTTCAATTTACAGGGTGAAAATGGCCAAACAACTAGTACAGTTCGAAGACAAGAATACTGCTGACCTAAAAGTACACTTGATAGGTTTGGATGGAACAGATTACCGTGGAAATATTCTTTATCTTCATTCTTGAGTTTTGAGAAAATCAGATATATATGAAACGATGCTTTATGACCTTTTTCCTTCACAACCACCTCTTGAAATCAAGGTAAGAAATGGTTACAGTGGCGAGAATTATGTATATTCCAAATCCCATTAAAGTACAAACGTTTTAGTTTCTCCAGCATGCATGAAGCCCTGTCTATTCTACCAGTTGCATTAAGGAAATAGATGCCATTCAATATTTTTTATTGATATAGAAAGTAAACATTTTATGTGCACCCACTCAATGAAGAAAAAGAAGAAGAATATAGGGAACATCTAAGAATAAAAATAGGATAATAGGTTCAAAGGAGGTGAATAATACTCATGTCCCTATGAACCTAGGGCATCAACTTGGAGGTTTTTTTTTAAATGCAAAACCTCGATCGGATATCCGATGACCCCCCCAAATAATCTGATGCCTTTTCCATACAACCGATGGCTAAAGGCGTTGGATACCGCTCTTGTTTCTATGTAAAGGATGTCAGATATCCGACATCTGTACCATACAACCGACGGCTACAGGCGTCGGTGATTGGACTTTTTTCTATGGAAAGGATGGTGGATATCCAACGGCATAGAGAGGTTGGATATTCGATGGGGTATTTAAATGTCGGATATTAGCCGGACTGCCACCGACATTAAAAAAAGAGGCTGCTTATCATATGGTCGATGGAAAGATGTCCAAAATCAGACATCTATGCCGTCATATTTTTGGCTCAAAAATGCTAGTGTGATTTGGGAGTCAAGTGCACAATGGGGATTACTGAGCTAGTTAGATTTCAGGGTTTTCCAAATGAAGTTAAAGACATCCAAATTATTAATACATGACTGATATGGAATTTATACTGATTTATTAACCTCCTACAATTGACAGAGGTTCAAATTGATGCTCATAATTGAATTAGCAGTCATAATGGTAAAACTACTCTGGAAAAAACACCCAACGAGCTAGTCTTCATCTTTAAAGGTCAAACTGCCTCCATAATTCACTATAATCTGTTCTAATATGAATTAATGCTCTGATATAAATTAATTTTCACACATGAGTCGAAATATAAACTTCAGAACACTTATTTTAATTATTTGATTGCTTTCCAAGCTTACAATGCCTCACAGGCTAGAATTTCATTACAAAATGATGGAGAATGAAGATGAGAAGTAGGAAGATTACTGTGGCTCTATTCTGAAGTAGTTATTAGACCACCTATAGGTCATTTGTATGATATTGGCTGCATACTGAACTTCTGATCATCACTGGGATGCATTTACTAAACCATCTCCCTCCTCTAGGGAAAAATCCTCCAAATGTAGCTAAGAATGAAGGTAGAAGTGGAAGAAGAGTATGAGGATCAGATATGAAGTGGTTCTCTAGTCATATGCATCTCTTATCTCTGCAAATAATGGAACATTAGAATTCCTGAAGAACCTGGGCACATTTACTGAAAACTAGCTTCTCCTGCTAGTGATTCTCCACCAAAACTAGCTGCAAATCCATTGTAGAAGTGATCTCCTCTTCAAGATGACTGTAGATATTCAATTATGGACTGATATGGATGTTAATGGATGCAATAACATATTCTGGACCTGAATACTACTCACTGAAAACTATGGAGCCTTGGGGCACATCTCCCAAGAAAAACTCTTGAGGCACATCACTCAACCAGGAGAGGCTCAAAGCTCTCAAGAAAAAATTGCAAATGACAAAAGTTCTGATATGGAGTTGGAAACATTATTAAATAGCTGAAGTGACTTGATCCTCAATCCAACCACACATGTGGATGAGGGAGGGTATATTCCTTGAGAGGAATGGCAACTCTTTGCTTTGAAAAACTTTCCTTCCTTTGCCTTCCTTCACTGAATTTGGAAAGTGCGCCTTTGTGAGATTTTCTGGATATTTCTACTTTCTTTCTGACTGCTTTTCCTATTCTTTCCACTTTCTTTACTTTCCTTCTTTTCTCCTTTTGCCATTTTTTCTGTTTTCTTTTGTCAGTTTCCAATTTGTTTTCCTTTCCGTCTTTCCTCCATTGGATTCCTTGATTTTTCTGAGATTTGCCACTAAGGAAAGAGTGGTCCACTTGACACCAATGCGCCCACCTAGTCTAGTCATCACCACTTGCCAATATTTATTAGCAATAATTATTAATAAAAATAATACAAAATCTGAATTTAATTAATTAATTAATAATTAATTAACTACTATAGTATGATTGCCTCAAAAATACAACATTAACTAAATTCTCATTGAGTTAATCAACTTAGACCCCCTAGGGGTGGGAGGATCCAAGTAGTGACCAAGGCCACTAGGGAGGGGACATGACAGTCCTCCCTTCCCAATACTGCTTGTCCTCAAGCAGTTTCAAACCAGGATGCTGCAAAATCCTTTCATCTTCTCAAGTGGCATCTTCACTGGGAAACCCCTTCCACTGCACTAGATATTATTTAATAATTATTCTCCTCAACTTACTCTATGTTACCTTCAAAATTGCTTCTGGTTCTAAGACCAGGTGTCCTTCATCATCAAGAGGAGGAAATATTTCTGAAACAGTCACCTGTTGGCCAACTGCTTTCTTCAAGCATGACACATGGAAAACATTGTGTATCTTGCTTCCAGATGGCAGATCTAGTTCATAAGCAACTTCACCCACCTTCCTTGTGATCTTGTATGGCCCATAGAAACTTGGTAGTAATTTATTATCCCCCTTCGATTTCAAAGTGGATTTCCTGTAGGGCTGCAACCTCAAATAAACTAAGTCACCTTCTTGGAAGGTTCGGTCTGTTCTCTTCTTGTCTGCATACAGTTTCTGTTGGTTCTATGTAACCTGCAAATTTTCCTTAAGTGCCTTCAGTATGTCTTCGCTCTCTTGCAGCCAATACTTTTCCTTTTGTGCTCTACAATTCCCAAAAATCAGATCTACCAAAATCTGTTCTTTTAACTTGGATTCAGGAGTTAGAAAAACTCCATTATTGTAATAAATAACATCATTGATAGCTTGGTAAGAGTCATCCTGAATCATCCTATCCAAAAATTCACAAGCAAACTGAGTTTTTGAATATTCTCTAGCTAGTTGATCTTTCCAATCAGTAGGAATTTGTAGCAAAGAAAAAACAGGTTTTCTAGAGAGGGCATTAGCAGCTACATTCAACTTACCCTTCTTATATTCTATGTCGAAATCATAAGACTGAATTTTGCTTACCCATTTTTGTTGTCTGTCATTCAACTCTTTTTGGGTCAAGAAATGCTTCAAGCTGTTGTGATCAGTCTTGACTATGAACTTGCCTCCCACCAGATATTGTCTGAATTTATCCAAGGCATGCATGATGACTAACATCTCTTTATCATAGATAGAATAAATATTCTCATGGGGCTGCAATTTTCTGCTCTCATAAGCAATAGGATGCTTGTTCTGCATTAATACTGCTCCAATGCCTTCACCTGAGGCATCACACTCCAATATAAAAGGCTGGCTGAAATATGGAAGTGCAAGTACTGGGCACTCCAATATAAAAGGTTGGCTGAAATATGGAAGTGCAAGTACTGGGCAGCTGCTCAAAACTTCCTTCATTCTATTAAAAGCTTTTTCATCCTCCTTAGACCAGCAAAAAGAACCCTTCTTGATGAGGTCTGTCAAGGGAGAGGTGAGCTTAGAAAATCCTTTTACAAATTTTCTGTCGTATGTGCACAAGGTAATGAATCCTCTTAGAGCTGTTATGTTCTTTGGGCTTGGCCAATCAAGGATGGATTGGATCTTCTCCATGTGTACCATGATCCCTTCTTTCCCAATGATGTGGCCAATATAGAGGAGCTCTTTCAAACCAAACTCACATTTTGACATTTTAGCATAAAAAGACTATTTTGCAAGAAGTGTTAGAACATTGTCCAAAAGTTGCAAATGCTCTTCCCATGTCTTACTATAAATCAAAATGTCATAAAAAATACAAGTACATACTTACGGAGCTGTTTGATGAAGATTATGTTAATGTAAGACTGAAAATTTGCTGGTGCATTTTTCAATCCAAAAGGCATGACCAGAAATTCAAAATGCCCAAAATGGCACCGAAAAGTAGTTTTCTGAATATCTTCATTTTTCATTCTGATTTGGTGGTAACCAAAATGAAGATCAATCTTGGAAAAATATTTAGCTCCATGTAGATCATGCATCAGCTCATCAATCCTTGGAATAGGATATCTGTTCTTGATGGTTTTCTTATTCAAAGCTCTATAATCAATGCACATGCGCATTGTTCCATGTTTCTTTTTTACCAAAACCATCGATGAAGCAAAGGGAATTGAGCTTTGGTCTTATGAACCCCATATCAAGCATCTCTTTGATGGTTTTCTCTATCTCATCCTTGAATCTCTTGGGGTGTTTGTAGGGGTGGATTTTTATAGGGAAAGTACCAGGTTCCAGCTCTATCCAATGCTCAGTACCCCTGTTAGGAGGACTTCCATGTGGCAGATCTTCAAACACCTTTGTGTGTTTGTGGAGCAATCTTTGGATATCTTTTGGATGTTGTGATACATCAATGATGGTCCCTTTGGTGGGGATAAAACACCATGCCTCAAAAATGATCTCATACTGTGTGCCGAAAATACTTGTTTTGGGTAGGTGTTGACACCTCTCAAAACCACTTGTTTTCCTTCAGTATTTTTAAAGCACATGTGAGGGATCTGGTAATTTACCACATGCTCCCCAATGGAAAAAATCCATTGTACTCCCAAAATAACATTAGTATCAGCAACATCAACAATATAAAAACTATCAGTTACATTATGGTCTCCAATAGTTACCTGCAGTTTGGGAATCCACTAGTCACACTGCATAGTGTTGTTTTTTCCTGGAATAATGACTGTGAAACCTACAAATTTTTTAGATTTGAGTTTCGTTCTCTCTACCATGGCTTCATCTATAAAATTATGTGTGGAACCCCCATCGACAAAAACTGATACTTTCTGCCCTTCTACAACTCCCTTAACTCTCATAGTGTGGTAGCGGGGGACTCCACTCAAAACTGCAATTTTTCCTTCTGGTTGTGGGGGTTCTTCTTCTTATGTTGTATCATACCCCTCCTCTGCTTGTTCTTCTTCTTTAACTTCTTCACTCATTTCTTTCTTATCACTTTCAAAAAAAACTTCTATGTAATGAGCCTTCCCCTTGGCACATTTGTGCTTTGGAACCCAAGGTTCTTGGCAGGAAAAACATAGTTTTTTTCTCCTTAACTCATCCCAATCTCTGAGTGAATACTCTTTTCTATTTGGGGAAGCCACATTTCTGAATGGTGGCCTTTGGTTCTGATTTTTAGCAGGTGCATTAAAATTTGGTGGATATCTGGTCCTTGGGATCTTGTAGATCCCTTGTTATGCTCACTGCTTCTTGTAGGGTAGCTGGTTGGTAGGCTTTAACCATCCCTTTTAATGGTTCTGTTAATCCTTTTGTGAATAGAAGAATTAAGAAGACTTCAGATATATTAGTAACCATTACATACAACTTTTGGAACTCAGAGATATAAGCTTTGGGAGTTTCGGTCTGCTTAACATGTGTTAGTTCCCTGAAGGCAATTTCAGGGTCCCTTCTATCGAATCTCTCCATTAATCTCCTAGTAAATTCTGCATATGAAGTCACTTGGTCATGGCCTAAAGTCCTCATGCCATGGAAGCACCAGTCATTAGCTTCATCTTGCAAATGCAGAGTTTCCATTCTGATGGCATCCCTTTCAACCATTGGATTCAGCTGGAAATAGGTGTCTAGCTTCTGCACCCATGAGCTAGCAGTGCATTTTGTTGACCCATCAAGGAAAGGTAGATGAATCTTACCAATTGCATTTCTCAGCTCATAGTTATATGTTGGATTCCTATGCCCCCCTCTTGGATGATTTATGTATTGTGCTTCACATAAATCCTTGAAAGGCAGAGCCCTTCTGCACTCTTCACTCAGAGTCTGGTATTCTACATACTGATCTTCCCATGCATTTATTGACTTAGTGGGAATATCAGGTTGTTCTTCCCTATGCTCATCAAGGAATTTTGGCATGGTCTGTTGGGGATGATCTTTGGATTCATCTTTGAATTCATTAGGCCTATTATGAGGACAATTCTTAGAAAATATAATTCCACTAGGGATCTTCCTATCATCATTCTAAGAGCCACTGCAGCTCCCTTCTACCTCTTTCTGTCCTAATTGCTTATCCAAAAATTCTCTAGTTTCTTGCCCAGATTGAACAATATTATGGGATATGTCATGCATCGCCTTTAACATACTCTACACAAAAATTATAAAATCTTATGTATCATCATTTTCAGACATGTTCTTCCCCCCTTGTATTTTCCCTCCAATGGATTCTACCTCTTCTTCCACAAATGGTTCTTCAGGGTTCTTTCCTTTGGGGAGTGGTATTCTCTTAGGAATCATAACAAATTTTAAGAGAAGGTTCATAGGACCATGCCATGATACCACTATAATATTCCAGCCAATATATGGCCAAAATATTATCTCCAAACTCAGATTGTGTCAAAATTTTACTAGTCAATTTTTAGGCAATTTCTCAAGCTGAGCAGGATGTAATTGACGAGGCTAAAACAATGAGTGAGGATGGTGGGGATGAAATTAATTTCTGGAATTTATATGGATGAGTGTGCAGAAGCATCTAAATAAGGTCTGAGCAGAATTCCTTGGCACGAAGTACTAGAGCGATTCACTTTTCAACAACAGAACAATTCTGCTGCCTACTTCGAGGCTTCCTGGGCTTCTCGAATATGCCAACAAGACTAGGCGAGGGTTATCAGAGTTTATGGAAGAGGTAGAATATTCAAGTGAGCTTATAGGATTCACTAGAAAGTATTCAAATGAATTTGGAAAGGTTTGGAGTGATTTGGGAGTCAAGAGCACAATGGGGATTGCTGAGCTAGTTAGATTTCAGGCTTTTCCAAATGAAGTTAAAGACATCCAAATTATTAATACAGGGACTGATATGGAATGTATACTGATTTATTAGCCTTCTACAACTGACAGAGAGTCAAACTGACGCTCATAATTGAATTAGCAGTCATAATGGTAAAACTAGTCTAGAAAAAACACCCAACGAGCTAGTGTTCATCTTTAAAGGTCAAACTGCCCCCATAATTCACTATACTCTATTCTGATATGAATTAATTCTTTGATATAAATTAATTTTCATATATGAGTCGAAATATAAAATTCAGAACACTTCTTTTAATTATTTGATTGCTTTCCAAGCTTACAATGCCTCACAGGCTAGAATTTCATTACAAAATGATGGAGGATGAAGATGAGAAGTAGGACGATTACTATGGCATTGTTCTGAAGTAGTTATCAGACCACCTACAGTTCATTTCTCTGATATTTTCTGCATACTGAAATTCCTATCATCACTGGGGTGCATTTACTAAACCATCTCCCTCCTCCATGGAAAACGCCTCCAAATGTAGCTGAGAATGAAGGTAGAAGTGGAAGAAGATTATGAGGATCAGATATGAAGTGGTTCTATGGTCATATGCATCTCTGATCTCTGCAAATAATGGCACATTCATCTTCCTAAAGAACCTGAGTGCATTTATTGAAAACTAGCTCCTCCTGCTAGTGATTCTCCACCAAAACTAGCTGCAAATCCACTGTAGAAGTGATCTCCTCTTCAAGTTGACTGTAGATCTTAAATGATGGAATGATATGGATGTTAATGGATGCAATAACATATTCTAGACCTAAATAATACTCACTAAAAACTATGGGGCCTTGGGGAACATCTCCCAAGAAACACTGTTGAGGCACAGCACTCAACCAAGAGAGGCTCAGAGCTCTCAAGAAGAAAATGCAAATGACAAAAGTTCTGACATGGAGTTGGAAAAATTATTAAATAGCTGAAGTGAATTGCTCCTCAAGCAAACCACACATGTGTATGAGGGAGGGTGCATTCCTTGAGAGGAATGGCAACTATTTGCTTTGAAAAAATTTCCTTCCTTTTCCTTCCTTCACTGAAGTTGGCAAGTTCTCCTTTGTGATATTTTCTGGATGTTGCTACTTTCTTTCTAACTATTTTTCCTATTCTTTCCACTTTATTTACTTTCCTTTTTTTTTATTTTTCCAGTTTTTCTGTTTGCTTTTGTCACTTTCCAATTTGTTTTCCTTTCCTTCTTTCCTCCATTGGATTCCTTGATTTTTCTGAGATTTTCCACTAAGGCAAGAGTGGTCCACTTGACACCATGTTGAAATATTGTAAGTTCAAAGAATATTATATTTGTACTTTATTATTATGGAGATGTTTATTCCTCCGTGAAGATCTTATTGTATATCCGGAGATGTTTATTCCTCTGTCGGGTTGTGGTAACTTGGGTTGTTAGACTTCCCTAGTGGGGGTCGGCCCTGTATGTGTTATGTGTGTCAAAGGGTTATTAGACCACCCTAGAGGGGTCGGCCCAGTCAGTTGTAATGGGGTGTTTAGCCCAGTAATTAAGTTGGGGCCGACCTAACTTGTGTAAAAGTCAGTCGGGGAACAAGTATAAGTAGAGGAGGATGTTCCTCACTTATCTCACTCATTCATTCACTTGTGAGTGGCACACTTGTGTGAGAGAGGTCTGCTATGGAGGAGGAGGAGATCATGTCTTTGGTTTACATCTTTGTATTTGCTGATCATCTATATTGAGGAAGCTTTGCTGGGTTTTCTACCTCGTGAGGGTTTCCCAGGATAAATCTGTGTCTCTTGTGTTTATGCCGTGCTTGTTGTTTCTTCAGTGATCTTGTATATGCTATTGTTGTGAAATGAAATGCAATGCTGATATTTTCTGTCTTAGCATATTGAATCTTAACACACCAATGCACCCTCCTTTTCCAGTCATCACCACTTGCCAATATTGATTAGCAATAATTATTAATAAAAATAATACAAACTCAGAATTAATTCAAACTTCAGAATTTAATTAATTAACTACTATAGTATAATTGCCTAAAAAATACCCCATTATTTAAATTCTCATTTAATTAATCAACTTAGACCCCCTAGGGATGGGAGGATCCAAGTAGTGACCAAGGCCACTAGGGAGGGGACATGACATGGAAAGATTGGACACAGTAAGAGTAGTCCTAGCAATAGCATCCCGGAACAAATGGAAAGTGTATCAAATGGATGTCAAGTCGTCATTCTTGAAGAAGAAATTTATGTGGAGCAGCCACACGGGTATGAAATCAAAGAACATGAAGAGAAAGTTTACAAGTTGAAGAAAGCTCTCTATGGGCTCAAGAAAGATCCAAGAGCTTGGTATAAAAGAATTGATTCTTATCTGGTCAAAAATAATTTTAGGAGAAGTAGTAGCGAACCAACACTTTACACAAAGGTAAATCAACAAGGATAGATTTTGATAGTTTATTTATATGTTGATGATATGATTTTTACAGGTGACCTATCAGTAGATGAGTTCAAGGAATTTATGAAGATATCGTTCGAGATGACAGACCTTGGATTAATGAGGTTCTTTCTTGGCTTAGAGGTAGAATAGTCAGAAAACGTATATTTATCTCTGAAAGTAAATATCCTAATGAAGTACTTCAACAATTCGGAATGCTTAATTGCAAACTGACACCTACACCAGTGGCAATAGGTACAAAGTTGATCAAAGAAGATGATAGTCCCAAAGTAGATCTAACATTGTTTAAGAGACTTGTAGGAAGTCTCATGTATCTCACAACTACGAGGCTAGATATTATGTTTGTTATTAGCTTGATTTCCAGGTTCATGGAGTCTCCCAAAGACTCGGATTGGCAAGTTGGAAAAAGGATCTTACGATATGTTGCAGGGACTTCAAGCTATGGAATTTTATACTCAAGCACTGAGTATGATGTTTTGACAGGTTTCAGGGTGAAAAAATGAAGTTGGGAAACAATTTGGCTTGTTTTTGACAAACAAAACTGCTAACTTTTATGTTTTTCAACTTTGACCTCTTCAAACCCATATCTCCCTTAGGAATTTCAATGTGAAGTAAACACAAAGGTTTTAGAGAATTGAATTAGCTTTCTACTCGTATTTTTTTTAATTTTTTTTATGGACATATTGTGCAACAAATTTGTTGTCAACCAACGGCATATACTTGAAAATTTTAGGTATGGATAATGAGTGACCTATGTTGACGTCGGTTTTTTGATAGATGTTTATTCATTTTAGGGAAAAAAATTGTAGGCTCATAATCTACACACACTACACTGTGCATGGACTATATTTTGAGTTTTTTAAGACTTGGGAACTATTTTTTATTATTTATAGAAACAACATATGTTCAAAAAATGGAGCATTATCGACACCCGTTTTTGTCTTCCCATTTTCTTTCAAATGTGACTCTTATTGGAAAAACTAAAAGTACCCTTTTGAAGATGATGAGCCAATTATGATCTCTGTGAAATTTCAAATTTTTTGGTGTTTTCTTTGTTATGATATTGAATTTTCATTTCGGATGATTTTCAGAGTAATAAAGTTCTTAAGGGATAAGGTTTAGAAAAAAATTATTAATAAATAGAAATTCAAATCGAAATGAAATAATTATTATATCATTGGAAACTAGATTCAGATATGAATCCATTGCTACCAAGTTGAACAAATAATACTTAAAATTTGCAAGTGTTTGGGCTTGCTAAATTTGCAGGTTCCAGAAAGATGCCAGATATTTTCGCAGGTTTTGTTGACCATAAACTCTCGGTCGAAAAATACCTTCCAAACTCTTGGCCGAGGGTTTAGTTCAAACTCTCATCCGAGAGGTTTTTTGAAAATACAGCGCGGTGATTCGTTCAAACTCTCGGCCGAGAGTTTGAACTCTCAAAGCTCTCGACCTAGATTTTTTTAAAATCTCGGCCTAGAGTTTGAGGTTGACTTTTTTTCCCCATTCATCCACACACCCTCTTTTGTTTTTCACTCCGTTGTCACGAAATTGTTTGTCAGCTTCGCGTTTTCACGCTTCACTGACAATGACTTTGCAAGAAGTGTGGACGATAGGAAGAGAACTTCCGATCCTGTTTTCCATCTTGGATCAGGGGTGATTTCATGGGAATCCAAGAAGCAACCCATTGTGAAACTTTCATTAGCAAAAGCAGAGTATGTAGAAGCAACATCAGTAGCATGTCAAGCAGTCTGGTTACGCAGAGTTTTAGAAGGTCTTCAACAGAAACAACAAGGAGCAACAACAATCTATTGTGACGACAATTCAGCAATCACTCTATCCAAGAACCATGTTTTTCACTAGAAAAGCAAGCACATTGATACCATATATCACTTCACAAGAGAACTTGTGAACAATGGTGAATTTCATGTTGAGCATTGTAAATCGATTGATCAATTGGATGACAAATTCACAAAGCCATTGACAAAAGATATTTTTAAGACTCATAGAGATAATTTAGGCATTGTAAAAGCTGCAGTAGTCAATAGTCATAATTAAGAGGGAGTGTTAGAAATAGTAATTACTTCTCTTAGCTTTAGCTTTAGCTTTTTCTTTAGTTAATAAAGCATGCAACAACATGGAAAAAATAGGTTAGAATTTTTAGGTTTTACTTAATTGTTTAAATACACATTCAGACTTGGTTTGTAACAACATTAGTTGATCTTTTGTTTATCAATAAAGATTGAAGAGCCGTATCTCATTCTGCATAATATTTGTGTCTATTGAACTGCATCCAACCTTCATAGATGAAGAAATTTTCTTATGAAATTATGAGATACATGGATGTTCAAGGTAAATCTTTATAGGAAGATCATTTTCAATGCTTTGTTTTCCAATGTCATATTGGTAAAAATAATGTTGAGGTTATTGATTTGTTTTGCATTTACAAGAAAATATTCATAAATTTTAAAAAGGGAACAAATAGTTTATAGAGCAATTTCCATCTTGGGATAAATGAATTAAACATAAAATTTTAAAAACAAATTGTAGAAGGAGTGTTATTATAACCACAGAGCTTCAGAAGATCTCAATTTGGACATTAAAAAATGAATGCTTAGTTTTGATCAGATTCGTTTTGATATAGTCGTATATAGTTGAAGTTATTAACATGTACATATATATTTTCAAATTATTGTAAAGACAATATTTGAAAGGTGTTTATGTTAGTTTGATTTTATTTTGTTTTGTTTCTATTTTCATTTAAAATTATTTGTAAAATCTTTTAAATTAGAGCAACTACAAAATTAAAAATTATGCAGCCACACTTAAAATTTTCAAGATCATTAATGTTTTGTTATAATGGTTTACTCAGGTGTCCAACTTATATCTCATGGTTGAGATATTGTTGGGATTTCTTCCGCCAAATTTGGATATGCAATTACCAAAGATATTGCTGCAATGGTTATTGTGAACATGTGGAACAAGTTTGAGGACAAGTTGCACATATATTGTAAGTTGTCTTTGTATACATCGAAGTATGTGATGAGGTGTATGACCATGTGTAATTTGATTTAATTAAGTCTTAGCCATAGCTTATTTGATGGGATTTTGAGCTTTGGATAAATACTTTTAATATCCAATAAGTTAGTTAGTGGTCTTATTTGATGGGATTTTGAGTTTTGGATAAACACTTTTAATATCCAATAAGTTAGTTAATAGTCCTATTTGATTGGATTTTGAGTTTTTGGATAAACACTTTTAATATCCAATAAGTTAGTTAGTTAGTGGTCGTGTTAGTTATGTGTGTGGAATCTTTTGTAAATCATAACTCTATCATTATATAAAGAGTATGACAACACTAGAGAAAAGGAGAGACTTGGATGGTGAAACTTTCTTTTTACAAACGATGATGGAGTGCTTCTCTTTAATACATATATAAGCCTTGTGATGAAGGATTTCTAAGCTTGGATTATGGTAGACTTTTTATCTTAACTTTTCATTGTTTTGTTTGGGATTTTAAAATGAAATCTTGACTTGTTTCAGATTGTATTATTGTTATATATTTGGATTGTTATTTAGATATTGACAATTATATTGTTAATTCACCATTCTTAATTATATTGATTATGTTTTATATTAAATAGAAGAATTTATTATTTACCTGTTATGATTATGATCTATAATGTTAACTAATAAATTCTTTTACTTTATAATATTTGATTTTTATAGATTATGAATTGTATTTCATTGGTCTAAAGGATCATATATTTATTTTTAAATGCAAATTGGAATTAATGGTCTAATTGAATTTTCTTTTACATAAACATGAAATCTTGAATTGTAATTTGATTGTGTTTCGGTTTCAATTTAAGAAGCCTCCAAATTTATAAAATATGACTATTTTTCGTTTATAAGATGACTCTATGTTTACAATGTTGCTTAGTATTATAAGGATTAATTAAACTGTTGTATTAGTTCTCTTTAACCTTATTAATTATACATTCAAAAGTTGGTTTTAGTTTTTTTTTAATTTATTAGAAGTGTTTTGAATAGATTATATTTAGTTTTATAAGTTTTAGCATGTTTACTTATGTATGATTATATTCTTGATATTACTTTTAGAAGGTTCATATCTTTTATTTAATATTTTCTTTTAATATTTTTTATAAAAAAATTCTCGGAGATCTCCATACTTTTGTATATTTGTCTAAATTGTTAAAAATTAGATTTTTTAAAAAAATTTTAGATATTTAATTTGTTTATTTATGTAATTAGTAATTTTTGTTAGTTAATTTAGGAATTGTATATAATAATCCATTTTCCCCTAATTTAGGAATTGTATATATAATTTTTGTTAGTTTTCCCTATCTTCCATTTTACAAGGAAGATCCCCTTTTGGGTAATGGAACCATAAAAATCATCAATCTAGAAGGAGGGACTTGAGTAAAAATAGATGGTTCAAAGTCTTTAAATTTAAATCATATGAATTATTTATTTTATCTTTTGGCTTTCAACATTTTTCTTTACATCATAATTCTTCGTAGACGTCATAGGACGTGCTTCAAGAAAAGTTAGATGAAAATCTTTCATAGTTTTAAATAATCATGGCTCTTGTCCAAATCTCTATTTGGAGATGTTTTCCTAGGCTTGTTAATTTTGACACTCCAGTAAAGATAGATAATCTCTGGTCACGAACCATATTTGGTGGTGAGCGGGTAACATATGCACTTGAACATGTTTTACATTTTATTCAAAATTGAATTTCTTATAATATTCTTCGTCAAGTTTTCGCTCTTACGTTTCAAGGTCGGGTCAAGCGATTGTGTGAAACTCTACTGGACGCATCTATTTTTACATTTGATCAATTTGTAGATAAGTTTATATTTTCTTTTTAGAATTATGATTATGAGAAATTGTGCATTGAATATGGAATTGAGTAATATAAGGAAAGGAAAGGATGAATCCTTAGAATACTTTACTATCAGGTTCATGCATCTTACATTTAGATTTCCTTTTCAGTTTTTAATTTCTCTTTTAGAAGAAGAAGATCAATCAGTCTTTAATTAATCAGAATCAAGCATCAATACTAATTTACATGTTGATTTTGATGAAAATCTTGAAGTAGAAAAACAACATTGTATAACTACTTTTTTCACCTTGAAAGATGAGAATCAAAAGGGACATGATTCTTTAGTAGATATGAACATAAATTCCAATAATCTTCATTTATCAGCATCTTCTTTAGAAGATAATGGATTTTTAAGTAGGGTTGAAGAAAACAGTCACATTTTAGAAGCTTGTCATACTATAACTACTTCATAAATTTATGTTCATAGTAGTGAAAAATCCTCTCCTATTTTTACTAGAGAAACTCGAGATCAACTATTTCATTATTGATCATTCTATTGATTCTCCATTTGTTCTTGAATCATCTAAATTTCATTTCCCTTGTGATTTGTTCTCACGGTTACCTTTTTTTTTTATAATGAACATCATTTTGTTTTGTATTCAGATTTTTCAGGAGAGCAGACTATGGAGGTTGATAAACTTATTTTTGAAGCATAAACGAATCATCATTTGAAATCACCTGTGGATATCTCTCTTAAATCAGAAATGAATAATTTTTCATAATGCTTCCCCATCTATTGGATAATTTCTTAAGAGATTAACAATAACTTAATCGAAATGAATAATTTTTCATAATGCTTCCCCATCTATTGGATAATTTCTTAAGAGATTAACAATAACCATATCATGACCCATTATGAAATAAACAAAAACTATGGTGTTAATTGAAGGATAGGAGGTGTCATTATGATCTATCCTATCATGATCATGGGTACTTACGGAATGACATTACCACTTCTCGTTACTAAGCCAAGGTAATGGATTTCAGCAGTAAGGCTAAGGGACGAGAGGTCTCATTATGAGCCAAATTGTTCACTTCTATGAGTTTTCATGAATGACAATGCTATTAGATAATCACCAAGTCATGGCAACATCCTTGAGTTCATTCCTTAGAGAAGAAAACATAAGATAGAAAAGAAGAGAAATAAATTTGAAAGTAAATTTGATCTATTTTGACAAGGGTCTAAAACTTGAGTATCTATACTCAGTAGATGGGATGGAAGCATCTAAATGGGGTTAAAAGGTATCCCTGTCGAGGCTTTGGATGCTTGCTGGTAGCAGTGGCCATGCTTGTGGTATCAGGGTCATTCTTGATAATGTCTCTCACTTGAGTAGCTTATCTTTCCTAGGACTAATTCCTAGTAAAGTTTATTGTTTTGTATCTTTACACTCTCATGATAACGAAAAAAAAATGATGAGTCAATATTTTACAAAGTTTATGAGCGATGATGGAAATGATTTGGATATGTTTAGAGGTTGTCAAGTTCAATCAATACTAGATAAGTCATAGATTAATCTTTTTAGGTTATTTGAAATTCAACATTTGACTACATCTTATTGTTTATTCCTAAACATTTAACATTTTTTTAACGTAGCTCCTTCTTCACTCAATTTCATATTCGTTTGCACAGATAACTGCTTCACCCAATGAGTCACTATTTGTTGGCCTCACAACAAATCCCTTTCATTTTCTCAGAAAATGGAGGCCCCCCTGATTAACTTTGTATGGTAAGTCTTATGTTTGCAACTTAATATTATAAGTCAAGTAACCTCTGATTATTTTACAATATGTGACAGTCAACGAATTATGTTTCATGATGGAATTTGTATAATTTCAGTTTTCTGATTATTTTTATGTTTTTGTATGGTTAGTATGTTAACTATGTTTCATTTACTTCAGTGGGCATGTTTATAACTTATGGTCTAAGTCATCATTCAAATATCAATTACGAGAAACATTTATACTCTTTATTATCTGAGTGATTATCTCTAATTCAATTGTTTATCGTTTCAACTTTCATGACTGAAAGCATGCAAGTTGAAATTGATTATAAGAATTAGTATTATGTTTGTCCGATGATTCTTATGACATCTTGATCAATTAGAATAATTTATTAAGTTCATGAAGGTTGTTATATTGACAAGGTTTTGTATGTTCCCTCTTAGTCATAGTAATTTAAAAGCATTGATTTATAATAGGAACTTGATAGAATTGTATTTCTATTTTATTGAACATCTTAATTTCATTTTATTTATTTTGTTTAGTGGTCGTGTTCCACAAACTTGTTACCGGTGCTTTTACTTAGTTTATATACTATGACTTCAAATTATTTTTGAGCTTGTCATATTATCTCTTTTTTTGTTTTTACTTAGTTTATATACTATGACTTCAAATTATTTTTGAGCTCGTCATACTATCTCTTTTTTTGTTTGAAAAACACTCATGAACTATGTTCAAGTGATAATTATTATCATTCTGGATTCATAATGATAAATAAAAGAGTAATGTTTATTTCTTAAATCTTGTATGAATGATGATCCTTTTTAGAATGAGAATAAGATCTTGTTGTGGCCACAACAGATCCCATGCTTAGCTGAAGCACGGGAGCCCCATTCCTAATAAACACAAAGCTAATTGGGTGAGTTTTCTTGTAAATATGAGATTTTGGTTTTTATCCCTAAGATCCCTTACCCATAATTTTGTTTTGTGTGTTTTCTTTTTGATCGAAAAATTTCTAAATGTTTTGGGTTTGCAAGAAGCTTCAATTTTTTAGCATTTTATCATCTACTTCTAGCAACCTGAAACCCGACATTTGGGGAACTCGAAACCCGCAACCCAACAGTTGTGTGCTGCAGGATTTGTTTGTTTGCCGTGGATTTAAGAAACCTAAAATCCGCAACTCGACAGTTGCGGGATTTTATTTTGCAACTTATGATTTTTCACATCCCGAAACCCACAACCCGACAGTTGCGGGTTGCAGGTTTTCTTTGTTAATAATATCGGGAAATTTTATCCCGAAACCCGCAATTGCAGCTTTCGACTTACGGGAATTCTTTCTAGGTTTGATTTTGTTGCGTGTTCCCGAAACCCGCAACCCAACACTTTCGGGTTGCGGCTTTCGGGAAAAATTTTTCGATTGCGATTTTTGTTTCCCATTCCTGAAACCTGCAACCCGACACTTTCGGGTTTCGGATTTCGGGAATTCTTTTGCGCTTTTGGTTTTTCTTGCAATCCTGAAACCCGCAACCCGACACTTTCGAGTTTCGGATTTTCGGATTCTTAAATAAACTTTCGAAATAAATCATGAACCCGATCCCGCATCCCGCTCTGGTTCATCTCGGCCGTCCATTCGTCTTGATCCCACGATTGTGTTTTAATTTGGTAAATGTAATAAGTAGGGTTTTTTTTCTATTTTTATTTTGTGATTTTTACTGTTCAGAATTACCCCATTGATTGGATTTTCCTGCGGATTCCTGTTAAAGCGTCGTTTTTTTATCAGTTCTTTAGTTACTCTAGGTTGGATTGTTTCTATTACTGCACCCTGTGTTCGTTACTTCTGGTTTTGTATTGGACATCCTTTTACCATTTGTTTCGACTCCTTAAGATTCCATATTGATACACCTGTTTCGTTCTGAAAGGTTGTTCTGATTATTCTGTTAAAATAGGTCACTCGGATCTGATTTGATACATGCAAAAGGGTTGCTAGTCTGTGTACTGAAGCTCCTGTTTGAGTCATTTCGCAGTCAGTTTTCTAACCGTAATTTCCATTTTGGTCACAAATCTGAAGTCATGATTGCTGATGTGGAAATACTTGCAATAATGAGTTTTGAAAGCAGTTTAAGTCGTGGGAGTTTCGGTTGATTGTGTACTTTCACACGGGTTTAGATCCAATTGATGCATGTCTTCGCTCGTTTCATTATAGTTTGGATAATTGCAATGAATTGGTTGTATAATTTGAATCATTACAGCTCATCCTTCCCAATTGTTGTCATCTTATCGGTTCACCTTAAATTGGCAACAAACATGAAACCTTTAGCTCGTCCCTTCTGTTCTTTAAAGGGAAAAATTCTGTGTGACAATCTTGTAAGATTCCTTCTGAACGTATCTAATATAAGCAATATGCAAACAGGTAATGAATCTCCCAATGCATGTTTTAACGATGAAGAACTCTATCCCTTACTATATCAAGAACCTATGTCACCACCTTTTGATGCGGGTGTTCCTGATTTAAGTAGCGATAGCGGTGAAGAAGATTATGAGGCTCTGTCTGTTTGCATGCAATTCCCTGAGGAGAAAGAGCAGCAAGTTCCTGAGGAACTGGCTGACCGTGACGATGTTGTTATACGAGATTTTATAATCAACCAAGAACCTGATGTCCCGCCGACTTCTTCTAAAGTATATCCTCTAATGGATTTTTCCATTTTTGAGAATATAGTTCCTGATCTAGAAGTTCCCATGGAAGATTCTCCGCAAGCCAAACCACCTGTTGCCAATAGTCAACAATTTGGGATTGAATTTTTGTTGTGCCGTGAAGATCTCTTTGATTAAAGGACAAATTTTTAGAAAATCACTCTGAAAGGTGATGGGAATCATGAAAAACGAGAAATGGCAAGATTTCTTGGATCAATAGTTTGATCCGATTTTGTAATCCCTATGTTGGGAAATCTCTATCTTTCTATTCTGCTGTAAATTCCTATTTAAAGAGGAGGACCTCTCGTAGTTAGGGGTTGGTAATTTTGGAGTTGCAAGTCAGCAGGAGACAGGACTGGAGATACTCTGTTTAGCAGAGCCTTTTGTAATTTCTGTACAAGACCTCTTTTAATACAGTAAAGCTATCTTTTTATCTATCTTCTGTTATTCCTCAAGTTTCTTTGAGAATTACTGATTTTATACTTCATATTGTCATCTACAGTGCATGATATCTTTTGCGTATGTTTAAATGTATGGATCTATTATATTGGTTTCCCTGTATGATTGATTTATGCTGAAAAGTGTTTTATTGAGTTTATTCAATTTAAATACTTTCTTTATCGATTTCTGCAAGTGATTCATAAAATAATAATCATTGTTAATTTTTCAATTAGCAAAGTGATTACAGATTTATCTTGAACAGGCTTAAGTACTTGAATTATTCTGTTTTAATTTTCATTAATGTATTGTGATTTAAGTTAATAAGTGTAACAACTTAAAGCATTTCTGTGAAAGGTTGTAATTTACTTATTCATCACACCTCAGGGTTAATCTACACAATATCAAGCTTTCTTTTTAGAATAGGTTTAACTTAAATTAGTTTCCTCTTCTGAAATAGGTTAGGTTAGCTTAGTTTTACCATTTTCACACCCTTGTTTTCCTTGATTGGAAAACTGACCTAATTGGTCAAATCACCAACTCTTAGAGTGCCAACGGAGGCTGAATATCCATGGGGGATCACCATACCAAACAGGTTGGGGATAGAACTGCCCTTGCGCAGGGTCTTTCGAAGCCTTTCAACTTGGGTTTTCTTCCTCTGTTGGGAGCCTTGCAACCATTCCAGCACCTTTGCATCTAACCTGCACAACTAAGGCCTCAACAAATGGTGCTAGAAGGAGGACAACTAGTACAACATGCCTAAACAAGCCACTAAGAAACATCCTCCAACAATTACTTCAATGATTCAAACTTGAATCCAATCAAGGGCTTCAACATCTAAACAACCCACAGAGTCACAATCCACTGTTGCTCCTATTACACCTGCTCAGGTCACTGCTATAGTCACTGCACCTACAACACAACAGGTTGGAAGGGATGTTGTAATCATATTCCCCACAAGAGGATCAATTCTCCTTGAAGACATTTTGAACCTGTCCCATGACAGTGTAACTAGATTGGAACAAAGAACCTCTATTGAGCGAAGCCGTGGTTTGGCAGCTATCAATTTAGATAATGATTTGCAGACCAGTGATCAAGAGGGTCAGTCAAACACGATTACACAGACCAATGATCAACCAACCCAACACTCAGTTGATCCCAACAGTGAACATCAACACACAGTTGATCAAAACATACCACACCAAGAGTCAGTTGATCGTTGAGGTTCTCCTGAATACAACCTCAATCAACTTTTTCAGGAAGCCCCAGATCAACCAAAACTTGGAGCTAATGGACCACCAACATCTCCTCCTTCATCCTCATCGTCTTCCTCAGATAGTCAACATTCTTCAATCTCTTCGTCAGAAGAAGAAGAAGGAGAACCAATGATGGTTGGAGTAGGCCAAAACAGACCATGGCTCGACCAAGATGCAATATGGGTGCTTGGAGACCAACATAGACTACCCAAAAACCCTGAGAAGTGGTTACCCAAGTTTAACCCAGATGACAAGTCACCTGCACTAGATCATGTTAAAACCTTCATGCAGGCTATTAGACTTAGAAGTGTTATTCATGAGGATTTAGTCTGCAGACTCTTTCCTTATACTTTTGAAGGAAAGGCAGCTGCGTGGTATTTTTCCTTACCACCAAGGTCTATCGTTTCTTGGGATGAGTTTGAGAAATTATTTATCCAAAAGTTTGGAGATGACAAAACACCATAGGATCTTGTTTTGGAATTATCCTCCATGAAAATCAAAGGGAAAGAAAGGGTTAAAGATTTCAATCAAAGGTTCTCATACTTAAAGAATAGAATTCCCACCAACATTCTTCCTGCTCAAGAATTGTTGGTAGCCTACTATGAAAAAGGCCTACCTGCTTCTATTTCAATGTGGGTGAAATGAGCATGCAAAGGAACTTTGCTGGAAGTGTTTGATGAAGCAATACAAGTTGAAAATGACGTTTTCTGTTTGAAGGACAGTTTGGAAACCTCAGAAGAACAGCCTTCCACTTCCAGGAAAAGGAATGATAGTGTTCCCAAACCCACTACTCAAAACAAGGATCCATTTGACATGACTGACATGAAAAAGTTCGTCCAGAAAATGTCAAACGAGATGGTGGATTTAAAAAGGACTAACAATGAAAACCAGAACCAGAATAGAGGCTTTATGAGGCCACCTTTTAGGAGACCTTATCAACCTCCACCGAATCCATCGCCTCCTAATCCAACAGAAGGCCTCACGAATGAAGAAATTTGTTCAATTTTTAGAGCCTTAACATCAAAATCTCAAAACACCCCTGAAGTTCCCAATGATCAAACTGATCTAGACCCACAATTACCTGAAGAAGAAGAAGATGAACATGAGGATCCACAAATCAACACTGTAAGTTACTTTTCAGAGCTTGCTATGTGTGAAGAAGAAGAAGAGCATGAGACTATGTTTAATGTTCAGCATCCTTATAACACAAGGTCTAAGCCTCAACCCCCTTAGGAACCTTCATCCTCCACACCAGTTCCTAATAAAGGCAGGAATGTTCCCCACAAGGATACAATCATCCATGAAATGGAGTATAATTTAGTTGAAGATCTTAAAAGAGTTAAGGCAAACATCTCTTTGTTTGAATTGTTGAAAATCCCTTCCATGAGGGATACTTTACCCAAAAGTATGGTGGTCAAACAACCAAGAAAATTGCAGAATAATAACCTTGACTCTTTCACTAAACTAGATGATCAAAAGTCTAGTAGCAGGAGGACACCTCCTTTTCTGCTTACTTTCGAGATTTTCAACCGAAACATACATAACTGCATGATAGACTCTGGTGCCTCATCAAATGTGATGCCTCTGTCTGTTTGTAGAAAATTGAATGCCACATGGGAACCTTTCCCTACTCAGATAGTACAACTTGACAGATCAAAAGTCAGAGTAGTAGGAAGACTTAGAAATGTCTTAATTACATTATCAGCTAATCCTCGGATCCATCAAACAATTGATATAGTCATTGCTGACATCCCAAAAGCATATGGTATGTGGCTTAGTAGAGATTGGTCAGAAAAGCTAAAAGGTTATTTTGCTACAGATTGGTCCCATTTGTGGCTACCATATAATGTTCAGCCAAACAAGATCAAGATCAGTAGGGAGCCTTACATGAAACAAACAGTCACAGACTTAAATGACTCAAGTGAGCCTGTGGGTTATTTCAACACACACATTGAGCATTTTACCTTCGACACTTTCTTCGGGGATTTACTAGCTGAAATTTCACCACAAGAGAATGCACAAAACGAATCTTAGGTAACTCATCTCAGTTCTATTCCATTCTTAGGAGACATTGTACATAATGTTTTTAATGTAAATACAAATTTTAGATTAGACCCTATTGCTTGGACCTTGTTTTTCAACGACTCTAAATCTAAGGATGGAGTTGGTGCAGGATGTGTTCTCATAGATATGAAAGGGACAAAAACTATGATTGCATGCAGATTAGAGTTTCATTGTACTAACAATGTGGCTAAGTATGAGGCCCTAATACAGGGACTTAAGAAAGCTATTGACTTGAAAGTACAGATCATCCATTGCTTTGGGGATTCAGAAATTATCGTGAAACAGGTGAGGAATAAGATACACTGCTTGTCCCCACGCCTATTGAATTATCAGAAATTGGTAAGAGATCTCACCAGCTCCTTTACTGCATTTAATATTAATTCAGTCCCTAGGTATCAGAATTTTGATGCTGACTTGTTGGAAAATACAGCTTCTAGCTTGATTCCTCCAGAGGGCCTGTCCCCTCAAACATTCTCAATAGAACTAATGTATAGGCCTTCCATACCAGATAATGTGAGAAACTGGAAAGTGTTCGATGATGATCAGCAGATACTTGATTTTCTAACAGCTCGGGATACATTCCAGGATATGGCTATAGACGAGGATGAACATGAAAAGTCTCTCTCTGATTCCTCGAACATCATCCCAAAGTCTGTGATCAATTTGGAAAATTTCTACGATTTGCAAGACAAATTCAGACACAAAATGAATTGTAAAACACAGAGCTCTTCACTGAACTATGAGCAAGTCAATTTAGGGACCGAGCAAGAACCCCGTTTTATCAATTTAGGAATTGATTGTACTCCAGAAGAAAGGCAAGCTATCATTAAAATGCGTAAAGAATATAACGATGTCTTTTCCTGTACCTATGACGAATTGAAAATGTTTGACACAAGCATCATCTACCATAACATACCCATGAAGCCGGAAGTGAAACCTTTTCAACAGAAACTACGAAAAATGCATCCCAGTTTAGAGCTTTCTATGAAAAAAGGACTGGACAAGCTACTCACAGCCCGAATTATTTTTCCGGTGAGGCATACGCAATGGATAGCCAATTTGGTGCTTGTACGCAAGAAAAGTGGTGAAATCCGATTGTGTGTCGATTTCAGGAATTTGAATCGAGCTTCCAAAAAAGATAACTACCCTGTTCCACCTATGGAACAGATTCTCCAAAGAGTAGCAAGGTCAGAAATGTTCTCTCTCCTAGATGGTTTTTCGGTGTACAACCAGGTTCCGCCTCGGATGACCAATTGAAAACAACGTTCAGAACCCCTTGGGGCACATTCGCCTACAGGCGAATGCCTTTTGGTTTGATCAATGCAGGCGCCACTTTTTAGAGAACTATGGACATAGCTTTCCGAGGTCTGATGCATAATTCTATTGTCGTCTATTTAGATGATATCACGATATATTCAAAGAGACGACATGAACATCCATTTGCTCTGAAGCAGGTTTTCGAACGTTGCAGGAAATTTGGCATCTCCCTGAACCCCAAGAAATCCATTTTTACAGTTATAGAAGGGAAGCTTCTGGGCTTCATTATTTCAAAAGAAGGTATGATCATCAACCCCGAATGCACAGACGCTATTTCAAAAATTGGCTTACCAGGTTCGCATAAAGCAATGTAGTCCTTCTTAGGTAAGATCAACTTTGTACGTAGGTTTGTACCTAATTTTGCTCAGATAGTTAAACCTTTACAGCATTTAGTTAAGAAAGATGTACAGTTCACCTGGTCACAAGAACAAAAAGATGCATTCGCTGAAATTCGTCAGGCTATTGCTGAAGCTCCCACTCTTATGTCCCCAGATTTTGATAAATATTTTATTCTCTACACTTTTGCCACTGATTTTTCTTATGCAGCTGTTTTGACACAGAAACAGGACAGTGATACAGAGATTCTAATCTCTTTTATGAGCTCAACCTTCAAGGGTGCAAAGCTCAATTATTCGCAAATTGACAAACAAGCTTATGCACTTTACAAGTCTGTCAAACATTACAAGCCTTATTTGTTAAAATCTCGAACAAAGGTCATTGTCCCATAATCTGCTATTAGAAATGTACTGATCCAGAAGGAGTTGGGCGAAAAAAGGGCCCATTGGATGACTGCGCTGCAGGAGTATGATTTGGAAATAAGACCAGCCAAAATTGTCAAAGGACAAGGCCTTGTTCTTCTTACTGCCCAATCCAATGACCCTGTACAACAGCAAACTGAATGGGAGCAGGAGGAAGATCCTCCAACAGGTTCTGTCCATGCTACTGATACCCCGACATCGAAATGGTATGACCATATCAAAATTTTCTGAACCATGGGTTTGCCCCTGAAACCTTGGACTTTAAGAAACGCAGGGCTTTAAGATTAAAGGCTGCTCCTTATTAGTTTATAAATGAAGTTCTATTTAGAAAAAATCATGATGGTGTTTTCCTTAGATGTATTGAAAAGGACGAGACTGATGACATTCTTTTTCAATTTCATGCAGGACGAGCTAGAGGTCATTTTTTGGGCGAGACAACAGCTCATAAAATTCTCAGATCTGGGTATTACTGACCTACATTGTTTAAAGATGTTTATGCCTATGTAAGGAGATGTGAAACATGCCAGAAATGCACAGGGAAGTTCAAGAAACCTGCTTTCCCTTTGCAACCAGTCACTGTTGAGTTTCCGTTTCAGCAATGGGGGCTGGATTTTTTTGGACCCATAAATCCTACCTCATCCCTCAAACACAAGTACATTCTCACAGCAACTGACTACTTCACCAGATGGGTGGAGGCAGTCCCACTTAAGCAATGTAATGCCAGCCAAGTTATTTCTTTCTTAGACATTCAGATACTCTCACGGTTTGGCACTCCAGAGTACCTAGTCTTTGATAATGCATCCTATTTTTCCTCAATTGACATAACTGAGTATGGTTTTGAAAAGGGGATGAAACTCAAATTTTCTGCCAATTACTATGGGTTGGCTGAGTCTTCAAACAAAAATTTGATCAACATTCTAAAGAAGACTGTAGCCTCTCACCATAGAGATTGACATACACAGCTCAATAATGCTCTTTGGGCAGATTGAATTACTCCAAAGGAAGCAATTGGAAATTCCCCCTATTGTCTAGTGTATGGCAAAGAATACATTCTTCCTTCTAATCTTACCATCCCTTCACTACAGTTAGCCCAGTCTGTCCAAGAAGATGATTCTTCTCCCCTCCAGCAGAGAATTGACACTCTACTTTGTTAAGTTTAAACCAAATAACCAAGCAAGATCACTGAAAGAAGCATAATCACAAGATAGACACACAATATATCCTGGGAAACCCTCATGGGGTAGAAAACCCAGTAAAGCTTTCCTCAATAAGATGATCAACCAAAATACAAGATGTGCTCCTCCTTCCTTTGTCTCCTAAGATGATCTCCCAGACAAGTGCACACTCTTCCACAAGTGAGTGAGTGATCTAATGAGGAGTTCTCCTCTATTTATACTTGACTCTCAACTGACTAAAAGACCTGTTGGGGCCGACCTCACCTGGAGAAGTCTAATAACCCCTAAAATATAACTACAGGGCCGACCCACACATGGTGGGTCTAATAATCCTAGTTAATATCAAACCCTGGAGGAATAAACATCTCCAGATACATAGTAGGATTACCTCGGAGGAATGAAACATCTCCGGAATAAATAATGTACAAATATAATATTCTTAGAAGTTACAATATTCAACACTCCCCCTTAATGAGAAGGATATTATAACAACATCTGTAGGAGCAAGGAGTCATTTACTACATCATCTATATATCATCGAAAGCTTTCTTCAATTCATCATCATCAGTAACTTGACTAGTTACTGGAACATCAATATCGTCATCAGCATCGTCATATGATCATTAGCATCGTCATCACACGATCATCATCATCATCGCCACACGATCATCAACATCGTCATCACACGATCATCAGCATCGTCATCACATGATCATCAGCATCGTCATCACACGATCATCAGCATCGTCATCACACGATCATCGGCATCATCATCACACGATCATCAGCATCGTCATCACACGATCATCAGCATCGTCATCAAACGATCATCGTTATCGTCATCACACGATCATCAGCATCGTCATCACACGATCATCGTCATCATCAAGGAATGATGTAAACCAGTCATGTACCTTTTGAACCGAAGTCCAGGGACGATCCAGTCCTATCATGTTCTCGGAGACCTCATGTCTACGGCTTAGTTTACAGGACCAAAATCCAAGGATGATCCAATCCTTCACCGTGCTTTTAGGACCTACGTCCAAGGATGACTTAATCCTCAACCGTCCACCAAGGACTTCATTCTCGAAGACATACGTCTACGGCTCTTCTTTCGGACTGAGGTCCAGGAATGATCCAATCCCTTCATTATCGAAGACATACGTCTACGGCTCTTCTTTCGGACTGAAGTCCAGGAATGATCCAATCCCTTCATTATCGAAGACATACGTCTACGGCTCTTCTTTCGGACTGAAGTCCAGGAATGATCCAATCCCTTCATTATCGAAGACATACGTCTACGGCTCTTCTTTCGGACTGAAGTCCAGGAATGATCCAATCCCTTCATTATCGAAGACATACGTCTACGGCTCTTCTTTCAGACTGAAGTCCAGGAATGATCCAATCCCTTCATTATCGAAGACATACGTCTACGGCTCTTCTTTCGGACTGAAGTCCAGGAATGATCCAATCCCTTCATTATCGAAGACATACGTCTACGACTCTTCTTTCGGACTGAAGTCCAGGAATGATCCAATCCCTTCATTATCGAAGACATACGTCTACGGCTCTTCTTTCGAACTGAAGTCCAGGAATGATCCAATCCCTTCATTATCGAAGACATACGTCTACGGCTCTTCTTTCGGACTGAAGTCCAGGAATGATCCAATCCCTTCATTATCGAAGACATACGTCTACGGCTCTTCTTTCGGACTGAAGTCCAGGAATGATCCAATCCCTTCATTATCGAAGACATACGTCTACGGCTCTTCTTTCGGACTGAGGTCCAGGAATGATCCAATCCCTTCACATGTTCATCAAGAACATGTATCCTCATCATCATAACATGTATCACCACAACATGTATCATCAACATCAAAAGCATGTATAACCACAACATGTATCATCATCATCAAAGCATGTATAACCACAACATGTATCATCATCATCAAAGCATGTATAACCACAACATGTATCATCATCATCAAAGCATGTATAACCACAACATGTATCATCATCATCAAAGCATGTATAACCACAACATGTATCATCATCATCAAAATAAAGAATATAAGAGTCCTAAATCTAAATAATTCTAGGTGAGTAAGTGCAGAAAAATAGGTAACCTCATCATTGATGAGATAGGCTTGTCTGTCTCATACTGTGCTACTCCCCCTTTCGAGGAGGGTTCTTCTGAACTATACCAAGCTTGTCTTGGAAGTGTTCAAACTTTACTCGAGACAGAGGCTTGGTCAGGATATCAGCAATTTGATCCTCAGTGCTTATGTACTCTAGCTTGATAGCTCCTTTCTGCACCATATCTCGATCTCTATGTGTTTTGACTTATCATGAAACACAGGATTTTCAGTCATCTTGATGCAGCTTTGATTATCACACATAATCACAGTGGGGTCCATTTCTAAGTCAAACACTCCAGATAAAAGTTTTCGAATCCATACTGCTTCACAGCTAGCAGAACAGGCAGCTATATATTCAGCTTCAGCAGTACTGAGGGCCACACTTGATTGTTTCTTGCTGAACCATGAGATCATGGCAGATCCAAGACCATAACATCCACCTGAGGTACTTTTTCTATCTGAGACACTACCTGCCCAATCAGAATCTGAGTAACCATGTAATCTGAGTTCATGACCTCCAAAATAGAAAAGGCCAAAATCTAATGTACCTTTTAGGTACCTCATTATATGCTTTGCAGCTATTAAATGAACCTTTCTAGGTTCTACTAGATATTGACTTAGGGTATTTACAGCAAAGCATATATCAGGCCTAGTATTTGTTAAATACATCAATGATCCAATGATTTGTCTATATAGAGTTATGTCCACTAGTTCTGATGAATCATTAACTAATAACTTTAAGTTGGAGTCCATGGGAGTGGCCATGGCTTTACACTCCAACATATCAAATCTTTTGAGAATCTCCACAGTGTACTTACCTTGATTTAGAAAGATCCCTTTTGGTTCTTGCCATACTTCTAGACCTAAGAAGTAGTGCATTAATCCGAGATCTTTCATCTCAAATTCTGAAGAAAGCTTCTTCTTGCTTTCAATAATCTGTTTCTCATCTCCAGTTAGGAAAAGATCATCTACATACAACAACAATATAACTGGTTCATCATCCATCACCTTGAGATAAAGATTTGGGTCAGCTTTACTTTTGGTAAAGCCCATGCTAGTTAAGAAATTGTCAATCCTTCCGTACCAAGCCCTTGGAGCTTGTTTTAACCCATATAATGCCTTCTTTAATTTGCATACATGAGTTCTTCCATCATTAACCTCAAACCCTTGAGGTTGCTCTATGTATACTTCTTCTTCAATTACACCATTCAGAAAAGCTGTCTTAACATCCATTTGGTGTAATTTCCACTTCATCATGGATGCAATAGCCATAATAGTTCTAATTGAAGTATACTTGGCAACTGGTGCAAATGTTTCTTCGTAGTCAATTCCCTCCTTCTGAGAGAATCCTCTGGCTACAAATCTTGCTTTGTATTTTTCAATGCTTCCATCTGCGGCATGTTTTATTTTGAAAATCCATTTGGAAGAAACCACACTTTTATCTTTTGGCTTGGGAACTATATCCCAAACATCATTTTTCATTATTGACTGATATTCTTCTGTCATTTCTTCTACCCATTCTTTCTTCTGAGCTGCCTCTTCATAGCTAGTAGGTAGTTGATCCACAAGATCACACATTAAGGCCATATAGTTGGATACTAGCTTTGGTTTCTTTCTTTCTCTAGTGGAGCCTTCAGGAGCTCCATATCTTTCAGCTCCTTGAATAATATCTCTAGCCCATGCTGGTATTCTTTTCCTGGATTGTTCTGCAACAGGGGGTTCTTGAGGTTCCAGCATGTCATGATCCTCTGGTGTAGCTTCTTCAGGGATGTGAACAGTCTCTGAATTTCTGGGTGATGAATCTTCTTCATAAACTTCTTCAAGTTGACACTTTCTGGATTTCTTGAGAGCTGCTTCCTCATCAAAGGTTACATCCCTACTTATTTCTATATGATGGAAACCTGGTATGTAGATTCTGAAGGCTTTGGAAGTTTCACAATAACCAACAAACATTCCCTTCTTACCTGAGGGATCCAACTTGGTTCTCTTTTCTTTTGGAATGTGGATGTACACAGGACACCCAAATATTTTAAGATGACTCACCTCAGGCTTCTTACCTGTAAACACTTCTTCTGGAGTTTTGAATTCAAGAGCACTGTGAGATAATCTATTTTGCACATAAACTGTTGTCTTGGCTGCTTCAGCCCATAATTACATGGGAAGATCTTGGTCATGTATCATGGTCTTCACAGCTTCCATGATTGTTCTATTTTTCCTTTCAGCCACCCCATTTTGTTGGGGATTGTAAGGAGTAGTTAGTTCCCTTTTAATTCCAGCTTCTTTGCAAAAGTCCTCAAATTCCTTTGAGGTGAATTCTCCGCCATTATCTGTTCTGAGAGTTTTGATTTTCTTGTCTGATAGATTTTCTATTAGAGCCTTGAACTCTTTGAATTTTCCAAAGACTTCATTCTTACCTTTCAGGAAGTATATCCAAGTTTTCCTTGAATAGTCATCAATGAATGAAAGATAGTATTCAAACCCACTTAAGGAAGTGGTGGGCATAGGACCACATACATCTGAGTGTATGAGCTCTAAAATGTTCTTAGTCTTTGTTTCACTCTTTGGAAAGGGGTTCTTGATATTTTTCCCTTTCTTACATCCTTTACATGAGCCATCATGATCAGCTTTTAAAACTGGTAATCCTATTACTACCTTGCTTACATAGGGTAAGGCTTTAAAGTTGATGTGAGCTAATCTTCTATGCCATAGCTCACTGGGGCTAGAGATCTCATGTGCAAGGGCAGCTTCTGGATGACCTTTGAGTTTATAGAGACCTCCTTCTTCTTCACCAATAACAACTGCATCTTTAATTGTCTTCCCTTTGGACCACATGAGTACTTGTCCATCTATGAAGGCTACTCTGAAGCCTTTCTTATCTAGTGCTGAAATAGAGAGAAGGTTCTTCTTTAAACCTGGGACATATAAGATGTCTTTCATCTTCAAGGGTGTTCCAGAATCTAGCTTATAGTTAGCTTCACCAATTCCTTTGATAGGATATTGGTAGTCATCTCCTAGAGATACTTTCTGTGAAGAAGACTTTTCTTCAAGATTTGAGAAGGTCTTCTTTTGACCTGTCATGTGCTTGGAAGCACCACTATCAATGAGCCATGTATCTTCTCCAGGAGATACAAATCCAGAGAGTGCAGAGAATAGAACATATTCTTCTGGATCTTCTTTCTTCACCTTACATCTTTTCCTTTTGGGTTTTACCTCTACCTCTTCTTCTTCTTCATCTTCTTCCTCTTCTTTTTCTTCACTATCATTTTCTGCCATATGTGCATGATGTCTTTTGTGGAAGACTTTCTTCCTTTGAGAAGGACAAAATCTAGAGATGTGTCCCAATTTATGACAACTGTAGCATTCTACCGTAGAAAGATCTCTTGCTGAATTGGGTCCTCTTCTCTTGTTAGATCTAGAGAAGTGTTGAGATCCTTTGTGGTCAACTCTCTTGAGATGACTCATTCTTCTTCTTTTGGTATGAGTGGCTAAGGCTTGGTCATCCTCTTTGAGAAGGGCTTCTCTATTTGCAACCCTAGCTTCTTCTTGAACACAATCCTCCCATACTACATCAAACTTCATGCTTTCTTTCCTGGCACACATGGTTTGTATAAATGACTCCCAAGATCTAGTGAGACCATTGAGGGCAGTCATCACAAGTTCATCCTCATCAAGGGTATCACCAATTGCATCTAGTTGTTCCTTGATTTGTGAAACCCTTGAGAAGTAGTCTTGAATGGATTCTCCTTTGTGCATCTTGGTGCTCTTCAATTTAGTCCTCAGATTCATCTTCCTATTGATGTTCTTCCCTTCATACATTCTTCCTAGGGCATCATACATTTCCTTTGGAGTCTTCTTGGAGGCCACTTGGGGAATCAAGTGGTCTTTGATGGAATCAGCTATGATTCTCTTTTCCCTAATCAAATCTTTCCTATGCTTCTCTTTGGCTTCATCTCCTTCTGGTTCTGCAACTTCTTCCTTGATAAGCCGAGCAAGATCATTCTCTTCAAGAATGAGACCAATTCTGTATTTCCATGCCCGGAAATTCTCTATGCCTTCTAGCTTGTCTTCAAGCTTAGTATTTGGAGCCATCTTCTCTTGGGGGAGTCCAAGAGACAGAGTAGACTTACTTGGAAAGTTACTTTTCACTTTTCCGGAAACTGAAACCGAATTTTATCGCACTTTTGGTAGAATTAGGGTTTGACTTTCCCGGAGTTCTACTTAACCAAAAAGTTCGATCTATGGCTTAAAAGAATGCTCTTGATAAGGGCTATCCAACCATGTAATCAGAAATCAAAAATTCCAACTTTTTTCTGAAACCAAAATCTGACGTATCGCACTTTTGGTAGAATTAGGGTTTGCAATTCCCGGAGTTCTACCCAACCAAAAAGTTCGATCTAGGGCTTAAAAGAAAGGTATTGAGGAGGGCTATCCAGCCATGCAACCAAAAATCAATAATACCAACTTTGGGCTAAAACCCTAACTTCACCAAAGAGAGAGAGAGAGATAATCTTACCTTGTGAAAGATGTCCTATTCAGTCTAGCTCTGATACCATGTTAAGTTTAAACCAAATAACCAAGCAAGATCACTGAAAGAAGCATAATCACAAGATAGACACACAATATATCCTCGGAAACCCTCATGGGGTAGAAAACCCAGTAAAGCTTTCCTCAATAAGATGATCAACCAAAATACAAGATGTGCTCCTCCTTCCTTTGTCTCCTAAGCTGATCTCCCAGACAAGTGCGCACTCTTCCACAAGTGAGTGAGTGATCTAATGAGGAGTTCTCCTCCTCTATTTATACTTGACTCTCAACTGACTAAAAGACCTGTTGGGGCCGACCTCACCTGGAGAAGTCTAATAACCCCTAAAATATAACTACAGGGCCGACCCACACATGGTGGGTCTAATAACCCTAGTTAATATCAAACCCTGGAGGAATAAACATCTCCAGATACATAGTAGGATTACCTCGGAGGAATGAAACATCTCCGGAATAAATAATGTACAAATATAATATTCTTAGAAGTTACAATATTCAACATACTTAAACTGGAGGAAGATAGGGAAATAGCTAGAAACAAGTTATATCATCATCAACAGATGGTGAAAAGGTGGTTTGAAGAAAAATCTTCATCTGACAAGGAATTTTCTGTTGGAGACTTGGTTTTAAGATGGGACAAACAACACAAAGATAAGAACTAGTATACCAAGTTTCAGCTCCTCTGGCTGGGACCTTTCATTATTACAGAAAAGATGGGTCCTGGTACTATCCGATTACAAACACTGGAAGGAGTTGTAAACACTTATCCAGTGAATGTTTCACTCATCAAAAAGTATTTCGTCTGATCAGGATGATGATTTGTATATAGTTTTGATTTCTTTTTTTTTTCTTTCTTAGTTTTCATGATTTAGATTGTTTTCTTTTGTTCATTCTGTTGTTAAAATTCTACACATTTGGTAATAATTAATAATCAGTTTTTCTCACAGATGATTTCAGCTGAGGTTTTAGAAGTTTCTGCCAGCCACAGTTTCCTCGACCTATGTCAGAATTTCTTCAATAAAGGGTACACAGTTAATGATTGCAGGACCTGGATCGATACCTTTCCATGACGATCATTATCTTATACATGTCTCATTTGTTTAATTGAGGTCTGGGTGATGACCAAGTTTTCTGATCTCATGTTTCATGGTTCAAACAGCATATTATAATAGCCTGCATAGCTTGTTTTGCTCTGGATCCTTTAACAATCACCTTGGTAATAAATCCCTTAATAAATGTAAATTGCAAGGTGGGGGGGTCTTGCTATCAAGCTAGCCCATTAGGTTCATAGGTGCTTAGTGGAATGACATCTTCACATCAAGCCACCACACTTGGAATATGACTTTCAGTTTTACTGGGAGTTGGAAGATCCTATCACAGGTCGGTCCATTCATGATTTGCAAAGCACTGGTGAGTAACACTACTAATATATGGTTACCAAGCCATGGTAGTTCCTTTGTAATTTACAATTCAATAAAATATTTTTAGTAAGATCCATGCTGTATATAAGAACAGGGGGGCCTTATCACAAGCCATCCCTGCCATGCTCATGGGCTTGATTTGGACTGAAACTACCACAGTGTGGTCACCAAGCCACGGTAGTTGCTTTCAGTATTTCAACTGGAAGACAAGGGGTCTCCTTACCGAGCTGGCTTGATCAGGTTCTGGATTAGGTCTGTGAATGGCACTGCTGATATCTGATCAGCAAGTCAGGACAGTGGTTTTATATATGCAAGATCTATTCTATCTTCCTAAAAAAAAATTAAAAATAAATAAAAAATAAAAAGGATTGTTGTATATAGCTGAATAAATGGTTGTACATTAATAAAATTTCAACAAACCAAGGTGATGTGTAATTGGGATATCCATGTGAGGTTCTAAGTCTATTTTAAGGTTCAACACAAGCTGGTTTCCATGACTACATTAAGGTAAAGAACCCTGGTTGTTTCCTGTACCCCCTTATCAGATTGGAATTATCATTAAAATGGTCATGTCTGGGGATATATTAATCCTATGTTTCTTACTCGTTAACTGTCCTTCTATTGAGCATTTTCTAAAATTCAGGTTGAAAATATTGGTTGGCTGACATATTCTCTTTAGCTGAATTCGTTGCAGAGATAACTGGTTCGTCCCAGTGAATCACCATTTGTTGTGGCCACAACAAATCCCATGCTTAGCTGAAGCACGGGAGCCCCATTCCTAATAAACACAAAGGTAATTGGGTGAGTTTTCTTGTAAATATGAGATTTTGGTTTTTAAACCTAAGATCCCTTACCCATACTTTTGTTCTGTGTGTTTTCTTTTTTATCGAAAAATTTCTAAGTGTTTTGGGTTTGCAGGAAGCTTCAATTTTTTAGCATTTTATCATCTACTTCTAGCAACCCGAAACCCGACAGTTGCGGGTTGCGGGATTTGTTTGTTTGCCGTGGATTTAAGAAATATGAAACCTGCAACCTGACAATTGCAGGTTGCGGGATTTTATTTTGCAACTTCCGATTTCTCTCATCCTGTAACCCGCAACCCGACAGTTGCGGGTTGCGGGTTTTCTTTGTTAATAATATCTGGAAATATCCTGAAACCCGCAATTGCGGCTTTTGGCTTTCGGGAATTATTTCTAGGTTTGATTTTGTTGTGTGTTCCCGAAACCCGCAACCCGACACTTTCGGGTTGTGGCTTTCGGGAAAAATTTTTCTATTGCGATTTGTGTTTTCCATTCCTGAAACCCGCAACTCGACACTTTTGGGTTTCGGCTTTTGGGATTCTTAAATAAACTTTCAAAATAAATCATGAACCCGATCCCGCATCCCGCTCCGGTTCATCTCGGCCGTCCATTCGTCTTGATCCCACGATTGTGTTTTAATCTGGTAAATGTAATAAGTAGGGTTTTTTTTTCTATTTTTATTTTGTCATTTTTACTATTTGGAATTACTCCATTGATTGGATTTTCCTACGGATTCCTGTTAAAGCGTCATTTTTTTATCAGTTCTTCAGTTACTCTAGGTTGGATTGTTGCTATTACTGCACCTTGTATTCGTTAGTTTTGGTTTTGTATTGGACATGCTTTTACCATTTGTTTCGACTCCTTAAGATTCCAAATTGTTACACCTGTTTCGGTCTGAAAGGTTGTTCTGATTATTTTGTTAAAACAGGTCACTCGGATCCGATTTGATATGTGCAAAAGGGTTGCTAGTCTGTGTACTGAAGCTCCTATTTGAGTCATTTCGCAGTCATTTTTCTAGCCATAATTTCCATTTTGGTCACAAATCTGAAGTCATGATTGCTGATGTGGAAATACTTGCAATATTGAGTTTTGAAAGCAGTTTAAGTTGTGTGAGTTTCGGTTGATTGTGTACTTTCACACGGGTTTAGATCCAACTGATGCATGTCTTCGCTCGTTTCATTACAGTTTGGATAATTGCAATGAATCAGTCGTATAATTTGAATCATTACCACTCGTCCTGCCCAATTGCTGTCATCTTATCGGTTGGCCTTAAATTGGCAACAAACATGAAACCTTTAGCTCGTCCCTTCCATTCTTTAAAGGGAAAAATTCTGTGTGACAATCTTGTAAGATTCCTTCTGAACGTATCTAATATAAGCAATATGTAGACAGGTAATGAATCTCCCAGTGCATGTTTTAATGATGAAGAACTCTATCCCTTACTATATCAAGAACCTATGTCACCACCTTTTGATGCAGGTGTTCTTGATTTAAGTACCGATAGTAGTGAAGAAGATTATAAGGCTCTGTCTGTCTGCATGCAATTCCCCGAGGAGAAAGAGAAGAAAGTTCCTGAGGAACTGGCTAACCGTGACGATGATGTTATATGAGATTTTATAATCAACCAAGAACCTGATGTCCTACCAACTTCTTCTGAAGTAGATCCTCTAATGGATTTTTCCGTTTTTGAGAATATATTTCCTGATCTAGAAGTTCCCACGGAAGATTCTCCGCAAGCCAAACCACCTGTTGCCGATAGTCAGCAATTTGGGATTGAATTTTTGTTGTGCCGTGAAGATCTCTTTGATTAAAAGACAAATCTTTAGAAAATAACTCTGAAAGGTGACGGGAATCATGAAAAACGAGAAATGGCAAGATTTCTTGGATCGATAGTTTGATTCGATTTTGTAATCCCTATGTTGGGAAATCTCTATCTTCCTATTCTGCTGTAAATTCCTATTTAAAGAGGAGGACCTATCGTCGTTAGGGGTTGGTAATTTTGGAGTTGTAAGTCAGCAGGAGACAGGACTGGAGATACTCTGTTTAGCAGAGCCTTTTGTAATTTCTGTACAAGGCCTCTTTTAATAAAGTAAAGTTATCTTTTGATCTATCTTCTGTTATTCCTCAAGTTTCTTTGAGAATTACTGATTGTATACTTCAGATTGTCATCTACAGTGCATGATATCTTTTGCATATGTTTAAATGTATGGATCTATTATATTGGTTTCCCTGTATGATTGATTTAAGCTGGAAAATGTTTTATTGAGTTTATTCAATTTAAATACTTTCTTTATTGATTTCTGCAAGTGATTCACAGCACAATAATCATTGTTAATTTTTCAATTAGCAAAGTGATTACAGATTTATCTTGAATAGGCTTAAGTACTTGAATTATTCTCTTTTAATTTTCATTAATGGATTGTGATTGAAGTTAATAAGTGTAACAACTTAAAGCATTTATGTGAAAGGTTGTAATTTACTTATTCATCACACCTCAAGGTTAATCTGCACAATATAAAGCTTTCTTTTTAGAATAGGACTAACTTAAATTAGTTTCCTCTTCTGAAATAGGTTAGGTTAGCTTAGTTTTACCATTTTCACACCCTTGCTTTCCTTGACTGGAAAACAGACCTAATTGGTCAAATCACCAACTCTTAGAGTGCCAGCAGAGGCCGAATATCCGTGGGGGATCACAATACCAAACAGGTTGGGGATAGAACTTCCCTTGTGTAGGGTCTTTCGAAGCCTTTCAACTTGGGTTTTCTTCCTCTGTTGGGAGCCTTGGAACCATTCCAGCACCTTTGCATCTAACCTGCACAACTGAGGCCTCAACAAATCTCCATGATTAATTTTTAGGGAATAGAGTTTTGGTTTTGGAATATTAACTTCACAATGATCAAAACTTTTTCTACTTTATTTTTTCATGAAAATATTATTTCCATCAAGCTATTTCTCAATATGATTATTCATTAGTGGCATTATTTTTTTGGATTTAGATTATTATCATGCTTATTCTCGTTTTCATTTCCAGGATTGTCCATTATTATTATTTCCAACCCTAAGTTCTCTTATTGTAGAGTTGTGGCATATGCCTATTAATGTTGAATTAATGAAGTGTTATGAAGAATCAACAATGCATTGTGGTGGATTAACACATACACTTTACCTTAGAAATTTCACTTTTACCTTGCTTGTTACTTCTCTAGTTGGGATGGAGAAACTCTACCTCTTGATGAAGGTTTCATAATTTGGTTTCCTAGTATGCTTGTACAATTTTTTTCCATCTCCATTTTTTATTTGATAGCTTGAGTGGAAAGCATTTTTGGGGTTAGTTTTGCTAAATATCCTTTGTAATTCATCCACTTGAGCATAGTTTCAGTTGTATTTTCAAACCCTTTTCTATGTCAAGTTCTTCAATCTTGTTCAAGGTGCTAGTAGTTTGTTTGGAACTGGATTGTCATGTCCCAAATTTGTAATTGGGTCACAATGGCCTAATCAAATTGGCCATATTCATTAGAGTTTTTAAAATTGATGTTAAGGGTCAAATAATTGCCAAGGAGGAAAATTACTAGTTTCCTAGGTTTGGGGTGGAAGCTTTGGGATTTGGAATAAGGGGGATAATAAATGATGTTTGAACATTAGAATGGAATAAATATTTAATAAAGGAGATAAATAAATATATACAAGTGAAAATCAAAGTGACATTTGATCATGAAGACACATGGAGGAAGTGGGACCCACATATGGCTAGATTTCCCCACTACACTTGGCATCATTCTCTCACCAATTCGATTTCAAGGTGAATGGTAACATACTTTGGGGAGTCCAAAAGGTATTATTCATGGCATGACTCGTCCAAGGTCGAAACATAGAGGAAGAGTAACTCCCATGGAAGAGGAAGAGGCAATTTGGAGCTAGTGAGACACTTGGGCTAGATTCCCTAGCTCTATGACAACAATGATGAAGATGTTATGACACCTATGACACAAATCAGACCTGAAGGCTTACATATGACATAAATGACATGTCAAGGATAAAAATAGACTCCAAGAGGGAGCTCAAGGGTATTAGGGCAGCTAAGATGCTTCCACATGTGATTTGGTGGAAGTGGGAGACTAGGAATTGTTGTACAAGTGGCGTTCTTGGGAATCTCTTCCCAACTTGAGTTGGAATGAGTCTCTTGGAAGGAATTTGACCGATGGAGGAAATTAGAACTTTATAAATATCAATAAAAAATAATGAAACCAGATTTTGATCATTTGTAGAATTTGCATTTGCATTTGTGAAGAGGGAGAGCTAGTGGATGACTAGTTTCTTGCCTTAGCCAATTTCGAGGGTGAAAGATTCCCATCCAAGTTGGTAATAGGAAAGGCTATTCAGACATTTCATTTGGAGCTTTAATGGAGTCTTTATTTTTAGGTGTAAGCTACAGGGCAGCTCATGGTTTCTTCTATTGCAGCTCACTCCTTCAACCATTTCCAGTTTTGATGGCATATTCTTGATCCTTGAGGGAAGGCATTTTTGGTGAGCTATTGTACTCTTTGGGGCAGATTATAATGCCCCATTTATTTTTTAATATGAATTAAATACTCTTTTCTTCATCTCCAAAAAGTTTCAGGTCGAAATTCCAAATAGAAATGTATAAATCTCATTTTTAATGAAAGAACAGTGCCATTTCCCCACTATCTTGTTGTTAACCAATGTACTGCTGATGATTTCGAATGAATGGATGATTCTATGATGAATTTTTGATTAATGGACTGCCATGGATGTATTTTACAAGTTTCATGTACTCTACTTGAGCATTTGAAGTATTTTTACTCAGTTTAATTGCATTGGGAGAAGAAATAGTGCAATTTCCCCAAGGGTCGAATTGGTGATTTTTTCAGTTGAATGAGAGAGGGTTGGAACATATATAATAATAAATTAATGGTGCACATCATACCTTAATACATTCCCTACCTCTGTTCAGAAATTTGAGTGGGTTTGGAGGCATTTGGGAAGCCATTTTCAGTACTTACCCCAGAGAGATTTAAACCCCAAATTACTAATAAAATTGCATACTTGGTCTAGAATCTTAAGAGAGTTTGAAGACGTATTTTGGTGGCCATATATAATCCCTAAATATCATATTCAATTCATAATATCATTAATATACCTTTCTTGAAGATTTGAAGACATTTGGAGTCAATTTGAGACCTAGAGACCAATACTAGTCAAAGGGAAATTACTAGTAAAGTTCCCTACATTGGCGAGAATTGAAAGAGAATTTGCAGAAGTATTTTAAAGGTCCAAAAGAATCCCTTAAATACATATTTATGTTCTAACATCATCCATATACCTTCTCAGAATATTTGGGAGCAATTGGAGCAATTTGGGGACCTAGAGCTCAAAACTAGTCAAAGGTCTAACTAGGGAAAAAAGTGAAAAATTGTCATTTTAATAAAATTCCTAACAAGGGATATTACAGTGGTATCAGAGCATGGTCCTTGCACCTGTGTATTAGGTACATACATTCAAGAATAATTGGCAGCCATGTCTTACTATTATGATAAATCCTATGAGTACAATTCTTATGAGGAATATGCAGATGCTTATGAGCAATATGAAGAAGAATGTGAATGGTACGAGGAAGAGGTGCCGTCATGCAACACTTCTTACAATTTCAAGAGAAATGAAGATTATTCTTATGAATTTAAATATGATGAATATGAGTGTATCACACCAACCAAGGATAATTCTATGAGTGAGTTCCAAAGATGGAGAGCAAAATATAAAACCTTTCCCCAACAATATCAAAAATATCAAGAATATCTTGCTTCGAGCAAAAATACACAAAATGCCATGTCTTTTGAGTACTATGCTGAACATGTTTTTGAAAATAGGCCCAAAAATTAAGATGTGGAGTTAGTAAAGAAAGGTTTATGCCCTTCTTGTAAAGAACCTTGGAGTGAGTATCATATATGTGTGCATGAAATTATGTCCCACTTGAGGAGAGCTTTTGTGAATTCTTCAAAAAGTGATTCCAAAGATATTGATCATAAAGAAAACAAGGGTCAAAATGAATCATCTTGCTTGAAGGATAAAAATGAAGATACATCACAAGATCATGACGAAGATTCTATTGAAAATATGGAAGATCATTTCGAGACACCTTCTAGCTTAGACATGAACCAAAGAGCATCTACTGATGGATGCTTAAACTATGAAGGAGTACCTACTGATGGGTGCTCACACCTCTATGTTGGTAACATAGAGATTACTTTTGAAAGTGTTGCTTCAAGCCCAAGTTCCATTAAGCATGATAATGAAGATCTTGTAGCAGTTGAAGTAGAACCAAGATCAACTTCCCCATCACCACTTGAGCTTCATGCAGTTGGTCCAAGCAAAATTGAAGAAGATGAGGAGGTTCATTTGCAAGAGCCTCATTTTCTTTAAGGGTCCTTAAAGATGAATGAAAAGAAGATCCAAGAGTCCCTCAGCATTTTCCATGACACTCAAGCATTGGTGTCAAATTCTTGTTGGAGAGCTACTTCATTGGAGGAAACATCCTTCCTTGAAGACATGGAGAAGATTCAAAGAGCAATGTGCCACATCAAAGGTAATTTCATGTCTTTTCCTTTTGATAGAAACCATTTGTTTGAGTTTAATGAATTGTTACATGATGCATACTTGAAGAATAATGTGGATAATCATAAGCTCACAATTCAAAATAAGCAACTTCTTGAAAAGTTGCAAGATACTTGTTTTTCCTCCTATGTTTCAGATTGTCAAATGGTAGATTGTTTGGAGGATTCTCATGACATGGTGGATCATGATAAATGTGAAAATTTGAATGTTCTTGATGTGTTTGAAGATGAACTTGAAGAGATCCAAACACTTGATGTGGTGGAAGAGGAATTTGAATTGTCTCTTGATGAAGGTTATGCAATTTTTAAAGAAGAGCATGATTCCTCTACATTGGAACCAATCTATGACAAAGGTTTCACACTTTTCAAGGAGCTGCATGATACTACCCATATGGATCCTTCCCATGATGAAACTTCTGCACTTTTTGATCATTTGGGTGAGTTAGTTCATTCTCCTACATCCTACAATTCCATGTTTTACAGCATTAGTCTCAATGAAGTATGGGTGAAAGGATTCTTTTTTATGGTGCCACATGAGGAGTATGGAACTCCTAGATTTACCTTTTATGATGACATGGTTGGAGCACATTCTTATTCACATTTACAGCAGCATCATTCATCACTTTATGACGATGCACATCTACATGGATGCACCTATGATATGCATTTGAGTCACTTAAAGACTCATGGTTTTTCTTGCTCAACACTTGGTTCATTTGATGTCGGAGGAACTTCATCCAACACTTGGGTGAATAGATTTATGATTAGAGAACATTTTTGTTGGAAGCCACATACTTTGTTATATCTTTATGATTCTCACATTCAAGGATGTATGGGTGAGACTTCTTTGAGTCATTTGAAGTCTCCTTGTTTTTTCTGCTCACTATTTGGTTCAGATTTTAGTGGAGATTCTTCATTCACTTCTTGGATGAAAGAATACATGGATGAATATTTTGATGCATATCACATCCTTTTGGAGTAGCATTATAGGACATGGGATCCTCACCTATGTCATTGGAGCAGATTTGATGGGCCACTTGAAGATTGTATGCACTTTGAAAATGGTGGTCTACTTGCTTGGAGGTATAAGCACTTTCATGACTCTTTGATGAAGCATCTCCTTGATGTACATTTTCATTATGTTGTTATGTACTTTGATGATATATTTTTGGTACTCATGATGTTTGGAAGAATGCATACAAGAAAATGGGATCCAGTAATCCTCTTATCTAATGGTGTGGGTTGGAGAGCACTCTTAATTGTTGGGGTGCAATACAAGCAATGGGACCCTGGAATAATTTTTGTTTCATTGGTTTCAATTTTTTTTGGGAAACAAGAAGTATGGGAGATGGATTTCCCACTTAATAAAGTGATTTTTATCAGATTAGTGCAGCAGCAAGCATGGTGGTTCTTCTCTAAAATATTCATGGAAACTCAAAGACTCAAGGTTGGGCAATTCAATGGCAACTTCAAAGAATTCTACAAAAAACAAGTTCTTCAACACCCATGTTTGAAATTGCTTGAGGACAAGCAATATTGGGAAGGGAGGATTTGTCATGTCCCAAATTTTTAATTGGGTCACAATGGCCTAATCACATTGGCCATATTCATTAGAGTTTGTAAAATTGATGTTAAGGGTCAAATAATTGCCAAGGAGGAAAATTAATAGTTTCCTAGGTTTGGGGTGGAAGCTTTGGGATTTGGAATAAGGGGGATAATAAATGATGTTTGAACATTATAATGGAATAAATATTTAATAAAGGAGATAAATAAATATATACAAGTGAAAATCAAAGTGGCATTTGATCATGAAGACACATGGAAGAAGTGGGACCCACATATGGCTAGATTTCTCCACTACACTTGGCATCATTCTGTCACCAATTCGAATTCAAGGTGAATGGTAACACACTTTGGGGAGTCCAAAAGGTATTGTTCATGGCATGACTCATCCAAGGTCGAAATATAGAGGAAGAGTAACTCCCATGGAAGAGGAAGAGGCAATTTGGAGCTAGTGAGACACTTGGGCTAGATTCCCTAGCTCTATGACAACAATGATGAAGATGCTATGACACCTATGACACAAATCAGACCTGAAGGATGACATAAGACATATATGACATGTCAAGGCTAAAAATAGACTCCAAGAGGGTGCTCAAGGGTATTAGGGCAGCTAATATGCTTCCACATGTGATTTGGTGGAAGTGGGAGACTAGGAATTGTTGTACAAGTGGCGTTCTTTGGAATCTCTTCCCAACTTGAGTTGGAATGAGTCTCTTGGAAGGAATTCGACCCATGGAGGACATTAGAACTTTATAAATATCAATAAAAAGAATGAAACCAGCTTTTGATCATTTGTAGAATTTGCAATTGCATTTGTGAAGAGGGAGAGCTAGTGGATGACTAGTTTCTTGCCTTAGCCAATTTCGAGGGTGAAAGATTCCCATCCAAGTTGGTAATAGGAAAGGCCATTCAGAATTTTCAGTTGGAGCTTTAATGGAGTCTTTATTTTCAGGTGTAAGCTACAAGGAAGCTCATGGTTTCTTCTATTGCAGCTCACTCCTTCAACCATTTCCAGTTTTGATGGCATATTCTTGATCCTTGAGGGAGGGCGTTTTTGGTGAGCTATTGTACTCTTTGGCGGGGATTATAATGCCCCATTTATTTTTTAATATGAATTCAATACTCTTCTCTTCATCTCCAAAAAGTTTCAGGTCGAAATTCCAAGTAGAAATGTATAAATCTCATTTTTAATGAAAGAACAGTGCCATTTCCCCACTATCTTGTTGTTAACCAATGTAATGCTGATGATTTTGAATGAATGGATGATTATATGATGCATTTGAGATTAATGGACTTCCATGGATGTATTTTACAAGTTTCATGTACTCTACGTGAGCATTTGAAGTATTTTTACTCAGTTTAATTGCATTGGGAGAAGAAATAGTGCAATTTCTCCAAGGGTCGAATTGGTGATTTTTGCGGTTGAATGAGAGAGGGTTGGAACATATACAATAATAAATTAATGGTGCACATAAGACCTTAATAAAATTCTTAATACATTACCTACCTATGTTTAGAAATTTGAATGGGTTTGGAGGCATTTGGGAATCCATTTTCAATACTTACCCCAGGGGGATTTAAACCCCAAATTACTAGTAAAATTGCATACTTGGTCCAGAATATTAAGAGAGTTTTCAGAGGTATTTTGGTGGCCATATCTAATCCATTAATATAATATTCAAGTCCTAATATCATTAATACACCTTCCTTGAAGATTTGAAGACATTTGGAGTCAATTCAAGACCTAGAGACCAATACTAGTCAAAGGGAAATTACTAGTAAAGTTCCCTACATTGGCCAGAATTGAAAGAGGATTTGCAGAAGTATTTTAAAGGTCCAAAAGCATCCCTGAAATAAATATTTATGTTCTAACATCATCCATATACCTTATCAGAATATTTGGGAGCAATTGGAGCAATTTGGGGACCTAGAGCTCAAAACTAGTCAAAGGTCTAACTAGGGAAAAAAGTGAAAAATTGTCATTTTAATAAAATTCCTAACAAGGGATATTACACGGATGAGTGTGAAGTTGTCCAAGCTTAAGTATCTTTGCATTCTTTTTTGGAGAAGGCCAATTGGTGGAAATTTATACATAAATTTCGTAGCCATAACACCAATGCGGCAATGGATTTTGGTCAGTATTTTCATGGAAAAGTTGTGCAATTTGTAGACTTGCAATTCCCCGTCAATGACATGTGGATTTATTGTTGGATCCTAGTCTTCTAGCCAACTAGGTCCTCCTGACTGAGTTGGCTCATATAGTCGTGTCGGTTATGATAACCAGATGAACAATTATGGAGCCATAACAGAATAATTGTATGTATCAAATATATAATACGCTGGCGAGCCAAGTAAATAGAGATGCTTTTTGTACACATATGGTTTTCCTGATAATACAAGATACGTGTTCCTTGGGTTCCCATTACTCTATTCTCTTGCTCTCTCATGTATGTAGTACTATGTGTGAAATGTATATTTATGTGTATGATCGATTCGCTACTCGTAAGTCCATGTAATCCTACATATTACAACATTGGTTTTGTTGCTAGTAGTACTTACCCGAGACATAAAGCATCCATACATATAGTGAGTGAGAGGGAAATTGGAGCCTAGTGGAACCAAAAGATTGAAAACTATATACAAAATTATTCTAGAAGGAACAAACTAATGCTTGCACATGCACGAGAAAAGTTCTTCAGAGAGTCACATGAAATATTCATAGAAGCCATTTCCCATGAAATAAAGAAATTTCTTGGCGTTGTTCATGACCAAGTTGGATGCCCATAATGAAGGACTCCTAATGCACAATATCTATAACGGAGGAAGGATGAATTTATATGAATGGTTTGAAAGTATATGAGAATAATTTTGTGAAGAACAAGATATAGAATAAATATCATCAGTCGACCAAGTCCATCACAAATTCTACACCGACCTTCAGGAAGTATTTTTCTGCTCTATACCAAGTTTGTTGTATAAATTCTTAATCAAAAATGAAGTTGGTCACATAGTCAAACCATGACATCCATTGGGCATGCTCACTTCATCAAATTAGGAGCAGATGCATAAAGACTAGGAGCGCTTTGTCAACGAATGCCAGTGGGAATATTTTTTGAACAAATGAAGCCTATTGCTAAACCCACTTCTGTCGAACAATAAGAGTTGAGTCGTAAATGAGGGGGTCTCCATCCATATCTATTAAATAAAGAATGATGCTAGTCGAAAGAAGAACAAAAGAATGAATCCCTGTAAAAATTCAAGTCTGCTGATAGATAGGTCGCACGTTATGGTGCCAACCCCACAATCTCTACACATTGCAATTCCAAATGCTTCAAATCATGTCGAGTATGTACCGATGATAATGACAACTAGGCCGACCATTATACAAATTATAGAGCGCGACATGGGACTAGGACTAGGTGATAGCAGCATATGGAATTGAATAGATCAATACGAACAAATTACAAATAGGTTTATGATACAATGACCAATGCATGGTAATTGTATTACCTTCACACCCAAATTAGGAAGAAATTCTTTTAATTTATTTTATTCAGAACATGTGGAGGTACACCCCCCTACTAGAAACATAGCTCTCACCTCGTACATGAATATCATGGAAGAAGGTCCCAAGACAAAATAGAAAATAAAAGATAAATTCCTATAGTTTTTTAAAGCCGATGACACCAAGCATATATCCAGACATAAGCTAAAATAAATCAAGCAATGAATAGGAGAAACAATACACAAATATGATAAAAGATTCAAATATATCCTCAGCTATATGCCATGAAAAATGGACCAAGCCATCATAATCCAATTTTTTGTTGTATACCTCCAACCTAGAATCAAGAGATCACTCCTATTACATGAATAAACAACCTATGATGATGTCTTAAATAAATATCTGATTGGATTCGAACAAAGATTACTCGACCAGACCCAACGAAAGATGACTGTAAGAAAAGATTGAAACAATACAACAGTCACTTCAGCATCATACCATGAGGAATAAAAACATATGGTGTACCACGTGCTGAAGAGAAGGCCACATGAGAGACAATTTCCCCTATATTGAGCAAAGAAGATATCATGATGACCGGAATGCATACCAGAGAGAAATCAAACAACTTGAAGAAAATCCAAGAGTATTTCTAGAAGAGTGTAAACTAGAAAAATTCCACATGACGCAAAAAACTATTTTTGTGACATATGTGAAAGGTTTGAACCTCATTCAATGATAAAATGCCCCTATAATGCTGACAACATAAAACCAAAATGGTGTGGAACATGTTGAATGACACAACATTCGATCGTAGAATGTATCATGAACTTAAAGACCAAATAAAATTATCATATAGTGTATCAAACATAGACTGTCAAGCAGAAAAGATAGGATGGCCACAACAACAACCAACAAAATAATGGAAATAGATGACAAGGTGGATATAATGGTCATGTAAGAAACAACAATTGGGGATATAGGCCACTAGGTCATGGAAAAGCACATTGCTTCGTGTGCTATAGTGAAGAACATTTAAGTCTCGACTGTCAAAAACTACAACCATGCAGCCACATGTCTATTAATATTGATACTACACATGTTATCATAACTACGATCATGTGACCAGTGCGAATATTCCTTTGATATCCATGCGACTAACATAAATGATGGAATATCAACCAGTAGTGATGCATTAAATACTCATGAGAGCTCCATTACCTCCAAAAATTTGAATTTGTCTCCTCACAAATTTTCTTTCCTTAAATGGCCCCTTTTGTGTACCTTGGATCTAGATCATGAGATCAAGGTGTTCACATTGGGATCTAGTTATTTCTTGGCCACCTCTTGGACTAGAAAAGGAATCCATGGGAATGCTTATAAAAGAGAGAAACTAATAGCAAGGTTATGCTGATGGAATTTTCTTGAACTACCTTATAGCTCACCTCTTCCCTCTTGTTTAACATCTACCAAGCTCCCTTGCCACCTTATTTCAAGGGGCAAGTGTTCTTCTCATTTATTCCTCAAGCTACTTAGCATCTAGTGTGGACTAGATAGACCTCCCTAAGAGGGATTGTTTTCCTCCATTGGGCTCATATCCCCTAGGTGTTGTACATGCTTCACCATTGGGCAATACAAAAGTGGTTTGGAATCTTTTGGTTGTTGGATTTTGCATTCCTACCCCTTTTTTTGTTTTGTTTTATTTTCATTTTCTTTGTTTATTTATTTTTACTAACAACCAATTTCAAGATCACTTGGAGTACTCACCCACACAACAGGGGCACCTAATACTGAAGCCTATCTATAACCTACCAAGATTCGCCCCTTACCAAGTAGGAAGGATTCACCCTCATGCAATATTTTTCACAATAATATTTATGGCGACCCCACTTATCTTAGTTCATTTCTTTTAAACTAGGTTGTTATTTGTTGAGTAGTTGATTTCTGGTATATTGTTTTTTGTAGGTGAAGAGGTCCATACCCTTCATTCTAGAAAATCGACCGCCTTTTGGATGCAATTGTTGTTTCAAGAAATGCATAGATCCTGTTGTATTGGGCACAATGTTCACACAAATGATCCATCAATAGTTGCGTTATCCACGCTTATTAACAGATATTCACCTATGAGGGTTTATATATCACTAATTTGTGCGGCCTCTTCACGTTGTAACCATGCTATTGCTCACTAGTGAGTCTTTTTGTCGTGCTATAGCGCACCTGTTTTTGTGTTTTGTGCGTGGATGTGCTATTTATTTGCTTTATACCTATTTTTAACAATATTGCATCCCCATTGCTACTCTCTAATGAACCATAACTAATTAAATTTCAATAGTTACATGTTTCTATAGTAATTAGCTCACTTAGACTAAGATTAGGGAGTAAAGAATCCTTCTCTCTCCAAACTTACTTAGGTAACCAACCTTCACGCTTTCAATGGGCCCCATTGTTGTCACTAGTATTCAAGACATCTTGTGTTTTTGTCTACTTGACATGTTTTTATGGTCAAAAGTAGTGTAGAATCCACTTTTTGCACACAAGCAAGGACCTAAAGAATCTTGTCTCCCCAAGTAGGCTCTTCACCTCACACTTCTTTTGAGCTTGGTGAATCAGAAAGGGCTAAGAAGTTTGAAATACCTCCATTGCACACGTTTACTTCATTAGCACTTTTTTTTTAAAAAGCACCGTTAGCATCTTTTACAGTTAAAAGTTCATCTCCATTTTCATTTACTTTACACTCTTCTAGTTAATTTGCAACAATCAATTTGATTACCTCACATGTGTTTGCATCACTAGCACACACTAAGGGACCTAAAAAATCTTTCATTCCAAGTATGCTCTTTACCTCACACTTATTGTGATCTTGGTGAATCAGAAAGGAAGGGAAGTGTGAAATACCTCCGTTAAACTCATTAAGTGAATCAAGACCCTTAAAAAAAACTTTGTAAATTTCCAACCAACTAAAATCCTCCACAGGATGTCATGAAAAAACGTTTTAGTTCGGTAGGATTGATTGGGATAGGAATCCATTAATGCCCACCAATCCACTAAATTTTAAAATAAAACCTAGATGAAGTTAGTCGTGTCCATTGTCCAAGGAGGTCAAAACCAATGTATAGTTTCCATACCCTCTCCAAAGAGCCACTCAACTTTTTGTTTAGGTGACATTATACCACCTAGGTGGTGTTGAAATATTGTAACTTCTAAGAATATTTTATTTGTACTTTATCCGAAGATGTTTCATTCCTCCGCCGGGACCCTATTGTATATCCGGAGATGTTTTTTCCTCCACTAGGATGTGGTAACTAGGGCTATTAAACTCTCCTAGTGAGGTCAGCCCCGAGTTAGCTGTTTAGGGGTTATTAGACTCTCCTAGGAGAAGTCGACCCAGTTAGGGTTAAAGGTCAAGTGAAGTAAAGTATAAATAGAGGATGTGTGATCCTCATTTATGACATTCACTTATTCACTCTCTTGTGTATTGTGCATAAGTGAGAGAGAAAGATCCGTGTTAAGTCAGTAAATTTTTCTGCATTTTTAGTTTTTTCTCTCTAAATTTTGGTTTGTTTTTTAGTGTACCTTAGTTAATTGTTGGTTTTCACTTTTGGTTTTTTGCCTTCTTAAGAGCCTTATGAATGCTTGAATAAAGTTTGAGCCCAGTCCTTTCAGTTTTCATTTGTTTTTGGTCATTTTTATATTGAAAGTGGGTCAATGTGAGTTATATATTCAAAAGGAGAATCAATAATGACTTTAGAGAATAGCTAGACTAATGTCCTAAACCAAATAGCTGCCAAAATCTCCGACAAGTTGGAAAAAATTTAGAAAATGGCTAAATTTTGGTTAAAAGGTATTCTTGTAGCGCTACACCAAAGTTTAACACAGAGTGCGCTACAGGAATATCGTGGCATGAGTTTTTTGTAATTTCTCGATCTGATTTCCATCATCATGAAGAGTGTGAGTATCTAATTGCATTGTGTGAAGTGTTTAACACGTGTATGCAGCATTTGAGCATGATGTTAGTTGGTTGATAATCACGAAGAGAAGACAAGGGCATCATTACAGGTTATGCGGGTTCAGTTGCACAGAGACCAGCCAGTTCCGGGTTTAGCTGTCAAGTTTCCCTCGTCACACGCATCATCACTGAGGAGTTAGTGTTTGAGGAGGAGACTTCATTGTTGAACGTTGGATTACGTTACTGTGGAAGGAGACAGCTGTGATTCTGGCGCCAGCAGAAATTAGGGCTTTTGAATTCGTTCACCTGCAGCCAAAGAATTGTTAGGAAGACACCTGTGCTCGAAGAAGAACAATATTAACACCCCAAATTAAAGACATTACGCCACGATGGAGGAGTAATTGACAGGTATTACGTATAACCCTCATAGCTGGAGAATTTGGGTTTTTGCTGCTGCGTGTTCTTCTGAAAAAATTGGTTGCTGAGAAGGATGTAATAGCATGAAAGGATGAAGAATTCATCACTGAAATAGTTAGCTGAAGCATGATAGGAGGAATTTGCATGACCGTTTCTTTTATGACCTAATCAAAATAGAGCGTCGAAAAAACTCACAGAATTGCCTGTAGAACTCAGTTTTGTTTACACAGAGGGAAGTCTGCTAGCTTGATACAGGTGTTACACAGGGAGGTTTGTAGATTTGTGCAGGGGATTTAAATATCATTGAAATTGTTATAGCCTGCAGTACTATTTGCCCAGAAAACAGCTTATAAGACACTTCTGAAACCTAAAACTAGACTGTTCCAGTTCCTTGAAAAGAAAGAAATGGGAAAAAACAGTAAAAGTGGTAAGATTAATAGGGCTGAACCCACAGATTTGACATGGATCCAAAAACTTCCATATTGTGCAGAGCTGTTCCAACAGGCAGGATGGTTGAAATTCTTCAAGAAGATAGATGGCTTTAATGCCCAAGTATCCTGCAATTTTGCCAAAGGACTTAAGAATGAGATGATCATAATGGATCCTTTGAGATTCAAATTGACTGTAGATTTAATTTCAGAAGCCACTGAAATTGATAATGAGGGCGAGCTCTGGTTTAAGAAGTCTCCTTTTGAGTTTGATCCTCAAAGATACTCATGATAATTTTCAGGAGTTGGTAATTGATGCAAAAGAGGCACTCAGAAGAAAAAGGGTTGCTGACAGGAATTGCTCAGAATTAGAAAAGACAGTTCAAACCTTGCAGCATGAAAATGAACACCTGCACAAAAGGATAACTGAGCTGGAGCAAAAGCACAAAAGAGTGAAGAAAAGATCCTCAAGTCCAGATGGCATAGCTTTGCTAGTGGAGGCATCGAAAGAGATCTAGGACAGTTAGGTTCATTTAAAGCTTTTTGTTAAAGATTTGCTATTTTTAGCAAAATTGTAATTTGTAAAAATGTAAATATTATTTTACCTAATCTAGTCATTCGATGGAGGATTAGTAGGAGATACCCTAACTGTTTTTGAGGGATGAAAAACTATTTAGAGAGGGAGAAAAGACATTGTAAGGGTTCGAAATTTTGGAGAGCTAGAGGAGGTCTGCAAACTGTGTTTTCATCCAGACTTGTTCACTGCTAAGTATTGCAAACTCTCATATTGCATTTTTGATGAAACTATGAATATATGACTCCTTATTCCACTTCTGATATGTGTTGGCTTCATTTTAAACTTATACAGTTTCTTGATTGACAATTTCATTTCTGGTTTTAGGTATAATTTCCAGTGGTGCTTGTCTTTTATTGAATGAACTTCATTGCAATCTTTTGGTGAATTTCTGAGATATATATGCATCTTCATGGATATATGTATGTGAATTAGTTTTTACTTATTGGTTGAATATATTCCCTTATGCTCTTGAAGTTTTCTTACCAAAACCTACAAAACAAAACCCTAAAAACCTAGTTTGGATTGATTTTATTATTGAGATTGTGTTGGCTTGTTACCTTAGCCTTAGTAACAATTTCTGACACAAACATCTTTGGCGCCGTTGCCGGGGACGAAGCTGAAGCATATCTTCCCTGGGATACTCATCATTTTCCTGGTTTAAGAGGTGAACTTGAACCAGCATTTTTGAAGGCTATTTTCACCAAAAAAATCACACTGGCTTCTAAAGGGATTGGGACCAGGAATAAGCATGTTTCTCCATTAAATCTGGGTGTGACAGACCCTGAGCAGATTCTGAAAACAGCAAACAAACTCAGAAAATCTAAATCTTTACCAACTTTCTGTGATCCTAATCAGTTGGGTGAATCACTAGACCCAGCTGACATTTCACCGTGTATAAAACCTATCATCTCTGAGAGCAGTTTTCAGGTTTTCACTAATCCTAAAAGTTTCTTGAAGGCTAAGACCTCTTCTCCTGATAAAATACCAATATTTCAGTTGAAACTAGGAAAGAATACCTTTCAAAAAGGGTCCAGTCAATTTCCTTCCTTTTCAAATCCTAATTTGAAACTTCAGTCTAAACTTCAGTCAACAATGGCAGCTCAAAATCCACCTATGGATATGATGGACAGAATGGTAGCAGCTAGGTATGCACCTTTAGTTTTACCTCAGCCTCTACATCCATTGCCTGGAGGTGATTACCAGAAATATATGCCTAGGTTCAATGGTCAAGGGGAAACCACTGCTGAGGAACATTGGGAGGCTTTCTTGAGTTATGCTGACAATCAGAATATTGAGATTAAAGATGTGTGGATGAGGGTTTTTGTTCAGAGTCTAGATGGAGATGTAAGAAAATGGTTTAGAGACTTGCCTGCTAATTCCATTACTATTATTGAGGAACTCGAAGAGATTTTCATGAGACAGTGGGGAGACCCTAAAGATCACACATACTATATAACTGAGTTTGGAGCTCTCAGAAGAAAGAAAGATGAAACTGTTGCAGATTTTTCCAAGAGGTTTAATAAGATGTACAGTAGAATTCCAGCAGAAATTAAACCCACTGAAACATCAGCTAAGTTGACATACGCCAATGCTTTTGATCATGAATTTTCTTTATTACTCAGAGAGAGGAGACCTATCACCCTGCTGAACATGCAAGATGCAGCCCTAGAGGTAGAGTCTAATTTGGTAGCTTCAAATAGACTTAAGAATGAAACATCTCAGCAGCTGTATGAAAGAAAAGGAAAGAAAGAAGCTGTCACAGCAGGCTCTGCTTCTCAATCTGCTGAGGCCAAGATAGATGAGATGGCCAAAATGGTTAAGATCCTTACTGCAAAGTTGAACAAACTAGAGCTTGAAAAGAATTCTGCTAAACCTGCTCCAGAAGCTCAGAGGAATCCAAATAACCAAAATCAGTTTAGAAGACAATTTGCACCTAGATTCATGCCAAGGGAGCGAAGAAATAATGACATCCAGCAAGAAAGGAGAGAAAATGAAGATCAAAAAGTGCCCCCACCTTTTCAAAATAACTTGGTTGATGAGGAAGAAATTGATCAGCAGCTGCTTTTTGAAGAAACTGAGACTGATCAGGACATGAACCACATTGGAGATAAAATGTTTACAGGCTTTGTTACTGAAGAAGATTTTCTAAATTCTGAATATTATGATGCTGATTTATATGAGATTGAAGATGATTTGGAATGTGAAAAAACTGCTGTAAATGTTGCTACCAATCAGAATGGAGTTAAGAAAGTTATTAATCTCAGAACTGGACCGAAACAAGTAGTTCAAGCTCCTAAGAAGAAAGCTGTTGTTCCTGCTCCAGTTATTCTTGATAAACCAACTGTTAATCCTGTAGCAGAAAAGAAGCAACCTTCAGAAAAACCCAAGAAAAATACAGAAATTGAAGAGGTAAACAAGTCAGGTCAACATTTTAGTTTGGAAAATGAATTAGGAAAACTCAAAATTCCTGTGCCATTTTCTGAGCTTATAAAAAATCCATCATACAAGAATACAGTTTTGAAGGTAATGAATATGCCAAATAATCAGCCAGTTTCAGATATAGTGAACCTTCAGGAAGAAAACCCTAGAATTTTTATTGGATCAGCTTTAGCTGAGAAGACTGAAAATGAAGCTGGTGCTTCTCCTCCATTTTATATAACTCTGACTGTGCATGAGCAGATGATTCATAACTGTCTGCTAGATTCAGGAGCATCCCATAATTTGATGCCAAAATCTGTGATGGAAGCCCTGGGCCTTAATGTCACTAATCCTTACCATGATCTATATGCTTTTGACTCCCGAGCTGTAAAATGTTTAGGAGTGATAAAAGATATGGTTGTCAATCTTACTCAGTTACCCATGAAAAGTGTAATAATGGATGTTGTGGTAGCCGACATCACACCAAAATTTGGCTTACTTCTGTCTAGGTCATGGGCTAAGAAAGTTGGAGGAACATTACAGATGGATCTCTCTTATGCAACTATTCCTGTTTTTGGTGGGGAAAATAGGAGACTTTATAGAGAGTTACAGTTGGCTTACATAGTCACAGATGAGAAAAACCCTACAAATCACCCAATGTATTCTGTGGATAAAGACCTTGGTTCATGCATACTACAGTTTAGTGAAGAAGAGAATTCTGCTGGTGTGTTACAAGTACAAAAAGATCAGCCTGTAAAACACAGTCAAGAAGAGCAGGATGTATTGTGGCAGTTGTATTTTGATGGGTCTTCATGCAAAGAAGGTGCTGGAGCTGGAGTTTTATTGATTTCTCCTGGAGGTGAAATGGTGAAACTTATGTATAAGTTAGAATTTGCTACCACCAACAATACTGCTGAGTATGAGGCCCTGCTATTGGGATTGAAGGCTGCAAAAGATTTAGTAATTCAACAGATTTCTGCATTTGGCGACTCCGAACTAATTGTTCAACAAGTGAAGAACAAATATCAAGTAAAGCAGGGTTTGTTGAAAGTATATCGAAATGAGGTATGGGATATGCTTGAAAATTATTTTATAGCATTTAATATCACTCATATTCCCAGAAATCATTATGAAACTGCAGATTCTTTAGCCCTGGCTGCCACACATTTTAGAATTCCAAAAACCACTCAATTAAGGTATCCAATAGAAGTGAGATATAGGCCATGTGTTCCAGATAATGTGAAACATTGGAGGGTTTTTGAAGATGACATTGAAATAAAAAAAATTCTCGAGCTGGTAGATGAATTTTCAAACAATCAAATTGATCAAGAAATGGATGAAAAGGATGAACAGTTGGATGAATTTACTACAGAAGAGATTGCTGGACATAATATTATTGAATTAAAGAGTAATTTCATTCCGAAAGGTCTAGTACCTCTGGAAAGAATATTCACTAAGGATGATACACCTTCCAGACCAGTAATCCAGTCTTCAGAAGAAAATGTAGAGGACTACAATATTGGCTCAGCAGAACAGCCCAGAATGGTAAAATTGTCTAAAAACTTAACAGCTGAGCAAAGGAGTAGATATATTAGGCTGTTGAGGAAATATATAGATACATTTGCTTGGTCTTACAAGGAGCTGAAAACCTATGACACAGCAGTTATTCAGCATAAAGTTCCTTTGAAACCTAATGTTAAACCTTTCAGGCAGAAATTAAGAAGAATCAATCCAGCACTGTTCCCTGTTATTGAAAAAGAATTAAAGAAGTTGTTGGATGCAAAAATAATAGTGCCTCTTAGATATTCTTCTTGGGTGGCAAATTTGGTTCCTGTTAGAAAGAAGAATGGAGAGATTCGATTATGTGTTGACTTCAGAAATTTGAATCGATCATCATTAAAAGACAATTATCCTCTCCCCAAGATTGAACAGGTTTTGCAGCAGGTGGTTGGAGCTCAAAGGATTTCAATGCTAGATGGCTTCTCAGGGTATAATCAGATTGCTATGCACCCTGATGATAAAGAAAAAACAGCTTTTACAACCCCTTGGGGGACATTTATGTATGACAAGATGCCTTTTGGCTTGATGAATGCTGGAGCAACTTTTCAGAGAGCCATGGATATTGCATTCGTGGGTGAAAAAGATAAGTTTGTGGTTATTTATCTGGATGATATTACAGTCTTCTCCAAATCTGATGATGAACATTTGAAACATTTGGAACAAACCTTCACAAAGTGCAGAAAGTTTGGCTTATCCTTGAACCCTAAAAAATCACATTTTGCTGTACAGGAAGGTAAGTTGCTTGGTCACTTGGTATCAGCTAATGGTATCAGGATTGACCCTGAGAGAGTCAAAGCAATACTGAAAATTAGCTTGCCCAGGAGTAAAAAGGATGTGCAATCATTTATTGGCAAAATAAATTTTCTGAGATGGTTTATTCCTAATTTTGCTGAAACCATTAAGCAAATTACAGGCATGTTAAAAAAGGATCAAGAAGTCAAGTGGACTATGGAAGCAAAGACAGCTTTTGAAAAGATTAAAGTGGCTCTAACTGAAGCACCTGTTCTGGTGAGTCCAAATTTTGACAAAGAATTTCTTACATTTTCTTTTGCCTCAGAAGATACTATTGCTGCTGTATTACTTCAGAAGAATGAAGAAGGATTGGAACAACCAATTGCCTTTTTCAGCAAAACACTTAGAGATTCCGAGCTAAAATACAGTATCTTGGAGAAACAAGCCTATGCCCTGGTAAAGGCTTTAAAATTTTTCAGAATTTATATTTTACACTCCAAGGTTGTTTCATTTGTTCCAAATGCTGCAGTGAAGGATGTTTTGACACAGCCTGATAGTGAAGGAAAGAGGGGAAGGTGGATTGCCAAAATTATGGAATATGAAGTGGAAATCAGACCTACTAAGCTGGTCAAAGGACAAGGATTGGCCAAACTGCTAGCTGACTCAAATTGTCAGGCACTAGGGTTACATGCTATGACAGAAGAATCAGGACCTGAAGAAAATCAAGTAATCCTGGAAAAAGAAAGAATCAAGGATTCTTATTCATCTTCAGATTGGTATGCTGACATTGTCCATTTTCTGTTATTTTTGCAATGTCCAGAACATTTAGACAGAAAAGCTGCCAGGTCCTTGAAATTGAAAACTATTAAATACTGTCTGATAGAAGGTCAATTGTTTTGGAAAGATCCAGCAGGAATCTTATTAAGGTGTTTAGATCAAGCTGAAATAAAGGAAGTAATTTCAGAATCTCATGAAGGAGCCTGTGGAGGGCATAAATACTGGAAAACAACAGCTTATAAAATTTTAAGAGCTGGTTACTATTGGCCTTCACTTTTCACAGATGTTTATCAAACTGTAAGAGCTTGCATACCTTGTCAAAAGTTTGCAGGAAAACAAAAGTTGATGTCTTTACCTTTGAAGCCTATTGTAGTCAATGCCCCTTTTCAGCAGTGGGGCCTGGATTTTATTGGAGAAATAAACCCAGCATCTTCAGGCCAGCATCATTGGATTTTGACTGCCACAGATTTCTTTACAAAGTGGGTGGAGGCTATCCCCACAAGAAATGCCACAGATAAGGTAATTATGGATTTCATAGAAAATAATATTCTGAGCAGGTTTGGTTTCCCACAAAGATTGATTACTGATAATGCCAAAGCATTCAAATCCAAGGCAATGGTGGCCTTTTGTGAGAAAAATGGTATTATGCTAAAACACTCAACTCCCTATTATCCTCAGGGAAATGGTCAGGCTGAATCATCTAACAAAAATATCATTCAGTGCATCAAGAAATTGCTCAAACAGAATAAAAAATCCTGGGATTCAATGTTGAAATATGCATTATGGGCAGATAGGATTACTGTAAAACAAGCCATTGGTACTTCACCCTTTCAGCTGGTTTATGGAACAGAAGCAGTATTTCCAGTACAATTGGGAATCCCTGTAATGAAGTTCCTCCAAAATTCTCAAGAGGAACCAGATGATTTGCAAAGGAGAATTTTTGAAATGATTGAGTTACAACAGAACAGGGAAAAGGTAGATAAAGAAGCCCAGCTGTATAGAGCTAAAATGAAAACCAGGTTTGACAGAAATATCAAAGATCACATTTTTTCAGAAGGTGAGATGGTTTTAAGATGGGATGCAAGAAAGGAACAGAAGGGGAAACATGGAAAATTTGATAATTTATGGTTTGGCCCTTTTCTCATAGCTAAGGTTTTGGAAAATAATACTTTCATATTGCAGTCTTTGGAAGGAGAGGAATTGCTCAGCCCTGTTAATGGGCGATTCCTCAAGCATTTCTACAGTTAAATGAAGATCATGGTCACTTTTCATTGTATATACCGGTGTGAGTGAGATTGAATAAAGACTCCATAGCCCAATGGAAGACTGAAGGCACTAGTCTACAGGTTCTTGAAGCCTCATAGGGAGGACTTCATCCCGCAGCTGGAGCCAGATGTTAAGTCAATAAATTTTTCTGCATTTTTAGTTTTTTCTCTCTAAATTTTGGTTTGTTTTTTAGTGTACCTTAGTTAATTGTTGGTTTTCACTTTTGGTTTTTTGCCTTCTTAAGAGCCTTATGAATGCTTGAATAAAGTTTGAGCCCAGTCCTTTCAGTTTTCATTTGTTTTTGGTCATTTTTATATTGAAAGTGGGTCAATGTGAGTTATATATTCAAAAGGAGAATCAATAATGACTTTAGAGAATAGCTAGACTAATGTCCTAAACCAAATAGCTGCCAAAATCTCCGACAAGTTGGAAAAAAGTTAGAAAATGGCTAAATTTTGGTTAAAAGGTATTCTTGTAGCGCTACACCAAAGTTTAACACAGAGTGCGCTACAGGAATATCGTGGCATGAGTTTTTTGTAATCTCTCGATCTGATTTCCATCATCATGAAGAGTGTGAGTATCTAATTGCATTGTGTGAAGTGTTTAACACGTGTATGCAGCATTTGAGCATGATGTTAGTTGGTTGATAATCACGAAGAGAAGACAAGGGCATCATTACAGGTTATGCGGGTTCAGTTGCACAGAGACCAGCCAGTTCCGGGTTTAGCTGTCAAGTTTCCCTCGTCACACGCATCATCACTGAGGAGTTAGTGTTTGAGGAGGAGACTTCATTGTTGAACGTTGGATTACGTTACTGTGGAAGGAGACAGCTGTGATTCTGGCGCCAGCAGAAATTAGGGCTTTTGAATTCGTTCACCTGCAGCCAAAGAATTGTTAGGAAGACACCTGTGCTTGAAGAAGAACAATATTAACACCCCAAATTAAAGACATTATGCCACGATGGAGGAGTAATTGACAGGTATTACGTATAACCCTCATAGCTGGAGAATTTGGGTTTTTGCTGCTGCGTGTTCTTCTGAAAAAATTGGTTGCTGAGAAGGATGTAATAGCATGAAAGGATGAAGAATTCATCACTGAAATAGTTAGCTGAAGCATGATAGGAGGAATTTGCATGACCGTTTCTTTTATGACCTAATCAGAATAGAGCGTCGAAAAAACTCACAGAATTGCCTGTAGAACTCAGTTTTGTTTACACAGAGGGAAGTCTGCTAGCTTGATACAGGTGTTACACAGGGAGGTTTGTAGATTTGTGCAGGGGATTTAAATATCATTGAAATTGTTATAGCCTGCAGTACTATTTGCCCAGAAAATAGCTTATAAGACACTTCTGAAACCTAAAACTAGACTGTTCCAGTTCCTTGAAAAGAAAGAAATGGGAAAAAAACAGTAAAAGTGGTAAGATTAATAGGGCTGAACCCACAGATTTGACATGGATCCAAAAACTTCCAGATTGTGCAGAGCTGTTCCAACAGGCAGGATGGTTGAAATTCTTCAAGAAGATAGATGGCTTTAATGCCCAAGTATCCTGCAATTTTGCCAAAGGACTTAAGAATGAGATGATCATAATGGATCCTTTGAGATTCAAATTGACTGTAGATTTAATTTCAGAAGCCACTGAAATTGATAATGAGGGCGAGCTCTGGTTTAAGAAGTCTCCTTTTGAGTTTGATCCTCAAAGATACTCATGATAATTTTCAGGAGTTGGTAATTGATGCAAAAGAGGCACTCAGAAGAAAAAGGGTTGCTGACAGGAATTGCTCAGAATTAGAAAAGACAGTTCAAACCTTGCAGCATGAAAATGAACACCTGCACAAAAGGATAGCTGAGCTGGAGCAAAAGCACAAAAGAGTGAAGAAAAGATCCTCAAGTCCAGATGGCATAGCTTTGCTAGTGGAGGCATCGAAAGAGATCTAGGACAGTTAGGTTCATTTAAAGCTTTTTGTTAAAGATTTGCTATTTTTAGCAAAATTGTAATTTGTAAAAATGTAAATATTATTTTACCTAATCTAGTCATTCGATGGAGGATTAGTAGGAGATACCCTAACTGTTTTTGAGGGATGAAAAACTATTTAGAGAGGGAGAAAAGACATTGTAAGGGTTCGAAATTTTGGAGAGCTAGAGGAGGTCTGCAAACTGTGTTTTCATCCAGACTTGTTCACTGCTAAGTATTGCAAACTCTCATATTGCATTTTTGATGAAACTATGAATATATGACTCCTTATTCCACTTCTGATATGTGTTGGCTTCATTTTAAACTTATACAGTTTCTTGATTGACAATTTCATTTCTGGTTTTAGGTATAATTTCCAGTGGTGCTTGTCTTTTATTGAATGAACTTCATTGCAATATTTTGGTGAATTTCTGAGATATATATGCATCTTCATGGATATATGTATGTGAATTAGTTTTTACTTATTGGTTGAATGTATTCCCTTATGCTCTTGAAGTTTTCTTACCAAAACCTACAAAACAAAACCCTAAAAACCTAGTTTGGATTGATTTTATTATTGAGATTGTGTTGGCTTGTTACCTTAGCCTTAGTAACAATTTGTGACACAAACAATCTGCATAGGAGGAGAAGGAGCTATTGTCTTGGGTTTACTTCTTTGTATTAGTTGGTCATCTATATTGAGGAAAGCTTTGCTGGGTTTTTTACCCCATGAGGGTTTCCTAGGGTAAATCTATGTCTATCTTGTGATTGTGTTTCTTTCAGTGATCCTATTATGATCTTGTTGTGAATTATAGGCAAAACTTAACATGGTATCAGAGCTAGCCTGAATAGGACATCTTTCACAAGGTGAAAATAACTCTCTCCTCCTCCGGTGAAAATTAGGGTTTCTGCAAAAGTTGGAATTTTTGGAATCTGAGAGCATGGCTGGATGCTCCTCCTCAAAATCGAAATTTTGAGCCCAAGATCTAAGTTTTTGAGTGGGTATAACCCCGGGCTTTGTCAAACCCTGGTTTGACTTTTGGACCAAAAGTACCAGAAAACCAAAAAACCAGTGAACCAGAAAAACTGCGCACCTCTGCACCAGTGAACCAGAAAAGCCGCGAACTTATGCACCAGTGAACCAAAAAAAGTGCGAGCCAGAAAGCCAGAAAACCTATTGCAGATCTGAAAGTTGGTGGTCAAATTTGAAGGGTTAAAAGTTGAAGTTTCCAGAAACATAGTACACCAGTCATCTCAATTCAATCAAGCACATCTCCTGGTAAGATCTATTCTACATTTTGAGAAACTTCAATTTTTGTGACCTCCTGGATAAGATGGCCCCAAGCACTAAGCTTGAAGACAAATTAGAGGGTATAGAGAATTTCCGGGCATGGAAATATAGGATTGGTCTCATTCTTGAAGAGAATGATCTTGCCCAATATATCAAAGATGAGGTTGCAGAACCTGCGGAAGATGAAGCTAAAGAGAAGTACAAGAAGGGATTAATTAGGGAAAAGAGAATCATTGTTGATTCTATCAAAGACCACTTGATTCCCCAAGTGGCATATAAGAAGACCCCAAAGGAAATGTATGATGCCCTATCCAGAATTTATGAAGGGAGGAACATCAATAGGAAGATGAACTTGAGAGCTCAATTGAAGAGCACTAAGATGAATCAAGGAGAATCTATTCAAGACTACTTCACAAGGGTCTCCCAGTTCAAGGAACAACTAGAAGCCATTGGAGACTCCCTTGATGAAGATGAAATAGTTATGACTGCTCTCAATGGTCTCACTAGACCTTGGGATTCATTCATCCAAACCATGTGTGCTAGAAAAGAAAGTATGAAGTTTGATGTGGTATGGGAGGATTGCATTCAAGAAGAGGCTAGAGTATCCAATAGAGAAGCCTTACTCAATTAAGATGATCAAGCATTGGCTACCCACACCAAGAGAAGAATAAGTCAATCCAACTTCAAGAAGGAAAGTCACAAGGAGTCTCAACCTCCCAGAAAGTTTCTTAAGAGAGGAGGGACAATTCAAGAAAAGACTACTCTTTCTAGTACTACGCTTGCCACAAAATAGGACACATTGCTAGAGATTGTCCATCAAAGAAAGGGGAACACAAGAAGAATTTCCGTCACAAAAGACATCAGTCACATCTAGCAGAAAATGATAGTGAAGAGGAAGAAGATGAAGAACCTCCCAGGAATCAAGGAAAGGAAGAAATCGAAGAATATGTCCTGTGACAATGGTGCTTCAAAGCATATGACAGGACAAAAGAAAAATATTTCAAGACTTGAAGAGAAGACTTCTCCACAGAAAGTACTCATGTGTCCCAAAGGAAAAGCTATTGAAGATGCAGTTGTTATTGGTGAAGAGGAAGGTGGACTATATAATCACAAGGGACATTCCGAAGCTACCCTTGTTCATGAAGCCACTAGCCCAAGTAAGCTATGGAAAAGAAGGCTTGCTCACATCAGCTACAAAGCTCGATGATGGAGTAGATTTCACCATCAAACATTCCAATAATACCTGCAAGGAGACTAGGATCAAAGGAGATCCTACCAAACAAACAAAGATAAGTATTTGAATTGACATTTCTATCACATTGTTTAAATGGTATTATCTAGGATGTGTGTAGTGTCATGCATGTGTTAGGTGCCATACAAAATTCCATTGCTACTTATCTAGACATATTGGGAGTAGTGCACACTCTTAATAATGTCCTGGTAGAGATGGAAGGCATCTAGAAAGTCACCATATGAATATGGGATATGGATTTATGTTGTGGCATTGTCTAAGATCGTGTGACTTATGTTTTTATGCATACATACTATGAGATGTTTCTAACCATGCTATTGAAATTGACTTGTAGGAAGTGTCGTATAACGATCACCTACAAATGAAGAATGATGAGACTTGTTTCGTAGAACAAGTGACAATGGTTCAATTATAAAAGATCCAGAAAGTGCCAATATGAAGACGTATATGTAGAAGATATACCTCCTAGAAATATAGAAGCCGCTCCTAAAGAGGAAACACCAGAAGAACATGATATGTTGAAACCTCAGGAACGTATCACGGAAGAGAAAGCTAGCATGGGCAATAGAAATTATACACGATAAAGCATGCTATGGATGGTATCATTGAAAAGTATAAGACAAGATTAGTGGCCAGAGGATTCTCTCAGAAAGAGGAAATTGACTATGAAGAAACATTTGCACCAGCTACAAGGTACACTTCCATTAGAACCATCATGACACTTGCATCCATGATGAAGTGGGAATTACACCAGATGGATGTGAAGACAGCTTTCCTGAATGGTGTGATTGAAGAAGAAGTATACATAGAACAACCACAAGGATTTGAGGTTAAAAATAGAAGAGCCCATGTATGCAAACTGAAGAAGGCTTTGTATGGGTTGAAGCAAGCTCCCAGAGCTTGGTATGGAAGAATTGATAGGTTCTTGACAAGTTTGGGCTTTACCAAGAGTAAAGTTGATCCTAACCTTTGCCTCAAGGTTATGGATGATGAACCTGTTATATTGTTTCTTTTCTGATTGGGAATGAGAAACAGATTGTCGAATGCAAGAAGAAGCTCTCTGCAGAATTTGAGATGAAAGATCTAGTATTGATGCACTACTTTCTAGCTCTGGAAGTATGGCAAGGCCCAGAAGGAATCTTTCTAAACCAGGGAAAGTATGCTGTGGAAATATTGAAAAGATTTGATATGTTGGAATGAAAAGCCATGGCCACTCCCATGGATTCCAACTTGAAGTTGTTAGCTGATGACTCATCGGAGTTAGTGGATGTAACTCTATATAGACAAGTTATTGGTTCATTGATGTATCTGACGAATACCAGGCCAGATATATGCTTTGCTGTGAACACATTGAGTCAGTATCTAGTTGAGCCTAGACGTGTTCACTTGGTAGCTACAAAGCATGTGATGAGGTACCTAAAAGGTACGATAGAATTTGGTCTATATTATCTTGGAGATCATGATTTCAGATTGTATAGCTACAAAGATGTCGATTGGGTTGGAAGTATATCAGACAGTAAGAGCACATCGGGCGGATGTTATTTTTTGGGATCTACCATGATCTCATGGTTTAGCAAGAAGCAGTCTAGTGTGGCTCTCAGCACAGCTGAAGTGGAATATATAGTTGCTTGCTCTACCAGTGGTGAAGCGATATGGCTTTGGAAGTTGTTATCAGGATTGTTTGACTTAGAGATGGACCCCACTGTGATCTTGTGTGACAACCATAGTTGTATCAAGATGACAGAGAATCCAGTATTCCATGACAAGTCAAAGCACATAGAGATCCAATATTTTTATATACAGGATATGGTGTAGAAAGAAGCTATAAAGATCGAGCATGTGGGCACTAATGAGCAAGTTGCTGATGTATTGACCAAACCTCTGTCTCGTGTAAAGTTTGAGTATTTTCGAGACAAGCTTGGTGTAGTTCAGAAGGACCCTCCTCGAAAGGGGGAGTAATATGGTCGATGATGATATGTGGATACTTGTATCGATGATGAGGATACCTATATTGATGATGAGGATACTTGTATCGATGATGAGGATACTTGTATCGATGATGATGATACTTGTATCGATGATAAGGATACTTATATCGATGATGAGGATACCTGTATCGATGTTGAGGATACTTGTATTGATGATGAGGATACCTGTGTCGATGATACGGACGATGAGGTCGATGATACCGATGATGAGGTCTATGATACCGACAATGAGTTCGATGTGTGGTCCTTAGACTTTGTCTAAGTGTACGAGTGGATTGTATCATCCCTGTACTTTATGTCCTAAAGATTGGGATTAACCATCTTGTAAGTGGTGGGATTGCATCATCCCTGAACGTTTGGTTCAAAATGTACGTGATAGGATTGCATCATCCTTGAACCTTTGGTTCAAAATGTACGTGATAGGATTGCATAATCCCTGAATGTTTGGTTCAAAATGTGCGTGATAGGATTGCATCATCCCTGAACGTTTAGTTCAAAATGTATGTGATAGGATTGCATCATCCCTAAACGTTTGGTTCAAAATGTACGTGATACGATTGCATCATCCCTGAATGTTTGGTTCAAAATGTACGTGATAGGATTGCATCATCCCTAAACCTTTGGTTCAAAATGTACATGATAGGATTGCATCATCCCTGAACCTTTGGTTCAAAATGTACGTGATAGGATTACATCATCCCTGAACATTTGGTTCAAAATGTACGTGATAGGATTGCATCATCCCTGAACTTTTGGTTCAAAATGTACATGGTAGGATTGCCTCGTCCTTGGACTCATGTCTTAAAGTGATAAGGATTGATCATCCTGTAAGTAGATCTAGATTTCCTCATCCATAGACATGTTGTGGGTCTTAAATTGATAGGGATTGATCATCCCGTAAGTGGATCAGGATTGCATCGTCCTTGGATTTATGTCCTAAATTGATAGGGATTGACCATCCCGTAATTGGGTCATGTGTGTTGCAGATGCTGTTGATCTAGAGATCCAGACAATGAGGTTGTTGATCTGAATATACAGATGTTGATACTATTGATCGAGAGATCCAGATGATGATGCTATTGATCGAGAGATCCAGATGATGTTGTTGATCTAGAGATCCAGATGATGTTGTTGATCGAGAGATCCAAATGATGATGTTATTGATCAAGAGATCCAGATGATGTTGTTGATCAAGAGATCTAGATGATGGTGTTGATCGAGATATCCATATGATGATGCTGTTGATCAAGAGATCCAGATGATGCTGTTGATCAGAAGATCCAGATGTTGATGTTGTAACTGATCAAGCACTGCTGAAGATGAAGACTCAGTAGTGAAGATTTTGATGTTCCAGTAACTGTTTGAGTTACCGATGAAGAAAGCTTCCAATGATTTATATATGTATCATGTATCATGTAGTTGATGACTCCTTGCTCCTGCAGATGTTGTTAGAATATCCTTCTCGTTAAGGGGGAGTGTTGAAATTTTGTAACTTCTACGAATATTTTATTTGTACTTTATCCAGAGATGTTCATTCCTCCATCGGGACCCTATTGTATATCCGGAGATGTTTATTCCTCCAGTAGGATGTGGTAACTAGGGTTATTAGACTCTCCTAGTGAGGTCGGCCCTGAGTTAGCTGTTTAGGGGTTATTAGACTCTCCTAGGAGAAGTCGGCCCAGCTAGGGTTAAAGGTCAAGTGAAGTAAAGTATAAATAGAGGATGTATGATCCTCATTTATGACATTCACTCTTTCACTCTCTTGTGTATTGCACATAAGTGAGAGAGAGATATATGCATAGGAGGAGAAGGAGATCTTGTCCTGGGTTTACATATTTGTATTGGTTGGTCATCTATATTGAGGAAAGATTTGCTGGGTTTTCTACCCCATGAGGGTTTCCCAGGGTAAATCTGTGTCTATGTTGTGATTGTGTTTCTTTCAGTGACCCTATTATGCTCTTGTTGTGAATTATAGGATAAACTTAACAGGTGGAACCACTTATCCACGCTCCATGCAAGGTGTATTAGTGGTCAAACTTAGGACATCGCCAAGGAGGAATTGTGAGTGCAATTGATTCTTGAAGTCAACTATTTTTGTTGGGAAGTGTTTCCAATTCTTCTTGATTGGGACATTGCCCCCATCGCCAATAGAATTGGCTCTTTGTTACCTTCACTATCTAATTGGTGTGTGGATGCCATTGTTTCCATTGGTTGTGGTTTTGGAAGGCCCAATTACACTTGAGAGGAAGGACGTTAGGTATTTTAGGGAATTAATTTTTTTTTTAATTTTTAAATACAATTTAACTAACATGTAATTAAAAAGAACCTACATGTGGGGAATCTTGCACTAAACCGAATTTTTACATATCACTCACTTGTTGCACCATATTTGCATATGTTTTGGTTGGCATATTTTTACATGTGTTCAATTGTGTTTAATTCCACCATCACTCTCACTTGACGTTAAGATTTCACCATAAAGGAACAAAAAAACCCCTAATGCAGTTCTGAAGACTGCAAGGCCTATCCCCTCTCTCCAGGGGTGTTTTTTCACTTTCTCCCCATGGTTCATGAGGGAGATACCCTAAAAAGGAGTTGCTCCTAGGAGAAATTGATAGGATCATTAGGGTCAGGCTCCTCCTTACTTGACTCCTTTTCTCCTCTCAGAGAAAGTGTTGATCCTTTTACCTCATCCACCATTGGAAGAGGTTTCCCTTCATTTTCTCCACTCAGAGAGAATATAGACACCTTTGCCTCCCCTCCTCTCAGAAGAGGCCCTCCTTTGGATTCTCCCCTCAAATATCCTTTGAAAAAGTTTGACCCTTCCTCTCTCATAGGAGTTCATTCATGATTTTCAACACCACCTCGATCTCCCCCTCGAGGAAACCACACACAACATACAATGGCAAGACTAAATCCTAACCTACCTTTCATGGCTAGCCTAAATCTACCAAATTTGTCTAAACTGGTCAGTGACCCTATTGAACATGATCTAGTATGGCCATCTATGCTAGATAAACTTCCCTCTGATATTCCTTAATTCGAAGGGAAGCAAGGAGATGATCCATCCAACCATTTCATGTCTTTATACTTATGGTGTTCCTCCAACAACGTAATAGAGGATTCAGTGAGGCTTCGCCTCTTTCAGTGTACCCTCATCGAAACAAAAACCAAATGGTATGTGAACTTACCAAGATCGATCCATGCCACCCTTACGACATTGGCCACTGCATTTCTCACATACTTCTAGCTTTTGATTCACCATGACCTTGGTCTCGAAAATTCTCACAGAACAAAACACATATACACACATCGCAGACCATATCCATTAGTGGCGTAGATGATAAACATTGTGCAAAATTGAAGTACAACAACCATTCTTGTTGGATTGGTTTATTAAATCACTCCAACCAGCCATTGCAAAAGATGTCACCACATCCATTTTGCAAAATGAGGAAGAGGCCATCCTAAAGGCCTAATATTTCGACCTTATCTATGCACAATACAGATATCTATACACCATCCTTCCAGATACCCCCAGACATCGTTCATTGGATCCTAATACTCTGGGTTTGTCACAATCGACGGATGGAATTATTGGATCCATTTCCCACCAAGGAAAGTCTCCTCCTCCTACTCCAAAACCATTTAATATGGTCCCGTAGTACCCACCCATGCCTCCCATTTTGGCACCCCCTGCTCCTGTACCAACTCCTCCACTTTGTCAATTATAGTATGGACCCTACAACCCTACTTATCCCCATGTTATCTAGGAAATAGAGGTCCCTCCACCGCAAATGGAACAAACCACTCCTACGTCCACATCTTATGGAGTGCAATCCGCATTTACTTCACTACTGGGACATAACCCTTACTACCTACTTCCATGTCGTACTGGTCAGTCCCCCACACCTCACATGGGGTTCAATCTTGTTTATCCTTCTTTCATACAACAAGATCAATAGTTTGAGCAATTGAATGCCGCAAATCCTCAAAATCAGGGGATGTAGAAGGGAAAGAAAAAACAAAACCAGTAGCAGGGGTAAGGGGGAAACCCCCCTCCCTAGTAGAATGAGAACCCGAGAATAATTCCAACCCGAGACCAATTACTCTTGCTCCATTTTCAAAGAATATGGTCATAACACTCACCATTTCCCTCTTCTCCTCGACTTCCAACAATTGGTGGAAGCCAAGAAGAAGATAGTGGTAAATCCTCCTTAGGTGACCAATCCTATAAAACCACAAACCGTTGTCTTACAACAACCCTTTTCCAATTAATGGGTGGTTACTCATCAATATGAACCCCACCCCTCCACTGATGGCTCCTTCCAAAACATATGCATGCTAGATGTTAACCTTCAGACTCGAGCCAAAGGTTATTATAGGTCTGAATCCCCCCAAGTGGAAGGTGTCGCTCGTCCCTCAAGAGGCCCTTTGTAGATACCATGCCCAAGTAATGAGCAGATCCCACGAACCCCCAAGATCCCACTATGGTGCACCTGATAACCCTCATATGAAATTTTCCCAGAATTACAATATTGTGGATGACTTGGCTTAGTTTCTTGTCCACATTAGAAGTGTTGTAGTCTTTCAAAACTCAGCAAAAGGAATTACTAAATTCACTTGGTGCAATCGACCCTTCTAAATCATGCCTCATGACCTTTTATCTCTATAAAGGTGAACCACAACTACCCTCATTATTCACATTACAAGTCCCCGTCACGGTAAAAAAATTATGATTCATCGATGAAGGCACATCCACATGTGTCATGTCCTCTAATGTTTGGAAATGATTGGGATCACCTGAGCTAGTCCCCTCATCTATCACCCTCCACGCATATGATGGGAGGCCATCCCAACCTAGAGGATTGTACCAAAATGTCCCCAACGAGCTAGGGGGAAAGATGGTCATGATCGATATCGAAGTGGTTGATGCAAAAATAGACTATAACATCCTCTGGGACCGTAGTTACATGTATTCCATGAAGGCAATTTCCTCCTCACTCTTCGGCATCATGATGTTTCCCTTTAATGGGAAAACAATCACCCTCAACCAACTCAACTACTACGATCCCAATACCAATACCAATCCTGACAACATCCTAGCCACCGTCGCCAGGACAAATCAACCCCCCTATGTTTATATTGCCCCTGAATTATACAAGGATTCTAACTTTCTAGGGGTGTACTATATCCCGCCACCTGAGATCCCCGCATCCACCGATGTCCCGGTGCACAATTTTCACCGCTGAAAATGAGCCCACCTTTCCCTCAACACCATCATCAACACAACTTTTAAGTCATGGAATTGAACAAACATTGAGTCCATCGGTACCTCCTATTTTTTAAATATGATTCTTGTACCCACTGGTCCCACATAAGTGCAAGGGATGTCGATTATGCCTCAGTTGACTCTACCTAGACTCACTTTGGGTATATTGGTATGGTACCTTACACCACCTTACCTAGATATGGTGCCTAAACCAGTAGCCCATTATGAGTTTGTCCTTGTTTTGGTTGTTACTCCTTTTAGGCTGGTTACACCATATGTACCATAATTCGGACATACGACATCCATAAGTAAACCAGAGTTGGTCATCACTAAACCTACCACTGAGGGGCATGAAAAAAACTAAGTTGAAAGGCCCCCTCCTACCCAACCCTGTGCTCAAATCATCGGGAGTTACTAATCCTAAAGCAGGGGGCATCAACCAACCATGGTTAAAATCCCTAGTAATGAACAATACTCCCATATCGAGGGTCACTCCACCAGGTGCTCTCTCTGGGAAGCAAGGCCACATGACCAACCTATGCCACACCTTTTTCAAGTTCAGAAACTTTCGCAACACCCTTGTTGGTGTGATGCATGCCCCACTGACAATAGCAGGTGGCACATAATATTTTCCTACACCTAAGTCCAAATCATTGTGTACCAATCACGCATGTTCGATTTGTTCCTAGTTTGGGCATTAAACACATCATTGTCCCGATCTCCCTTGATTTTGGGACCCTTTAAAAACCATTCTCCTCACACAACCTTCAATTGAGAATATTTCCCCGCAAACACAGGAAACAACTTACATCAATGTGGTCACTACATCGTCGACAACAAAAGTTTTTCCTACCTCTGAATTAACCATTACAACAATTCTCGTCGAGTCTCAGACGTTGCAAGATCCCCAACCAACATATCTTAAGACAACAAAACACCATCATGGATTCTCATCCTAGGGGCATCATACTCACATGATCCCCTCTCGATACATCATAGCCATTTTGGATCAATCTACCACATCCTTGGCACATATACCTCTCCATGCCTGAGTACCCCATACATGTCAATCCTGTGGTGACACCTCCCACTTTTCATTCCAGTGTCCCATTTTACATGTCGAATGAGAATATCACCTTAAACTAATGAGGATCCAATATCAAATCGCCTACCTCACCACATTCCATCAAGGCTTACCTACTGAGGAAGTCGTTTCTCCTCTACTGGATACCATCGATTTCGCATCTTCTTTGGTTAGTTTACTAACTAGTGATGATTCCTCATCTCCGAAAAATACTTGGATCCTTTGCAACCATTTCCAAGTGTTTAGACAACACTAGGGGATCCCTTTGAAATGTTGGATACTCACCAATGAGTATGATACTGCCTTAGTACCACCCTAAGTTCCAACATTTAAAGGTCCCCACCATAAGGGAGGGTGAAACCATATTTTCCCCTTTACATTGTCTTGTTTACACAGCCTAGCATTTTATATATATTATTTTTTATCCCTTTGATTGAGAATAAGACAATTTTTTTTTTTTTATGGAGATGACCTCTCAAATAGACATGTATATCATCTTCGCAGACGGGACAAGTCGATGGTCCAAGAATCTCGAATCAACTAATTGGGCTATTTATACCCCCTCCAAAGTATTCCACCACAATGGAGGAGTTTGTTTGGGGGACTTGTAAACAACCAAGAAAAATAGGATTCCTTCATTGGTCTCTTAAGTGATTCCATCCACCTTGGAATACACCATATGCATGTATAACTGTATTCCAAACTATTTTTCCTAAACAATGTATTTTGTGTCCTCAATATCCTCCTCTTCTGCAAGTTCTTGAGAGTGCACCTTCTCATATGACAATTCAAAACCATTACTTTCACCCATGTCCCGAGAAATTCCAATGCATTCACTGACTCTGTCACCAACAAGGTATTGAACTGGCACTTGATAAATCAAACATCTACCTGATCCTGCACATCCAAACAAAGCATATATATCATGTGTAAGTACCTATCTATATGCATGTATACATATCTTCACAACCATAAATCATATGTTGATAACCATCTACATCATATGGGTCAATACCTACTACCATGCATAGATCAAATCAACATATATACAACATCATCATCATCACAGATACATAAGCACATTATACATTAGAAATATGGAACATGACGCCACAATGTTATATAAATATATATATCTCATAAAAAATGTATGTGTCATGTACAAAAAATAGCCCTCAAGTGGCATACACAAGAAGAATAGTGAACCTTATGGGGGATATAGCATAAACCCACTTCCCATAGGCTCCATCAAATACATATACATAAGAGTTCCCTCAACCCTACCAAACCACAAAATATACAATGAGAGTGGCACTCAGGATGCTCCACTGGAAGCCGGATGACATGGCCCCAAAATAGCCAACGGTCGCACAGCCTCACCTCTTTCCACCTTCGGATCTGGTCCTTGTGTTGGTCATGGTCCTAGCCATGGCCTCTAACTAGGAGGAGGACCCTGTCCCCCCTATGGCTCTCATGCCACTACCAACCATCGCATCACCTAGTGCTATCCAGGCCCATAGGCTACTAGGATTTGCAAGGTCCTCCCCATCTCCTCATCATCCAAAGCAATGACCCCATGATCATCGATACCATTAGTGAAGTTGTCTCTCCAACTCAACCAATGCAGCTATTGAATCCTCTTCACCGGCCTTTCCCCCAAGAAGAGCATCCCCCCCGATAGCCATAATAGTTGAACCAACCCCTCATGCCTCCCCAAAATGTCCTACAGGTCCCACACCCGCCTCACAATGTTGACAACAATGAACCTTGCGGGTGGTCGCACCAGACCAGCATCTGCATCACAAATCAAATAACATCATCAATACATATATAATAAAGTATGTACATATTCATAGAAATGTACATAAATAGATATAATGATAAAACATAATGCATACCTAAGGCATCCCAACCATGAACTGTTTGCGGTAACTCTAGATCTCCTATGAAGTCCATACCATGCCACAAGTATCACTCCGTTGGCCCAATACAATGAAGCCACACCTCCATAAAATGAGGTGTGTAATACACTTCTACCTCGTTTCCACCAAGACAAGGAATCACCTCCACACATAAAAACATGCGCATCTCTCGAGGCCCCCTGGGAGGAACCACAACCAATGGCCTCAAAGTGGGATACTACTTGAAGAAATAGTAGTACAAAAGAATCACATGATGGAAGGTCCTAGGACCCTCATCCGTATGCAGATCACTCAATTGTTCCATCGTGCTCTCCTGCAACATCGTTCCCCAAGCCTCTTACTCACCCACCATCTCCCTCTCGACCAATGGTAACTGGCCACTTGTGATCCTATGCGAGGAACACACTCCTAGGAACCTCAACACAATAGTAGTTACCACCTGCACCGATAGACTAATCAAATGGATCATCAATATCTTCCCTGATATCAAGGAACCTAGCTCACCACTGCAATACCAATCAATCAACCCCATGATCATCCAAACCCCTCCTAAATATAGATGGATCAACTCACGCATCCCACTATGGCTCAACCTAGTCACGAAATATATATCTTGATCAATAATGCTCAGGTTCCCCCGTACGTGGAATACTGACTAATATGGATCATCTCACATAACAAGTAGTCTGCTGACCTCATGAAAGGGAACATGAAAAACTTCAAGAGCCATGCATCCCTCAAAGTCTGCATGGCTATAAGGTTCCCTCTCACCACATCTGCAAAGTCCTCGTAGATGTGCTCACGCCACTCAACATAAGACATCTACACATGCAATCACACAAGGTCAAACATTAGGATGTATCTCGTAATCTCAAAAGAATAGAAAAAAATCCAAATCACCCACGGTCAGGGATAATTTTAAGGACCCATACTTATTTAAAAAGTGTATAAACCTTGGCGAATCTTACCAATTCTTAAAATCTCAACTATAAAATATTTGGCGATATTTTTCTAACATTATTTCAATTTATAAGGATTTTATATAGTTTATATAATAATTTGGTGATTTTTAGAGTGAAAAAAGTTGACCCCATGAAAATTGGGCGAAATGGGGCTTCAAAAAATGCAAATTAGCGAATCTTTTTTTGAAAAAAAAACATGGAAAAATATCCCATGGGCTAAATTTCTCCGCTAAAATTATCCTTTCCCACGGTCCCCATCATTATGTGTTTTGTCAGTCACCATAACCCTCAATTTCATGTCATGAACAAAGCCCTTCATATGCAGTTTGGCTCCCTCCATTACACTTTATTCCTTTATTTTGAAGAATGATTCCGACCGTTACTCCCGAAGTTGACATCGATCAAAGGACGTCATGATCCTTATGCTTACCATCTAGTATCGTGTTAAGTCTATCAGTCCAAAAGTTGGTTACAAAATTATCTTGGTTAGCAGGATAAGACCCTCATCTTATCATGTACTTCATATCTCGTTGAAACCAAATCACTATATTATGAGAGTTGCAGTTGTACCTTCGGGTCCCTTTCAATCACCATAAAGGATTTCCTTGAACTAAGTAGGCAATGCCCTTAGTGCTCCTTAACTTAATGGTCTCTCCTATGCTTGACGTCAACACATCTATCACATCAAGGAGAGTCGTATATTTCAAAGGTAGCAGTGTTTGCATTTATAAATCATGGTAGTAGTAGTTCAGTGTCCTACATTCAACAACCTCCCTATCATTCAGGTCCCCCTCCCCCATGGACTCATCATGGTTATCAACACTACTTCTTTGACATCTGTAACAACATTTCCAAGTTCAGTTACTCTTGCATGGATTGAAGCCGCCTTAATCCATGAGCTAACAGTCTATTGAGTGGGCTCCTTGGTATCCTCTTTTTTTGTAACCACTTTGGCATAATTTCATGAGCATGGGTATGCCCGCCTCATTTGTATAAAACAACACTCTTGGTTATAGGTCCACCAACAACCTTTTCTCTTAAGAAATTCCCATTTATTGTTTCACACGATTTCAAGAACAATAGAGAAAACACAAAAGAAAAAATGATGCATTATCATCTCTATAGTACCTTCTGAACCTCATACAACAGGGGGCATATGTTAACACTCAAATCTCACACACATGCAACATTTTTGAAATTTAAACGATAAAGCGTCATCAAGATATAGCATGTAGCCCATCGAAGACATACTCATCAGATCCAAGAAGCAACATAAGTCCAGAAACGCCCAAAAACAATCAAAAACTACAACTGTGTGGCAACATGTCTATTAATACATGTTATTATGTGTGTTATCAGAACTACGACCATGTGACCAACCCAGATATTCCTTCGATATCTATGTGACTGACAGAAACTGTGAAATTTCAACCACCAGTGGTGCATTAAATACTCATGAAAGCTCCATTACCTCCACAAATTCGAATTTGGCTCCTCACACACTTGGGTTCCTTAAATGGCCCCTTTTGTGTACCTTGGAGATAGATCATGTGATCAAGGATTTCACATTGGGATCTAGTTATTTCTTGGCAACCTCTTCAACTATAAAAGGAAGCCTTGGGCATGGTTATAAAAGAGAGAAACTAAGAGCAATTTTATGCTATTGGAATTGTGCTTGAGCTCCCTTATAGCTCACCTCTTCCCTCTTGTCTAGCATCTACCAAGCTCTCTTGCCACTTCCTTGAAGGGGCAAGTGTTCTTCTCATTTATTCTTCAATCTACTTAGCATCTAGGGTGGACTAGATAGACCTACCTAAGAGGGATTGTTTTCCTCCATTGGAGCTCACATCCCCTAGGGGTTGTACATGCTTGACCATTGGGAAATACAAAAGTGGTTTCGCATCTATTGGTTGTTGGAGTTTTCATTCCTACTCGTTTGTTCTTTGTTTTATTTTATTTTCATTTTCTTTGTGTAATACCCCCATTTTGACCCTTCGGATGTATTGGCTTTTAATGTAAACATTGTATATATGTGATGTATGATTCCTAGCGTGGAGCTCAAGGCCAATGCCTTGCTAGTGAATACTTAGCCTGGTATTTCAAATTGTGCTACATATGTGCTAGTAAGCCATGGAAATTGTAAAAACATGTACATGATTATAATGCAAATAAAAATACCAAGGGGCTTGCTATGGATGCTATGTGTATCCACTAGGGAGAGGCGAGGGGGTTGTGGTATTGAACCTTAGGCTTCCAAATGTCACCTTGAGAACCCACCTTTGACTTTCCTAGCTGCCAGTTAATTCTGTGTAAGGAAGTACTGCAGAAAAACTGTTCATGAGGTTGATGGAGTATGGGAAGCCCTAAAATCCATAAGGCAGGGTATGGGATCGGTTTTGGCTTGTCCCACAAGTCACCCTACCTCATGGGGGACGTTTTTGCTCATCCAGACGTGATGCTTGAGGGGGGAGGCATCATTTGGATGGAGGGACGGACCCAAAAGAGAGGGGAAAACCAAAAATGGCGATTCTGAGTGAGGCCGCATTTTGGAGTGCCAAGGTCGCCCTCGGAATCGTATGGACAATAGAATTCATTGGGGAAATCCATACACCTGAACCATGGGACGAATCTGAGAGGTTTAGATGCCCATAACGCCATAGGAGAACCCGGATTTGATAGCCGAAAATCCAGTTGTAGGACAAATCCATTCAACCTCAATGTTGAGGAAGATCCAAGAGCGGATCGCAGTGGAAGAGAGACCAGGGGGTTTACACTTCATGGTAGAGCCAGTGAGGGCTCATTTAACCTTGTTTTAGAATTCGGGACCATCCATACTTTACAGGACAACACTTAGGGAAGGAGCGATTGAGGGACTGTGCAGCAAAGAAGGGGACCTTACTTAAGCTGAGGGTGGAGGTGATGGGGGTGCCTGGACTATCTGAAGCCAATTGGATATGACTGTAGCTCTGTGGTTGATCTCATTGGATTAGGAAAATCCTTCCATGTCTCCCCACTTTCTTGATAGAGCCAGTTATGTGCTGGATGAACCTGAATGACTGTGCCTAAGGATGTGAGTGAGACTATTAATTCCTTCTTATTGGATACACAACCCCAGCTCAAGGGTGGTCTCTGAGTGCTGAAAAAATACAGGCTGGGTAGAGACCTATGGTTGGGTTGGAACATTGCAATCCATAGCCAGTTTCTTGGATATTTCAATAAAAGGATAAGTGTTCTCTGTGATTTATATCATGTTCATTATGTGTTCTGAATGCTTAGTTGTTCATGTTAATGGGAATGAAATTATTATCTTAAGTTAGTCAACATAAGGTTGTGCATAGCATGAGAAGAGGACTAATTCCCTGTAGGTTGTTTCATCATTCTTCCTAGGAGAAATGTGTTGATGCATTTCCTTACATGTGTGTGGATAATGTTTCATTCAGCTGTGTTTATTGAGTTTGCATATGCATCCATGTGTTTTTATTTAGATGAATTTGTTCATTGATGAATAGGGATAAGTTTTGTTGAGGCTAGGAGGTTCAGAATGTCCAGTTATGGCTTTCGGGGAGAAATAGACACCCCCTGTTGTGTTCATGTTTCCTCTGTGGATGAGATGAAGGGAAGGGCCATGATAGACTAGTATAAGAGCCCCTTACAGAGTGGTAAAGAGGCCTTGATGAATTTTGGGGCCACATTTTTGGTTGGAAGAAGGATAGGATTAGAGTCCTTGGGTGTGGCCGATGATCATGAAGTTGCATAGGGATCACTGAGAGCTTTCCAACGATACCAAGTTTTCCAAAAATGGACTTAAGATGAGAAAGACATCGGCCTGAGAAGTTAGTAGTAACAGGGGTGTATTTACAACTTCCGACTTTCTGAACCCGCATTGTGGATTGTGGATTGCGGAAGTCAGAGGTGTGATTTCTTCAAAGTTGCATGTTGTGCTTCCGACTTTCTGAATCCTGCAAGGTGGATTGCGGAATGCAGAAGTCGGAGGTGTAATTCTCCCGAAGTTTTGAATTTGGAGTTCTGACTTCCGACTCCCGCAAGCCGGATTGCATGTTGTGGAAGTCGGAGGAGTAATAGAGGTGATTTCTTTGGAAGTGTGCATTGGAATTATGAATTACCGAATCCCGCATGGCGGATTGTGGATTGCGGAAGTTGGAGACGTGATTTGGTGAAGTTGTGTATTCGATGTTCTGACTTCCGACTCCCGCACTATGGATTGCAGATTGTGGAAGTTGGAGGCATATTTCTTTGATGTTGTGTATTCAGTGTTCCAACTTTCGACTCCCGCACTGTGGATTACAAATTACGGAAGTCAAAGGCGTATTTATTTGATGTTGGGTATTCAGTGCTCTTACTTCCGAATACTGCACTGCGGATTGCGGATTGCAGAAGTCGAAGGCATATTTATTCGACGTTGTGTATTTGGTGTTCTGACTTTCTGACTCCCGCATTGTGGATTGCGGAAGTCGGAGGTGTAATTCTCAAAGGTGTGAATTTAGAGTTCCGACTTCTGACTTGCAGATTGCAGACTAAAAAATTTTCGGCTGTGCGAAAGTGCATAGTTAAAAAAGAAATTATCAGGTTGTTTCTAAGGAGATCCCCCATCACCTCTAAAGGGCACTAAGGGGACTGGGGACATGACAAATGGTATCAGATCCCAAGGTTGTAGCACTGGGGCTACTTGGGCCAAAGCAAGAGCTTACAGGCTTGTTAGAGCTGCGGAACAATAGAGACCGAGAGGGATCAATGTCTTGTACAAAATTTCTCCCATGTAAGTAGAGGGAGGTTAACAAAATGAGTGGACGTGAAATTCCACTAGAAAAGCATTATTACCTTTGGAATCCACCTTGAGTGAGTGAGACCGGAAAACCAACAGGGACTATCAAATCAGCACAGAAGGCATGATTCGAATCCAGCTAGACATATAGCCCTTTACCTGGCATCAATAATGAGCAATTTTAGTGCTCATAAGTGCAGGGAAGTCCAAGAAAGGCCAATTTGGACTTGACCATAATTTCTGAAAGCAATGTGAGAAGCAAGGCATGTGAACCTAGTGTAATGTGAGCTATTGAGGTGATCAAGGAAAGCTACATAGGGATGACAGGATGGTTGCAGCTTAAAATTGGAGAATAATATCAAAAGGGCAATGTTGATAAAGAGGGAAATTTCTCACCTTAAACTATTTTTGTTTATAGCATAATAATTGCATGCTTGGAAAGTAGAAAAGAGGCCATGAAATCAGATTAGCTATGATGTGAAAGAGGAATTCCATGATATGATGAGTGATTGGAAAGGGAGAATTCCTTAATCCCTGCTTTGCGATTGTATTTATATTTTATGAGCTCTATATACAGAAAATTATGGCATAGGAATGCTGAAAATGAAAGAGATTAGATGGATAAAGTGAATGTGCACTAGTGGGCATATTGCTAGACATTGCACAGTGCATGAGAAGATGCTTGTGCGTGTATATGATATTACATGTTGGTAAAGCTAGTGAATTTTTACATATGCAGTGATCCACTTAAGATAATTATCGGGGTTGATAATCACTATTGGTGTGGTATTGGTTGTAGGACCAAAGACAATAGAAGCATGGCTAAAGATGTTGATGATGTTGTTGCATGTGACCAAAAACCTTATGAAGAAATCTTGGTGCAACAAATATATGATCAAGAGGTTGGTGGAAGGACTATGTAGTCCTTGGTAAGAGTCCAAATTGATCAAGTAACATCATATAATATGTTAATGGAATCCATACAGGTAATGTTTTACTTATGTTCATTGTATAAGTGTTGAAAGATGATGGGTAAGAATCCCTTCAACCATGTTTTAATCATCATAAAATGGTATGCATGTAAGGTTGAATGCATTTATGAGAATTCCATACCTCCATGATATGGTGAGGTATGGGGTAGTAAGGGAAAGGAGTCTCATACCTTGTGACTGTTTAAAATTTAGACTGCATTCATGAGAAATAAGAGCATGCCATGCGTGAGACCATGAAGATGTTGGGTTGCGAATCCTGTAGTGCTCAAAGTATACCATGGACTCCCTATTCGTGTTAATATGGGATGAAACCTCCTTGCCAAAACACAAGGAGTGACTGAACTCCCGATGTTGTGTTCGGGTGAAGAAGGAAGGCACCCAAATAGTTAACCAAGTGATTAGGGAGATGGTTGGGTATGGTGTTGAAGAATTGGCTAGGATGTCCAACTTACCATGGTAAGAAACCTGTGTAGGCACAAAAATGTTTTAGGTCAATGCTTTAGTGCCATTGGGTGCATTAAGTAAATGTACATTAAAAGATTATGTAAATGTTGTGAATGTGCATGCATATGTGTGGGTGCACATGTTGAAATGCATTGTGTGAATGCATGGTTGTGATATATATGTTTCATTGCAATTAGATAAAAGATCAAATGATGAATTATTGTCAATTCTGAGATCATTTCATGAGATGCTATGGATGAAGGAAAATGATTGCATGAAAAGGGTAGTCATGTCTGATGGACTACCGGGATTCTCTGTTGGAAATAGTACATTCAGGAGGATTTTTCCATGAAATATTTCCACGTTTTGAACATTCGTGGATTAATACAATGAAATTTAAGATGTCTTTTCATTTTTTTTATCATGGCGGAAAAACCGTGGCAATATCGACGTTTTTTAATTTTCGACGAACTTTCGTCTCTATATCGACGAAATATGGCTATCTTTGCACACGCACCAAACCAATGCCAACTTCCAACGGCTCTTGGATTTTTACGGGTCAACTCATGCATTTTCGTCGATAGATCGACGATTGTCGATCTATAAATACATACTTTAAGACAATTTTTGACACATTTGCTATAGTTGCGACAAGGTTCTTGGTGATTGATTGAGCCCGGATTTTGAACTTGCGACAAATTTCGTGGAGATTGTACTCTTGGTCTTGTGAAATGTACATGCATGGATAATCTTCTGCTAATGCAAGAACCTACGCTTCTAGCAACCCGAAATCAGAATTGAAAACCACCTCAGTAGTATCCAAGAACTTCCAGTTATGCTTGTGATTGCCTTGGATTCTTCAACACTTGAACTGTGAGCTTCAACTGTGTCACATGGTTCTGCCTCCCTTGTTCTTTGTTTCCTCTTGTATGTTTGTCCAATAATATAAGCCATACAATTAGATACCAACAACAAGTGTTTCCTAAATACATTCTTTATCAACCATATCCAAAACTAGAGAGATTCATACTCAACAATCATCTGGTAAATTCATAAAAAGTAAGCATGCATCAAGGACAACTTTCATTTGGACCATTTGGGCCACCTAGTATTCCAATGCCCAAACTATCAAGGTCTCCTTGTGAGTAAATCAAAGGCCATTGCACAACACTTGTTGGCATTAATGGAAACTTCAGTCTTCATGTTTTTCTTTATAGAAATTGGTATATAATATATTGTATTTAGAAATATACTTATATCTAATGTATTTGACAAGTTATTGTTTGGTATGGTGTAGGTAAGACAATTACTTGTCACTACAAGGATTTGTCACTATGAATGAAAATGCAAGGAAGCTTGCTCAGTTTAGAGCGGCACTAGAGGCAAGGGGAGATGGAAAATGTTATTGCCCTTGCTCTGATTGCAGGGGCTTTCAAAGAAGAAGACTTTTAATAACAACAGCTGAAAGACATTGTAGGGAGAAGGGGCACGCCGAAGGGGGTTATGAATATCGTCCCTTGGTAAGAGGTTATTCAATTTTTAATGTATTCTCTGTAATAGTCATCATGTCATGAATTTCAGTAAAATGTCTTATCGTTTTATTATATGTTCTATACACACTATTTTTACTACATTGTTTGTAAATATATAGACAATGCCCCCAAAATGTTGCCCTCCAGAGAGTTATTTTCCAAGTACTAGAATAAATACTCATTTAAGGGTGACGAACTTCTAGATCAGAATATTGAAGCTGATCAAGTTCTTAATGATGATATGGATGGAGATAACGTTAGTAATACAAATCAGGAAGATAAGATACATGGATTGATCCAATACACATTTTCTCCAATGGATGAGGACAACCAGGATGATATTCATGATGTTGATCCTCTACTCGAGAAGTCACGTCAACCTCTTTATGAAGGCTCAAAAACAAATCTTCTATCTGCTATATTGTTGTTAGTGAACTTCAAGGATTTGAATGGTTTATCAAACACCTGTCTCACATAGATACTAAGGTATGTAATTTGTTAATTATTTATGTCTGCATGTTCACATGTACATAAAGGGTTGAAATTTTTCCTATATTGCTATTGTTATCTAATTTGTAAAGTATGGATGTGATATTGATGATTAATATTGTTTACATTGACTTATTCTTTTGTTTTTTGTAGATTTTTAGGTGAATTTATATTACCAACGTCAAGTATTTTACCACGCAGATATCGAGATATATATGTGATTATGAAAGAATTTGGAATGGAGTATCAAGATATTGATGCATTTCCTAATGATCATATCATATACTATGGACAATATGCATTAGAAAGTGAATGCCCACAATGTCAAACAAGTATGTGTTGAACCGATAAAGTGACAAAAAAGGTGCCTCACAAAGTTCTTCGTTATATTCCGATAATTCCACGTTTCCAGCGGTTGTTTAGGTGTCAAAGTATAGCACAGTTTACGGATTTCCATGCAAAGGACAGAAGTTGAGACAATGTTCTTTGAATGCCTGCAGATGGTTCTGCATTGAGGTACATCAAAGAAAAGTGGCCAATTTTTAAAGAAGAACCTCGTAATGTTAAACTTTCATTGTTAGCTGATGGTGTCAATCCATTTGGAGAGCCTCATTCTACCTACTCAATGTGGCCTGTTTTTGTTATAAACAATAACCTTCCTCCTTGGATGTCGATCAAGAGAGAGCACACAATGTTGGCAATGCTTGTTCCAGGTATTTAATTAATTTGTATTTTTTACTTGAAATTATGATCACTAAATATTTCATTTCTTTTTTTCGTGCATGATAATTATATCTTTTATATATAACGACATATAGCTAAATATAATTAATCATGTATGTTGGATCAATCAGGTAAGTAACGGGTTAAAGAGATGAACGTATATATTGAGCCTCTTATCAATGAGTTGTTGAAGTTATGGGATGGCGTCACTATGTATGACATCTATAGACCAATAGGGAAAAAACGATTTCAATTCCATGGAATACTTGCATGGACAATTTATGATGCTCCCGGGTTAACACATTTTTGTTGTATATTGTTACTTTCTTTTCTTCTTTAATATTATATATATCTATTGAAAATATCATGCATTATTTTAAATGGTAATTCTAATTCGCTACACTAATTCATATATATTGTGGGTCTTCAAACAAAGGGTAAATTTGCATTTCCAGTTTGCGGTCCCAGGATAAAATCTCGTCGTTCAAGGAGTTTAGTAAAGGAAGTGTTTGATGAGTATAGGCACTTTCTGCCTAAGAACCATAGTTATCAAACTACAGACAAAGAAAAATTCATTGGTAAAGAAGAGAATGGAAAAAAACCACGAAGAATGACACCTCACCTATGGAAGTTGGAATATAATAGAAATCATCAAGGTATGCCAAATTATTTATGTATCATATATTATATAAATCTTTGTTTTTTTTTAGTGAATTATGTTCAATGCGGTATGTACCTATATTGATTAATTAGTGTTAATTTGGTTTTGTTGATGTTTCATGAATGTCGTTAAGCCATGAATGGGCTTCCACGAGGAATGAAAATTTACCTGATGCAATTCAGTAGGTTTCCATACTGCGAGCACCTACAAATAGTTCATTTGTTTGATGTAATGCATATTGAGAAGAACATAACAGAATTGTTATGGCAAATATTAGATGGAAGGATTGACAAAGAAAGAATTGGAAAGATTTGTAGTGACATCCAAGAAGCTAATCACGCAGTGCAAAGTGTGATCATTAATTCTAATGGTGATGGTCGTCAACAGAATATTAGTCTTCCTTGGTGCTTGACGGAGAAACAGAGCAATGATGTGAAAGAGGTCATAAAAAAAATTAGGTTTCCGACGGGGTTTTCTTCTAACATAAAGAATATCTTAACGAAAAAAGGTGATTTTGGTGGGGTTAAAACACATGACTGGCATACATTCATTAAGGTAATTATGATTTTATAATATATTTCCTTATTGGTATGCATTATTTTATTAATTGTATTCTCTTATTTTGAAATAAGTAATAATTATGTGTTTTTTGATACAATATGTTCTACCTTTATCTCTCCCAAACGACTTTGACAACAACATAAAACAAATTATTTATGTTCTTGGAAAATACATGAGGTAATTAATGTTTTATATGGAAAATGTACTTGGTCTGTGATTTGTAGCGGAACTTATTGTCATATTATGTTTTGCCCGCAAATTTTATATATCCCTTGATATTATTTGATTGCATCATTTGTAGGTGGTTTTCATCAAAATAAATCCAGAAAGAAGATATAAGGTATTGGAAGTGAGAAATTCCCCGACTAATGTGTGAAATGTAGTAGTATATACCTCCAGCATTTTTCAATGCACAAGAACACTACCTCATACACCAATTCGATGAGATTGAATTATGTGGACCAGTACACACAAGGTCAATGTGGATGGTGTAGAGGAAGTTGAAGTCATTGAAGGATTTTGTTAGACAAAGAGAACGTCCTAAGGGTTCTATGGTTGAGGGATATATGGTATATCAATGCATGGTGTATATTAGTGAGTATCTACCTAAATTAGCAGAAAATATGAATGTGCCGCGCATTTGGAATCTCGACTCCATCAACAAATTTGAAGGGGAGGTCCTATTGGGGAAAGGTACAATGAGGATTGTGAAAGGTAATTATTAGATGTTGTGTAATTAATATATTAGACATGTATTTTTCCAATTTTATTTTATCATACTAATTTTTTATTTTTTTATTAATCCTGCATATTCAACTATATTAAACTATGCCTTTAATCATATTGAATTGTTATTTTTTCATATAGTTGCTGGAGTGTGAGATGCTTTACATTTAGACATTGCAAAAAACCATGATTGGATGGAGCATTGGATAGAATATTGTGAAGAATAATTCGGTAGGTTATCATGGGAAGGGGTAAGTAAGATGATTAAAACAGCTCATTGTCATTGACATCAATTTCCTGATCTTACGTCGCAAAGGGAAGTTGATTTAGCCTATGGTTTAAAAGATAAAAAGGAAAGTAAATTGTTTACCCACATTTTTCTAGTTACTTCCCATTTTTTCAATGTATTTGGTTTGTTTAAGTTTTCAAATATATTTACTAATTCCTATATGACGTTTATTAATTCACACTGTATTTTGTACTTGTTGTCAATGTTGCAATTGAAACATCACAAGGCTATGTGATGTAATGGTCGTAAATTTCATATCAAAATGTTGGATGATAAGATGAACACCTCGGATTGTGGGATAATTGCAGTGTTTAAGGTCACCAATGTTTCCTCTAGAAGTGAAAAACATCCAAAAGAAACCAAGAATAGGTACTATGGGAATTTGGAGGACATAATTGAGTGTGATTTTAATTCCTTTAAAATAGTTTTGTTTGAGGTGAAGTGGTACAGGCTACGGATGCATGAACGTGATCCTGAAAGAACTGTTATTGAGCATGCTAATGGATTTACCATGGTTAATACAAGGGAATTTGAATCGGGTACAGAGCCTTATGTTCTTCCAAGTCAATGTGAGCAAGTCTTTTACTCAGAGGTACCAGGTAAAGCATGTTGGTCATACGTTGTTAGATACGATCCAAGAGGAAGACCAGTAAAGTATAATCATGTACTAAATGATGAAGATAATCACGAAGAAGAAGATGATGATAATGATTCAGATCAGGAAAAGGTGGCTGGAGTCGATGTGTTAGATGAAGAAGTTGAAGAGGTTGATCATCCAAATGTAGCAGACAATGATCTCATTGACGATATCGATGACTATATTAGCGAAGATGGCCTTGATGATGATGTTGATGTGAATGAGCCTTTCATCAATATCTATTCTGAACCAGATCCTGATACATATGTTGATTTGGGTGAAGAAGAAGATGAATGATATTTAATTGTTGAAAAGTAGAGGTACGTGTTTATATCTTTTATATCATGATGATCTTTATATGTTTTTATTTTCTATAATAGAGTATGGTGCATGTTCACACCAATTTTGGCTCCAAGAAGTGATTCGAAGGAGTACGTTAGCTATGAAAGATGAAGTCTGGGGGCAGCATTGAGCTGGAATACTGGTAGAAACTAGACGGAGATCATTCCCTGAGTGGAGTTCCAGGGCAAGCTGATACCCTCTGCGACTGTAGCGGTGCCATTGGTCACCTGCACGGAGTAGCATTTGCAGGGATCGTTGCAGGGAGGGTTCTTTACTGGTAATGGCTTATGATGGATCCGTGGATGGAGGATCGTTTTGGCGACATCTGATGGGCTCCTTCCAGCCTGCTAGCAGTCTGTGATTTAATGGTGCTGGCGTTGAATTAGATCGATTTCTTTGATCTGATGGTAGTTTCTTGCTTTTGTGAAGCGGTGATCGATCATTAGGCACGAATACAACCCTGGACAAATTGCTGGAAAGGGATTATTCTATCTTCTTGCACATTTGCCCTTTGGACACTGCCTTTAGCTCAGTGGATTCGACTGGCCCATTAGCTGGCAGCGGTGTGGCACATTTATGGCGGTCCCGAGGCGAGAGGATGCAGTGACTGACGATTTCCAGCCACGATCAGGGATGTATGCCAAGCCTGACTCCATTAAAATCCCTGTCAAGAAGGTCAAAGAACGTAAGAGACTGGATCAGTTAGTGCTGGGGGTCGATGTTACGTTGGCTGAGGCAGTGGATTACACTCATACAGCTGTAGTAGGCCATGTTAGAGGCAGGAGATTAGGCAGAGGATTCCTTCAGCGTTGGGTGGCTGAGCATTGGCTTAACATCGCACCCTCTGTCCCTGAGGTCCGTGTTTTATCGAAAGGATGGTTCTCATTCATTTTCCTGAACAGCGGGGAGGTCAATGCAGTTCTGGGTAAACATTGGTCGATGCTGGGAGTACCACTTGTACTGAAACGTTGGTCACCCTTTTTCGATGCTAAAACGGAAAGAATTGCTAAAGAACCGCTGTGGGTTAAGCTCCCAGGACTTCCCATGCACATGTGGAACGAGACTAGGTTTGCTGAGATCGGGAATTATCTGGGTGAATACTTGTGTTCTGATTCCTCCCATCTCCAGAATGGTATATACTCGGTTGCTAAGATATTAGTCAAGCTCGACATTAGGATGGGGCTTTCTGCTGAAATTAAAGTCCATTCCAAGGATGGGGATTATGTACAAACACTGGACTATGTGGGCGTGCCATTTAGGTGTCATCGCTGCCATGATCTTGGACATCTTGTAGCAGGCTGTCCCCTATCATTTCGGAAAAGCAAGCCACAGATTGTTGATGATGATGAGGTTGTAGCTGTCCCGGTGGTGAAAGTGGACCCTCAGGTAGAGGTAGTGGAGGGGAGTGGGCCAGTTAATGAAGGGGGGGGGTTTCTTGCATCTGGGGATCATTTGGTTAATGATGGGAGGATAGAATCAGAGGTTCGTATGCCATCCTTGGTGACATCTGGAACGCAGCAGCATGGACGTGAGCTTCCCGCAGTTGAGGGGGATTCCTTGAGCTCTGTTACTCCGACTTCACCGGCCACTTTATCGCAGCAGGAGAGGTCCTCTCCTCGGCAGGATCCTACTGAGATACACTTGGGTAAGTCTTCTATTCATACTCCTTCCATTCTTGCTGACCCATTTGATGTGGGGGGGGGCAGCCATGGGTCTCCTCCTCGACAGGCTGTCCATATACTATGGCCTGTTTTGGGTGTTGTCACTCCATCTATTGATGCTACCTCACACTCTTCATGCTCCGAGGGTAAGCAAATTCGCTATGCTCTTCGTAGTAGGGAGATTACAGCAGATGGATTGGGGGGCAAGGGACTACCTGAGTTGGCCACTAGTGTGGAGGGGAAAGGCCGGGGACGTAAATCCCATATGACTAAAGCAAAGGAACGGGCGAAAGTGGATTTAGTGATGGGCACGCAATCGACTATTGAATGGGCACTTAGAGCAGTGACTGCCCCGGATGGGGATCGTTTATGAAGATTATGTCCTTCAATTGTCGTGGGTTGGCGAGCCCACTTAAAAAATCTTCGCTTCGTAGGTTGGTTGACTTAAATCAACCGGACATTATTATGCTGCAAGAAACTTTGGGAGTCTGTGAGGATGTGGTTCGTACACTAGAATCTTTGCTCCCTGGCTGGAAGTTTGTAGGAGTGGATGCCAGGGGGCGCTCTGGAGGGCTGGCCTCGGGGTGGAAGGTAACGAGCTGCAGATGTGATTGTACTTGGGGGATATCCTCTGGTCTTGGTTTGGAATTCTGGGATGCTGAGATAGGTCGGATGATCACGGTACTCAATATTTACGGGCCCTACCTTGACAGGGTGGGATACTGGGACTCCTTGTTAGGTATGGAGATTTTTGATGGCAGGGAAGTGATTTTGGGTGGGGACTTCAACCTCACTCTGGGATCTGCTGAAGTTTGGGGGCCTCGGGCCGTTCCGGACTCCTTAGCAAACCATTTCATCAACGCCTTTGTCAGAAAGGATCTCCTTGATATCATTCCATCCCAGCTATCTCCCACTTGGAGGAATATGAGAGCTGGGGTTCATCGAGTAGCTAAACGTCTGGATAGATTTCTGGTGGCCGAAGGGTTGGCACATGGGGCTGATCTTGTCAGACAGTGGGTAGGGTCAGGTGGAATATCAGGCCATTGCCCCATTTTCCTGGAGATACGAGGCAGCGGGCTAAAACCACCCAGCCCCTTCAAATTCAATCCTAGCTGGCTGAAGGAGGAGACATTCATTAAACTGGTACAGGAGCTATGGGTTCCTCATCCACTTGACAATCAGACTCCTGCTGGTTCTCATTTTTTTCACAATCTGCAAAGAATTAAAGAGGCCACTAGAACCTGGGCTCATGGTAAAAGGGAGATTGATGATCAGAACTTAAAAGAGGCTGAGTTCAACATAGCCAGGTTACAAAATAGTCTGGGCATGGGATACCTGGATGATATGCAGAAAGATGAATTGGTGGAGTGGGAGAAACGCAGGAATTTGATACTGGGTGAGCGTGAAGAGATGTGGAGAATGAAAAGCAGGGCGGTTTGGCTACAGTGCGGTGATGAGAACACCAAATTTTTTCAATCTTACGCTAAGGGGAGAAAATTCAAAAACTCTATCTGGGAACTCTCATCAGATACTGGGGAGCAGGTTTCCAGCTTTGATGGATTAGCAGCGCTGGGAGTTCGACATTTTGGAGATCTCTTCACGGCTACACCTGGAACTTCCATTGCTGAGGTCATTCGGGTGACTCAGCTTTTTCCCAGCTTTGTGGGGGAGGCAGATAACTGTATGTTGATGGAGGAGGTGTCGCTGGAAGAACTCTCGACGGTGATGAAATCATTAAACAGAGATAGCAGCCCGGGGCCTGATGGATGGCCGATAGAATTCTTCCTAGGATTCTATGACTTCTTAGGGGAGGAGATTTTGCAAGTGGTGGAAGAATCGCGCAAGGCTGGGTTTATCCATGGTCCATTCAACTCCACGTTTTTATCTCTGATACCTAAGACTGACAAGCCTGTCAATTTTGCAGAATTCAGACCAATCTCTCTATGTAACTGCATATATAAGATCATCTCTAAGGTAATGGCGCGCAGACTCAAGAAGATTTTATCTCAGAACATTTCGTGTGAGCAATTTGGCTTCTTGGAAGGACGCCAAATTCATGAGGCAATTGGAATTGCACAGGAAGGATTACACACGCTCAAGGTGCAGAAGCAGAAGGGAGCGGTGATTAAGATTGATATCTCCAAAGCCTTTGACAGGGTTAGCTGGCTTTATATCCGGTTGCTTCTTACTCATCTGGGGTTCTGCTATGATTTTATCAGATGGATTATGGCCTGCCTCACCACGGTGAATTTTGCTGTACTAATCAATGGTTCTGCAAGCCCTTTCTTCCAGGCTGGGAGGGGTCTTCGACAGGGATGCCCCCTGTCTCCTCTGTTGTTTCTCCTCGTCGCTGAAGGCCTTAGCCGTTTTATGATGAACGCCAAAGCTGAAGGCGCCTTTAGAGGCATTTCTATCTCTCAGGTTCTGTTCATTACACACCTCCTTTTTGTTGATGACATCCTGATTTTCTGTGATGGCACGAGCCAGGATATTGACAAGGTGGTTGAAGGCATCCACTTATTACAAGCTGCAGCGGGTATGTTAGTAAATATCAACAAATCAACTATCACTTGCTCGCATTTATCCGAGCCGGAGATTCTTAACCTGGTGAACAAACTACCCTACCAGACATTGGATTTAGATGATGGATTACAGTATCTTGGCTTCCAATTGAAACCGAATGCTTATTTGAAGGCAGATTGGAGCTGGCTAATAGAAAAATTAGAACTGCGTCTTCACGGCTGGAGTCACAAATGGCTCTCTCGGGCAGGGAGGCTGGTTCTGATAAAATCCGTATTGGAAGCAATTCCGGTTTATTGGCTGTCACTTGCTTGGATTCCCACTGGAGTTCTGGAGCAGATCAGGAGACTGTGTTTTGCCTTTCTTTGGAAGGGTTCGAGTGAGAATCGGGCGTTGGTGTGGGTACGCTGGGAGAAGATTGCTGTTCCTAAGGCATTGGGAGGTTGGGGTTTAAAGAATATTTTGATGTTTGCAAAAGCATTGGGGGCCAAAGTGTCGTGGCGATTAATACATACACGGAGTCTCTGGACTAGAGTGGTCTATCATAAATACATTGCCCCTTTAACACTTCTCGAATGGATCAGGTTGAGAAACAAGTCGAGGGCTAACTGCTCAGTGGTGTGGAAAGCTGTGGTTAAGCACTTCACTTTAGTCGGATCGGGTTTAGTATGGAGGATTGGCGACGGGAGACTTCTTCGGATAGGATTGGACCCATGGGTTGGCTGCAGGGGTGGACATGTACTTTCAATGGATCTGAGGTCCTTATTGGCTTCTAGAGGATGTAATAATCTGAATGACTTAGCGGATCAGGGAGCTTCTACTCTATGGCAACAGGGGTGGTTTTCGGCACAACAACTTGGGATCTCGGCTGAACTGCAGGAGGAATGGGATGAATATATACGGCGGTTAAAACTGACCCATATTAGATTGACCAATAGGGCTGATATACTTATATGGGAGCACCATCCATCCGGTGTATATTCTCCAAAACATGGATACATCCAGCTCAATGTGGAAAACCATAACAGGGTTTTGGTGTGGTGGTGGAAATTATTATGGAAATTGAGATGTCCGGGTAAAGCTAAATTACTTTTCTGGGCTATACTGGAAAATAAGGCCCCTACTTGGGACATTCTGCAAAAACGTTTCCTCCAGGGTCCGGGAATCTGTCCCCTTTGTAAGGTTGCTGAAGAGAATCTGGCCCATCTTTTCATACATTGTCAATTCTCACAGACTGTTTGGTCTGAGATCAGCAAGTTATTGGCTAATAAGGTGGGGTGGAGGGGAACGTGTGTGCTGGAAGCATTCCAGTTATGGTGGACTGATCAGTATTCATCCCCTCTCCGGGCTCTCCCGTGTATATACACATGGGGCATATGGCTCCCCCGCAATAAGGTGATTTTCCAGGACTGCAGGGTTCCTGTGGAGTATGTAGTGACTCAGATGGTGGCGGTCACTCTTCATTACGTGGCCCCAGTACAAGTGAGCAGAAAACGACCTGTGAGAGTGGAACAGATTGATCTCTCCATGCCATGGGCATTCTTCGATGGTGCCTCAAACCAACAATCGGTTTGTGGAGGGGGGGGAATCCTTTACAAATCTGAGGCACATTATTTCCATCTGGTGGCGGGATTGGGAAGTGGAACAAATAACTACGCAGAACTCATGTCACTAAAATTGTTGATGTTATTTGCACTGGAACAAGGATGCTTGTCCCTTCAGATCTTTGGTGACTCCTTGATAATCATCAACTGGGCT